>JAMXBD010000142.1:1200000-1725334 GCA_024138025.1 Combretum micranthum | reverse complement strand
TATTGTCTTGTTTTATAACCTAGTGCTCTGATACCAACTTAAACTGTCACGCCCCGTAGGGTACCTAAACATAACAGCCCGCCACATGCTAAGTAAGACTCTCGAGTTCCCTACCCGGGGCCTTCAGAAGTCTTAAGTAGATGTAAAGCGTTCCTTTACGACAATAGAATACTTCAACAAATGGAGTTAAACAGTTTAATGAGGCATGCATTAGCCATAGATAATAAATCAAAACGCATAATGCTTAAGTTTACAAAATCTAAGGGGCATTCCCCTGCAAAAGAATAACAGTCTATTACAGTCATCCAGAGTCCTTAGTTTCCAATGGAAGTCTATACAAAAAGAGATGAATCAACTTCTATAGGAAACTCCTATCTCCGGTACCTGCGCTGTAGCTTGTCTTGGCCTAAGCCATATAAACTCATGCTGCAAAAGATAAAAACTATAGGGGCGTAAGCTAACTAGCTTAGTGAGTAATACTTCCATAACACAATTAAATACAATCATTCAAGCAAGTGATTATTCAAGCAAGTGTATGCACCATACAGATGTGATCAACAAACATATGACAAACCGGAAATCATATGTGGATGGACTTGCGCCCTCCATCCCGGGTTAGCAGATTGACGAATCCTACGGTACGACGCCGTTTAAGCTCACGGTCAACTGATTAAAAGCTCGTTTTATGGATCACGATTAACCTCATATTCGTTTTATGGATCACGATTAACCTCACATTCGTTTTATGGGTCACGAAAAACCAACCAATGCAAATGCTCCAACCCCGTTGTGACATGAATGAACTCAATTTATAGTCGGAGTCGAATAGTTATTAATTCAATTCTTTTGACCAACAAGTACTTGCAGACATTCATCATAAGATTCTAGTAAAACAGTCAATATCTTAACACCCGGTTTCGATATACCTTAAGCTTCATTTCACATATCAACAATCAACAACATAAATAATTCCCACATACCCCATCATGCTTGTACAATTCCTTTTATCTTTGCCTACATCACTAGTGCCACTACATTACATTCACAAGCGTTAATTGAGAGTGGAAGTAAACTCACTCGGCCATGGAACACCAAACTTCTAATAATAATAATCGGGAGGTAGAGTGTCGTCCTGCTCGGAATCACCTACCAAACAAGAATAATCCCTATGAGATCCACACTATGTAAATAAATCAAACTATACATCTAGACTAGTTGAATTCGGATTTCTCGCTACTTTTGGAAGTTCCGACTTAAAACGGCCATAACTTGGTCATTTTAACTCGGAATTTCGCAAACTTTATATCGATCTTCATCTATTTCGAAAGATCTATCTAATTCAAGTATTAAATCCAAGTTTTGAAAATAATAGGGTAACGGAACAGTGGGATCAGTTCTGTCCCGCAATTGACCCAATCTCGAAAATTTGCTTTGTCTTTGATGAAAAGTATTCCTAGATGATGATTCATGCATGAATGATATGGGAATGAATTACTAATGTGTATGCTATGTAATGAACTCAATATGTGCATGGTCATGATGATTTTTGTAGTAATAAACTTTTAGGAACTCTTAAGTGTTGGGGAAAGTTTCATATAAACTAATTCTAAGAAGTTATTTTCCCCACATTATATTCCTTAGGGTTTCTTTGGTTTTTTTTAATCTTGTAATCTACTTATTATTTAACTAAAAATAGGTTCTCAAAGTCTATAATAGTTATGGCCTCCATTCATGCACAAAATTTCACATTTTTCATTTGGTAAACATGTTTTCAATTAAGCTATTCGTACAAATCCGAATTTTCCAAATTTTCTTTTCTTACATTTTTCTTAAGGGAAATCTAGTCTAATGCATTAAAATTTGGGGCTTCAATGTATACATTATCTAAGGACTTCATTTAGCTTATAAAACATTCATTTTAGACTTAAATACTAAGTGTTCATTTAGGCATTACACAAAGTTACGAATTTGACTACACAATTAAAGTCAACACTTTTCATTCTAACTTCACCTCTTGTTTTTCTTATTTTTATTATGCCTAACTCATCTAAACTCATGAAATTAATTCCTTCAACATGTCTATTACACATACCCTTCATTTTTCTTATGAAATATAAGTTTAAAATTGATTTTGGAGGTCTTTAGGGTAAGGTTTTCATTTCATCCGAATTTTCAACTTTTCATATCTAACAAAGTCCTTCCTTTTTCAATGTTCTTGCCATCAATATGTGGAGATATACTATCTAACATCCTTATACATGAACAAGACTTCATTTTTTATGATCAACAAGGCACATAAACAAAAATGAACCTATGATCATGCATGTACATAAAGTGGTGAATGTCTAAACCTTAGATCTACTACATATGATGAATATAACATGGATCTCATGGCATGAACAACAATATAAACATAAAATCACTACTTTATATGCATGAACAAGTTGCTATTTCAAACAAAACTCATTTAAAGGCTAGATCCACTTCTTGAGATGGCTTGAGATTCTTGTAGTTGTGTTTTCATGTCCCTTGCTCATGCTCATTGGGATTTAGAGGAGAAAACACACAAGAATGATCTTGCCATAACAAGATTTAGGATATACAAGGCCTAAATATACATACCAAAGAGGTCTTGAAGAAGGAAGAAGAGGAAACAAAGTTGAAATGGCAAGAGGAAGGGGGAGGGGAGTGCTCGGCACTTGAGAGGAGAAGAAGAGAGGGTTTTGCTCCTTTTGAAAAATTAGAAAGAAAGAAAATGAAGAGAGAGAGAGAAAATTTAGTATATATATTGAGTGCATTAGGGTTTAGTTAATAAAAATGAAGTAAAAATAATACAATTGAGGGGAAATAAGAGGGAGGGGCGCCGCCTCCTTTGTGTGTGTGTGTGTGTGAGTTTCAAAATTTGTTATTTGTAATTTAGTAAAATGAATTGTAACAAATGTAATAAATGTAATAATTATTCAAAAGACAAAATTTCTTGGAAAAGAAAATTGAAATTAGTAGTTGTAAGGATGTAAGAATAGGGTATGGGTAGTATGTAGTGTAGGTTGTACTTGTGAATAGTAGACAAGACATCTACTTTACCGGTTGTTCCGAAAACACGGAAAAAGCTATAACTGTAATCTTTATAGCTCTGAAAATTATGAAATTGATATTTTTGGAATCCTTATAAAATTACGGTTCTAATGAATATTCCGGAATATTTTTCTGAATCCGTGGCCCGGGGCACGCTTTTCCGTAGTTGGGCTCGGGAAGGCCCGGAATTGAAAAATTCCCGAATTCAAAACTTTCAAAGGTTTGAAATGTACTTTGGAACAACAATTCAAATTCATTCACTCCAAAATATTTATTTTACTATGAAACCGATGGAAAGCCGATTTAGGTTCCTAGCTCCATTCACTAAACTCAATCTGATCGGATTAGGGTTTCGTCTCCAACTCCTGGGGTTTTCTAGCTATTGAGAATTCCCGGGGTTTACAATCTTCCCAGAGCGTAGCACTAGCAAGGTTTCCAAAGCTAGAAGGATTATGGGTTAGACGGTATTTCTATTTATTGATGTAGCAGATGATGTTTAGAACATTGGTTTATGTTTTAAGATTTTTATACTAGTTACGGTCTGTAATATCATATTATTTAGACAGATATCCAGAAAATTTATTTATGATATTGTATCTTATATATATCCATCATTTTTATCACGTGACCAAAAGATCCTGTTTTGTTGAATTAAGTCATCTTCCAAGGTATAACTAGTAATAACATGCATATGTGATTCTTTCTGATGTCATTTAGTCTTCTTGAATATAAGTTTTCAGACATTATATAGTATCATAATATGTGTGTTACTACTAAGATATCCTTGGGGGCGTAACGGAGAAAACTACTACATGATGAGTAGAACTGTTGAGTGCTATTATTGTGGATAATTTAAGTTTACAACATTCTACGGTGATAGTCGCTCATTTACTATTAGCCTTTTTTTGAATTTTCAATTTAGATGATGCTAGCAACGTAGAAGTATTTTTTAAGGGTCTATAGTGGAAGCAATTTTTTAGGGTCTATTTTTGCATTGATCAACGTGTGTGATAGAGAGAAGAAGTTACAATTATTTATTTTCTACAATTATACATCTTAGTCTATAAGTTATATATATAAGTAAAAATGACATAAATATATCCAAATAAGTAATTTCAAAGAAAAAAAGAAGGTGAGACACCAAAAGTAGTACTCTACTGTAAATAATATAGACATATTCAATACTTTTATATACTACGATACTTGAAACCCTTGAGCCTTTCACTTTGTCAGATTAACCTCTTTGTCTTGACACGATTAGTTTCCAATTGATACAATTTGAATCATTTCTTTTGTTAGTTACATGGATTTTATAATTATATTGAAGCTTTCCGATTTCCAGGAGGAGGTGGTGTAAAACTACTGAGGCTTTGAATTACATTTTCCTAGCCTATGCTCACATCATCAATCCTTTCATTATAAATGAAAAATAAATAATTAAATAAACAAAATGGAGATACATATTTACTTTATAAATCATTGATGAATAAGTAGGATATAAGGCCTTTTTGGTACTCTATATTATAGATGCATATTTCAAAACTTTTGAATAGAAACCAATCCCATGACACCTAAAATTCATTCTACCGGTACCTTACAAAATTGATAAAGTATAGGCTTGTCTATGGAATTTTCAAATTATCTATTATATTTAAAATATTAAAACCCGGGGTAAATTTTTAACAATATGAAGTTGTCAGTGTTTCATTAGTAGCTCAAAAGAATCAATTGTATACAAGATTTAGTGGGCAATTATAAATTTACTTTTATCCAAATAATTTTTCACGTTTCAACTTTGTGCATATATTTATATATGTATAAAATGACAGTTGATAATTCAAAACTTACTCTACCTTATTGTGTGATAGGCAATTTTGATCATGAGCCTCATAAGTCAAATTTAACCTCTTTAGACCATGGGCTAATCTATTTAGATCATGGGCTGACTAGATAAGAGCCACTGACAACTTATGGATGACCCCAGATAAAGGTTGTAAGGCTAGACCAAGCTACCTTAGCAGCAACTTGGTGACGTCTTATCGATCTCATTATTATTTGCTATGGTGGCAAAAATGCTTCAAGAAAGTAAGCTAAAATATTTTCTTAATCTAAAGATAAACTTATTAAAACTCCTTAGGTCTACTTTCCTAAAGTATTAACAGGAAGTTTCTTATCAAAGATTATCTACTTCCCCAATTAATGATGGTAACACAACTATAAATACCCCTATGCCCTATCTAGGCAACAAATAAACTAACATATCCTCTAGCTACTTTTTGGTTGCCTTGCTCTTGAATCAATCATTAACATAAGTATCGAAATGGTGAATGGTCGCATTAAACCACCCTTGATGCTCACTAACTGTGTTTTACATTGTAAACTCACGTCCAATAAATTCAAGGCTTGCTAGGCTTAAAACATGTGGATAATTGCTACAAGAGATTCTTAATTTCTACTGATGAAAATCTACCTAGAACATTTGGTGCTATTTATGGGAAATAGATCTTCACAAATCTCTGTCAACAACCACAAACATAGTCTCACTGGAAAATCATAAGCATTATAGCTGGATAGTCAAAGGAACAAAAGTGCTGCTTAGGACATTGTTTTAGCTATAAATCGGGTACACCATGTGTTTTATTTGAATACAACTATTTCAAATCCAAACATTGCTATAGCTATGACAACAGTTGATGGGGCTATGCAAAAATCTGACGAACCATGAATAGAATCACACTATAATTTTGGTTTTTTCAAAATGATGTGGCTCGCAATTTAGTTTGGTACCTCAAACCAGACTAAACCATTTTACATAATTTAATTAAAAAAACTCAAATATTTTCATTTTTCTTTAATTATTTTTATATAGATATTTATCTTTCATGAAAATGAAATTAGATTAATTATATCATGTTTTGATTGTTGTGATATGTTTACAAATAAAATAATTTTAGGTTTTAGCTTATAATGTTCTAAACATTCTTTTTTTTTTCCTATACTATAGATTTGTCTACTTCTATTACTAAATTACTTATTATTTATGTAATTGATAATGTATTGATTAGAAACACAATAGATTGAAAATTGTATCTCATATTAGGATAGCATATTCTAATTTTATTGAGTCTAGTATATCATTATAGTTTGGAATAATTCAAAAAAATGGGTCTAACATATGATTATATTTTTAGAATAGATGAATTCTCTCCCAACTTTAAGTTTTACATATTTATTTAGGTAAATAATTAATTTTAAGTATTATTATTTGTAATTGCATTAGTGACAAAAAATATGTAAATGGAACCCCTCGATAGAATGCATTTTTATTTTAAAGGAAAAAAGAAGAAGTTCAAACCATAAACCAAATCATATCCTTTTATTCAAAAAATTTACGAAATGAACTATATAATTAGGTTCCAATTTAAAAGAAAAAACAAACCATAATATAGGATTCAGTTTGGGAGGCAAATAAACTGAGTCGTACTATGCCCACCCCTAATAGTTGAGTAGCAATTTACTACACTAAATAGATGTACCACTAGATGGTTGCAAAAAATGGAGAATTGCAAAAGTAATACCAAGATGTGCTACAACACAACTATCATTCAAGTCTGATAGATAGAACTTTGGACAAGGGAAATATTTTGCCACTAGAGAATGTATCAAATGACTAAAATAGTTTTGTTTTTTTTTTTTTTTTATCCTTGCAAAGCATAAACAACTATTTTTTGTTCCACTCATTATTAGTTAAGAAGCTTATTTTCCAATTGCCTATAAGTGATATTGTTAATTTTCATCAAGCTCTTACTTAATTTAGTACAGGCCATAGTCTCTTAATGACATCAAGTCTTGGCTTACTCAGGCATGAGTTATCTTGATCATCTATTAACCAGGCTCTTTAACACGGTTGGTAACCTTGTTGATGGACCTCAATCCAACCATTTCAAGTAACAAGCTAATGGCTTCATTTGAATGCCCTAGGTAACCTTGTTGATGGACCCTCGATTTAAACATCCGAGGAGCACCCTTAAGCTTTATTATTGTGCTCTTTAGCTCAATAGGTAACCTTATTGATGGACTTTGGTCTAAACATTCGAGGAACTCCCCTAATGTTTATAATTAGATTCTTCAATACCATGGATAATATCTTCAATAGAATTAAGTTCGAACATTCGAAGAACTCCCCATATTTTTATAATGAAGCTCCTAACACATATTTATGAGTGTTGAGCTTCAAGCCTTTTTAAGCTACCCTCATCGAAAAACTTCAATCAAGATGTTCAAGAAACTCCCATGACAATCCTGTGCTTCCTAGCACCAAGTTACTAGCCTATTTAGGCTTTTACCAAACTAAGACCCTTTGTTCAACCAAACTTGAGCCACTACATTGCTAATACTATTGCAACTACCATTGAACAAATATATACTATAATTGTAAGAGTACTATACAAGTGGTAAGGAGCCAATTGGCTTACTACTTACGATTGGTGGTGATGGTGCAATGGTAATGGAGGTGGTGAAAGGTCATAATGAAGTAATAATGAAATGGGAAAAACATAGCTTGTCAATTGGTTGTCTTGGAAATGGGTTCCTTGAGCCTATTTGATTTGTTTGGGTCATGGGCCACACAATTTGGTTCTTGTACGGTTCCTTATAAATACAAAGTAAGTAACATAGAGTTGGATTAAGCTACCTTATTTGATAATAGTTTGGTCACTTTCTTCTTTATACTAGAGCAGACACCCTGGGTGCAATCCCTTAAGAGCTCTAACTCGTTAGGTCAATTTTGCACTAGATGAACAATTAACAGGCATGATAATCTTTGAAATCATCGTAATGGAAAGAATCAATTTCTTAATATATTAGGATGCGAAGAAATCTCACTGCTACAGCTTCGACACTATGAGTAACGAAGCAGAAAAAAAGAAGGTTGAAGAAACTCTGAGTTGTAAAGAAAATGGTTATAGTAATTTTTTTGAATACAGAACAAAAGCTATATATATGTACTACCTAACTATAACTAAACAACGACGTTAACCAACAGATTTTAAAAGACGTTAGAATAAATACATTATACTAGTTGCCAAAATGATTATCAACATAACTAAAAAAACCAAGTAATATACCAAAAACTTGAAACTTATTGTTCAACACATAAGTCCACGTATGCCGAATAAAATCATCAACAACAGTTAAGAGATAATTTCCACTTGTTATTGGCGTAACTTTGTAAGGGCCCTAACAATCCACATGTAACAAACGAAAAGAATTACAATACCTATTAGCACTAGTGCTAAAATGCAAGCAATGCATTTTAGCTTGACAACAGATATCATAAAATAAATGTGACTAGTCTAACAAAGAACAAATGGAGACATGTTAAAGTTTGGACACTAAAGAATGGCCTATTCTTACATGAATTAATCAAGCCATATTAGATTTATTACAAGATAAGATAGTAGCTACAATATTTAACAACAAAGGAAAATTTTCATTAGAGGAGGATGTTACCACATACAAACCATTATACTCCTCAAGTGCTGCAACAACAAGTGTCTTGAAAAGTATAAGAATGAGAATTGAAAGTGATGAACAAATCATTGTGTCTCAAGCTTTACTCACTGACATAAGGTTATGAGTAAATTCCAATATATAAAGAACATTATGCAAAATAAGATGAGAATTCAACACAATTGTACCAATAATGTAGAATGGTTTTGTTGAGCGATTAGGTTACTGAATCATTAAAGGATTGGATACAATAATGGTTAGGGTTAAAAGGTGTTTATAGGTGTCATGTGATTCGTTGCCCCTGTGTCTACTATCCAAGTAGCAAAATACAAATTCACAGCTTCTATATAAGAAGAATGAGTAGAAAGTATACATGTACAGTGAAGATCATTCACTAATGTGCTATCTCTAGGTGAGTAATCCAGCTGTTGCTTGAAAAACTTCAACATTTCTTGATATATTGACTAGAGCATTCTGCTATGGAATGGAGTTGAATATGCATTAGTGTTGTTAGTAATGTAATCAAAAGGAGCATCAATAAGAGTGCTTGACTTTTCAACATTAGCAACAACAGATACATGTTTGGTTCCCTTAGTCACATGCTTTTCCTTGTACCAATCAGGATAGCCAACAAGCTAAAAACAACCTTCAACCACATGTCCATCAGCACCATAATGTTTTTTAGTCATTTTGCTGTTCAACTTGTGTTTATTAGTTATAGCCCTATGACCTGAGGAGGAATATCTTTTCTTGTTGTAAATGCTAAACCTTCATAATCATATGCAATAGTAATCTTCCATTGTTTCTCAATTTGTTGAATTAGATAAAACTCATGATTTATAGTGGGAAGAGGTCCAAGAAGAGTATTTGATTATGAACATGTTTGTAGGCATCTTCTGGCCCCAGTAAAAACTACATCAACCTTAATTATGACTCAAAATCTGAAATACGATCCTTCATATGATATGTACAATGGGTAATGGTAAGAGCTATTCGGTCGTATCAAATTATAAAATTTATAATCCCAATAGAAGTCATACGACAAGCTCTAAGGCAGTGCACTTATTGATTGTAGAATATAACTAATACGGGTGTCATCCTATAAGATCTAGATATAAAGTACTAGTATTACCGTTTCTCTACTATTTAACCTAACAATTGAGATGATATTATGACTATTTTTCTAATCAATAACTCTAATAGTTAAATATGAATGCTTTCAAAGGATAAATTCAATCACAAGACCTACCCTTCATCTTGATTCACCCTAAGCCCTAATTTCTTACAGCAAAATATTGATCAATAAGTTGTTTATGCTTTGCACTACATAATCACATAATTAAATCAATTACTCCCTTAAGTTAATGAATTACTAACTCTATATGAGATAGTAGAGACCTCTCCCTCACTAACGCCACATAAGATTGCATTAAAGATTAAGATTCTTAAACAAAAATGAAATCTTTATGTAGAAAATTAAAGTTTCCCTACATCTAGGTGAAACATGTAATCTCTCTACTCATGAAGATCTATCTTATTAGATGAAACCTCTTCCTATCTAACAAGAATCATACAAGCAATCAACTTTGTACATAAATCGATCACAAGACAATTAAAACATATGAATAGATGCAAAGGCATAAACTTTTCATAAATCAAATGTAATTCAAATCATGTGGAGATTTAGGGTTTCACAAGAATTACAGCACAAAGATCTATTCGTCCATGGAGTTTACAATGAAAGTAGAAGATCTAGAGAAGTAATCTATAAACATGATATGAACAATAAAACCCTTTTGGACGTCTTGTGATTTCCGATGAAGCTCAAGCACTTTTCCTTCTTCTTGGTGGCTCTTTTCTCTCCTAGGGTTTTTGGAAATGTGAAAGAATTATAAACTGAAAGGTTTGGACGAGTATTTATAGAATTATAATAGTCCTGCAATGTACCCTACCATGTATATGGCCGTGATCGTGGTAGGGTAATTTGGAAACTCTTCAATTCCTTTACTGATCAAGTTCTTTCCATCACCATAACCTTATACACTATTTGGGCAGCAACTTGGGCACATTTTAGAGTAGTTTCTGGTCACTTTTCACCCTTGAACACTAGTATGTACATGCCCATGTTGTAGGTTATGTATATTGTAAAAATCAACTTTTGTATACTTTGCCAATTTTTTCCCATTTTTGCTTGAATCATCCTTAAATCTTTGAATTATCATCTTTAAACCCTAAAATCAAATATTAATCAATTAAGTACCCTTTTCTTAGTAAATTCACATCAAATCTATACAAAATGATATCAAATAAGTATTATGAATAAGGATCTTTTAACACTTATCAAACTTCCCCATACTTAATTGTTTGCTTATCCTCAAGCAAACAAAATGAGGACAAAAGAATCTCTCATCAATTATACTCATTAACAACTATTATATCATAAGTAGCATTCTTTAATTCAGGTAAACCAAAGTAACTCATTTGTGTTTACCGCTCAAACCTACCATAACTATACTTATACTTGGTATACTCTAATCAAATTTTTAAGATTAATCTAAGTAAATCAAACTATTACCCTCACCATTTAATAACCACTTCCAAAGTTATAAAAGAAACACAAAGTCAATCAAAGTAAAAGCGCCTTAGTTACATCTCACCACTAATCAGAGAGTACAAAAACTATTCAACTACCTCTCTAAACTTAGCAACCTAGAATGAAAGTATATGGTATCCATCATTCCCATTGGTTTTCTTCTCTTTGATTGAAATCTCTTCAATAATTCTTTTAACAACATTTAGGGACGGATTTTTGCCCACATCTTTTCTTTTCCTCTGGATGGGGTATAGCTCGCATCTTTTCAACTTAGTTCTTTTATTCAAATAAATTGGATATAAAAAGCTTTGGTTTGTTAATAGCAGAGTCAGACTTCACTTTTCTGAGGGACCAAACCCGTTTATATTAACTAAGCCTTTTAATATGCAATTAAGCACAACAATTGATTTATTTTTCAAAGAGATTGTTCAAAAAGAATCACTAAGTGATTGATTTCATATACCCCTTTCACTAAAGGTTCGAAGGGCTCTCAAAGTTTTTGAAAAGTAAATATACTAACCAACAAGCTTAGAAACACAACCATTTAACTTTTAAACTATGGACTTCGACCTCTTCCACAACCCTAGATTCAATCATTAAATAGCAAATAAATTTGCCCCACTTAGATTTTATCATAAAACTTTAACTAAGTATACCAAGTTCAAAATAGGTGAGTAAGGCACACAAAGTTACTATACTTTTATCTTTTGAATGCTAACTTTACAAACAAATGAGCATAATTTCAAGATTCTCATCTTCAAAATATATCAACTTTAAAGTTCATTTGCAAACTTACAAGTGCATATAAAATATAAGCAAATCAAGACCCAAATTGTTCTTTCTGTAAATCCCTTCCCCACACTTATATAAGACATTGTCCCCAATGTCTTCCTAATCATGCACAAATAAGGAAAAAGGGAAAAGAAAGAAAATTAAGAAAAAGGACACTACAACTTCCCCAGATTTTCAAGATAGCAGCAAAGAGTTTCCAAATCCAGTCACATGATTACAAAGCGCATCATTAGTCTTTTTGTGAACCCATCAAAAGTTATGCCTGAAAACAAAGAAAAACAAAAACAGCAAAAGAAAGCTAAAATGAAAAAGTTAGCCTATCCTTAAGTCTATCAAATAAATATAAGAGTCTTAAGGGAAGATAGAGAAACAACAAAAATATATATATGGGAAAAATTAACTCCTGCCTGGGCTCCTAATGGTCGTGCTAGGGGCCATGTAGAGGCTTAAAATTCCATCTAAAAGCTTTTGTTTGAGAGCACCAAAGTGCCCTGCCTCCTACATGCCCATGTTCAGGGTCATGTAGGGTCTAAAAGATTGATCTAAGACCTTTTTTTTCATAAAAAATGATAGTGCACCGCCTTGTACACAATTATGCTTGATGTTATGCAGGGTCAAAAAGATTGTCCAGAAGCTCTTCAAAAGTTATATGAAGGTCAAGTAAAAACTCTCTAAGATCAAAAGAGACTGAAAAAGACTTACCAAGGATGCTTGATAGTTAAAGCTTGAAGTTTCTTAATTATCATTAGTGCTTCCCCACACTTAAAGATCTACTCTCTCTCCCTTCAAATAAGCTCAATTACTTCCCAAAAAAATCTGTAATTTTGATGGCAAGAAAGACTTAGGATAGTGAAAACAAAAAAAGAAAAAATAGAAAAAAAAGAGAACTTAACTTACCTAGGTTAGTCATGGGTTGACTCCCAAGAGGCGCACTTTGTTAATGTCATTGGCTCGGCATTTGTCATTAACCTGTCCACTTGGATCCCATAGGAATGTGTCCAACTCCCAAATGTCTAAAGTCAACCAAAAGGAATTTCTTTCTCATTCTTATTCTAATTCTTTTAAGTTCAAGTCCCTTATTCTCAAGTATTATGGGTGTTTGATAGGGAACAAATTTATAAAATGGTTTTGGCTCAAACTCTACGATATAACCTATAGGTTCATCATCTCCCAAACACCCAATCAACTCATTGCATGGAAAGGAATCAATATCTTCAAATTTCATCTTTTGCTCACTCTCTCCAAACATCTCTTCTTTTGGGGCAACTTGAGGAATATCCTCTAGATATGTGTTCTCAAGAATTGAAGCACTAGGGAAATGATTAAGATATATCACATCAGTCTCCTCACCATCATCCTTTTCTTTAGTAGACTCCAACTTATCTTCATGACTATTCAAACCTAACTTATGATCTTCAATTTCATTTTCCTTCTCCACCAATTCATTATTCACTTTTGTTGACTCCTCAAATTGTATTTCTGGATCATTCAGTCTTGATGAATCAAAAGGACTTTTAATTATCTCTTTATTTACTTCCTCATGTCTCCCAAGAATTTCTAAAGATTCAATCAACCACAAAATTTCCATGCATCTACTTCAAGAAGTGTCTACATCATCTTAACAAACAAATCTATGTTATCATATTTTGAATCAATGATGTTTTCCAAGATAGATTTTTCCTGAGGATCTTTTTTAGTATGGCTAAAGGACAAGGATGATGTGGTCAATGTGGCTGGAGTATGGTTGTAATGTAGTCTTGAGAAGAATGTAAGACAGGTCTCTCACTTTGACATTCAAAGATCTAATGTCTACCACCACACTCCCTGTAAATCATATCATTAAGAGTCATAAGATAAGTATATGGAAATTTGTGATAAGAAGCAATAGGAAATAATGCATTTGTATAGCATGAGTTAGAGGGATGATAATATGGATTAGGGCCTTATAAGACTCATGTTCACCTCCACAATATAAATAGAAAAATCCAATGAAATCCACAGTTCACACAGTCAAGAAAACTCAAGAACACATTAAACTAAAATGAATTACCCCAAAAAATATATATATATAAATGGTTAAAGTAGTAGATACTAAAATTTTTCCTAGTATCGACTTACTAAATCCCCAGTTTCCTAAGGATTGGCTTACTAGATTCCTAGCAACGGTGCCAAAACTTGGTAAGAGCTATTCAATCGTATCAAATTATAAAATTTATAAACCTAATAGAAATTCTACGATAAGTTCTAAGGTAGTGCACCTATCGACTATAGAATAAATTTAATACGGGTGTCGTCCTCTAAGATCTAGATATCAAATACTAGTATTACTGTTTCTCTACTATTTAACCTAATAATTGAGATGATATTATGACTATTTTTCTAATCAATAACCCTAATAGTTAAATATGAGTGCTTTCAAAGGATAAATCCAATCACAAGACCTACCCTTCATCTTGATCCACCTTAAACCTTAATTTCTTACAACAAAATATTGATCAATGAGTTGTTTATGCTTTGTACTGCAGAATCACATAATTAAATCAATTATTCTATCGAGTTAATCAATTACTAACCTTATATGAGATAGTGGAGACCTCTCCCCCACTAACGCCACATAAGATTGCATTAAAGATCAAGAGTCTTAAACAAAGATGAAATCTTTATACAGAAAATTAAAGTTTCCCTACCTCTAGGTGAAACATGTAATCTCTCTATTCATGAAGATCTACCTTATTAGATGAAACCTCTTTCTATCTAACAAGAATCATATAAGCATTTAACTTTGTACATAAATTGATCACAAGACAATTAAAACACACGAATAGATGCAAAGGCATAAACTTTTCATAAATCAAAAGCAATTCAAATCATATGGAGATTTAGGGTTTCACAAGAATTAGGGCACAAAGATCTACTCGTCCATGGAGTTTACAATGAAAATAGAAGATCAAGAGAAGTAATCTATAAACATGATATGAGTAATAAAGCCTTTTTTATATGTCTTGTGATTTCCGATGAAGCTCAAGCACTTTTCCTCCTGCTTGGCAGCTCTTTTTTCTCCTAAGGTTTTTGGAAATGTGAAAGGGTTATAAACTGAAAGGTTTGGACGAGTATTTATAGAATTGTAACTATCCTGCAAAGTACCCCAGCATGTACATGGTCGTGCTCGTGGTAGGGTACTTCGGAAACTCTTCAATTCCTTTATTGATTAAGTTCTTTCCATCAACACAACCTTATACACTTCTTGGGCAGCAACTTGGGCACATTTTAGAGTAGTTTCTGGTCACTTTTCACCCTTTTACACTAGTATATATATGCTTATGTTGTAGGTTATGTACATTGTAAAAATCAACTTTTGTATACTTTGCTAATTTTTTTTCCATTTTTGCTTGAATCATCCTTAAATCTTTGAAATATCATCTTTAAACCTTGAAATCAAATATTAATAAATTAAGTAACCTTTTCTTAGTCAATTCACATCAAATCTATACAAAATCATATCAAATAAGTATTATGAATAAGGATCTTTTAAAACTTATCAGGTAAAGTACGCTAGAAGGTATCAATGTTTAGGGGTAAGTTCATTTAAAGTATTAACATTTCAAGTGGTTAAAAAGAGGAATCAACATTTTATAAAGTGAATCAAATGTGTATCAACGTTTTATAAAGTACATTTAAGGTATCAACATTTTGATTAATTTTCAAATTTCCTTAGTTTTCATTAATGATCAAATATTAATACCTTATTTGTTTCACTTTACAAAATGTTGATACTTCTTTTTAACCACTTAAAATATCGATACCTTAAATGAATTAATTTCCAAATGTTAATTCCCTTTTTTAACCACCTGAAATGTTGATATTGTAATAAACTTACCCCTAAATGTTGATATCTTTCTATGAAATTTACCCCATATACAATACTATAATCTTCCATAAACACGGATATACATGTATTAAGCTCAATTCATCTCAAATCTTCTTCATTCTATTATAATAAGCATTAATTGACATATTTCCCTATTTTAGATTACATATTTATTATCGTACTTGATATACGAGTAGATTATTAGATTGTACGCATTTTTCTACAATCTCATTCCATAATTCAAAGGATGATTTAGCATACAAGAAATTTTGAGAAAGATCATGAAGCATAGAGTTCAATATCCAACATTGCACCTTATAATCCTATCTAATCCATTTGTCTAAATTTGAAGTTTTATCATTAGGTCTACAAATTGTTCCATCAATAAAACTTAGTTTAGACTTTGTACCAAGAGCCATCTTAATTGGCCTATTCCAAGCCATATAATTTGATCAATTGAATATGACATTACCTAATCACACGCTAGGGCTATCAGATCCAAAGAGATAGAAATGATCGAAAGATATTTGCATCAATGCGTGGGGCATTATCTTGAGTAAAATCTCACATTTCAAATAGCAAAAACGATACAAAACTTACAGAATTTGATCAACAAGAGCAAAACCTTACTCTGATACCATGAAGAAATCCCACTATTGCAGCTTCAACACAAGTAAAGAAGTAGAAAAAAGAAGATTGAAGAAACTCTGAGTCGTAAAGAAAATGGCTATATTTGTTGTTTTTTCCAATACAAGACAAAAGTTATTTATATGTACTGTCTAACTAACTACAACTGAACAACAACGTTAACTAATGGACGTTACAAGATGTTAGAATAAATACATCATACTAGTAACTAGTATATCACCAAGATGCACTATTTTTTTTATGGTTATTCACTTGTCCTACTAACTACTATTTCCTCCCTTATAAATAGGCTTTCAAATTAATGATATGACATCTACACTCATTTATTCTTGCAATTACTATGCTAAATCATTTCCTAGCACTAACTTAAGTATGAGAGTGGCTCTACCAAACAATCTCTCGACTATTTCATTAATAATTACTCTGTCTTGTAAGCCTAGAAGCACCAAAGTTGTGAAAGCCTAATCTTCTACAAGCGAAATCCTACGGTAAACATAGTTTAAGTGTTATACAATAATGACAATAGTAGATTTATAAAATTTTTATTTTAGTGTAGATGTACAATACTATTAATAAAAATAAATAATAAAAAATCTTATAGTGTACTTAATGTACCAACTATGACTTCAAATTTTGAGACCGCAAAATTAGTATTATCTTAGGTTTTCTAGATTGTTATTTAACAGCTGAAATTCATTCCCAACTTCATTTCTCCATTAAAATACTTATTATTAACCACTATATATTATTTTAATGTCTAGATGATTTGTTGGAAATTTTCTATATGGAGCTTTGATTTCCCTTTTCATGCCAGGAGCTACTATATGGACTAGAAATACTAAAACCCATATTAATGGAAATGTACCATTTCCTACTTTTTTTTTTTAATCTATACAAAATAGGAAAAATATTGAACTTATAATAATCAAGAAATTCTGTTTTTATTTTTTTTTCTATTTTAATTCATGAAATTACTGGAAGGCAAGCCAAAAGAAATTCCAAAAATGATTTATGGGTAGCTATGCAAGATTGACTTCTTTTCTTTCTGGCTGGCTTGATTCTCTAATCTATGAGTTATACTGAAATTAGTCTTTTCCTCTTTAAATAACAAAAAAATTTTATGACATAAATTTAATAATTTGTTAATTTTATGTATATCTATTCATTCAAAATTCTTTTTTCAGTTATATCTTTGATGCCAAACTTGGTCAAATTATTACAGTATTTAGTAAAAGGACTGCAAAAACGGGGCTGAAAAAATCACGGCGAATTAGCATAAAACAAAATTTACCAATTCTGTGAAAATACATTGTAGATGGAAAATAGAAATATGCTAGTTATTTCAAGTCCACGTTCGTCCAAATAGTATTTCGGAATAACTTTTTTTTCCCTAATGTCGATCATGGTTACTATTACCACTTGCCTACTAACGCCTCACTATAAAAGCCTCTCAAAGTAACCCTAGTCCTTCCGCTCTCTTTCTCGTGCAGCTTCTTACCAAACAGATAAGAACAGAAATCCTAACTCTCTTTTATCTCTCTGTTTCTGATCTAATGAACAGAATATAGAATGGATACTAACACTTGATTTTTATTAGCTATGCAGGTGGATTATGTATTGTGGCTATTCGAGGAAGCCACCAACTCCTACTCTGATATTTCTATGTAAGATTTGGGGAATGCCCCTATTCCATTCATCTGTTGGATTTTTATACATGTACAAGAGATTTAACTAATTTCTGTTATGACAACTGTATACAACTCTTATTGTTGTGATGTAAATGCAAAATCATTAAGCCACTTGGGCTTTTGTCTAGATCTATGAGCTGTTCTTGATCTATTAGTTACGGATGTAGCTGTCCTTGTTCTATTAGTTAAGGATGTAACAACTTTCTCCCCTTCTTAGATCCGTTGAAAATGAGATAGATCCTCTCATGTAGCATCTTCCAATGGTAACCCTTCCCACTAAACCAAAACCTGAGCCACCTGAGGCCCTTGTTTCAAATTTTTTCTTGAATCAACAATACACAGAGGTTGAATGAGTGGATGATCTTAAAAAAAAACCGATGGTAGAGCTAACGGAGTATCCCTAGGTCCGTTGGCTGATTTGAAACAGGATACATGAAAAACATCATGTATTCGAGAACCCTGTCGAAGTTCCAGCCTATAAGCCATGGTACTAATCCGTTCAGTAATGCGGAGTGGACCATAAAACCTCTGGGAAAGTTTGTGAAAAGTATTTCCAGAAACTGAGGTTTGTTTGTAGGGTCTTAATTTGACATACACCCAAGCCCCTACATCAAAAGTGACTTCAGTACGATTCTTATCTGCAAATTTCTTCATTCTGTCCTAAGCTGCTTGAAGATTCGTCTTTAAAAGAGACAAAATCTTATCCCGAGTAGTTAATTCCATATCAATTGCCTCCAAAGTCGAAGTGCCTTGTACATACATTGGAATTGTAAGGGGTTTTCTGCCATAAATAGCTTCAAAAGGGGTAAATTGAGCTCCCTCATGTTGAGATGTATTGTAAGAAAACTCAGCCCAAGGTAAAAATTTATACCAGTGGGTTGGAACATCCATAACAAAACATCGTAAATATTGTTGTATAGTTCGATTCAAAACCTCAGTCTGCCCATCAGATTGAGGATGATAGGCTATGCTATAAGCTAGTTTAGAGCCACTCAAATGAAACAAATCTTTCCAAAAACTACTCATGAATATTGGATCCCTATCCGAAACAATGGATCTTGGGAAACCATGTAGTTTAACTACCATTTGAACAAACAATTGAGCCACCTTAGTAGCTAAAAAATGAGAATCCAGAGCTCCCAAGTGACAATACTTTGATAAACGGTCCACCACGACTAAAATAACAGAAAAGCCATTGGATTTTGGAAGACAAGTTATAAAATCCATTAAAATATCCTCCCAAATCTGTTCAAGTATTGGCAAAGGTTGCAATAACCCAACTAGCTTTTGGGTAGAGTATTTGGTTTGCTGACAAACCATACAATCTTGAATAAACATTTCCACATCATTCTTCATGCCTGGCCAATAAAATTGTGTGGCAATCCTCTTATACGTTTTGGAAGTAGCTGCCAAAAAGAGTCGGCCTCTGCTATAAAGCAAACCCTGATGCCATTTCAGTGGCCATTTCAACTGCTGTCCCTGTTCCAACTTTTGTATCAACTCGATAAAAGCTGGAAGTTGAATGTATTCTTGCTTAAGTGAGTCAACTATATGCAATAAAGGCATAGAAGTGACCATTTGCATTATCAAACCATCATGCTGACGAGACAAAGCATCAGCCACCACATTCTCTTGACCAGATTTGTATTGTATGGAATAATCATATCCCAAAAGCTTTGTCAAATACCTATGTTGTTCAGGAGTGGAAATAACTGAGTGAGGAGTTCCTTAAGACTCTATGATCCGTCCTTATAGTAAAATGGGATCCCAACAAGTATTGTCTCCATTTTTTAACAGCTTCCACCACCCAAAAAGTTCTCGAACATAAGCAGATGCTTTCACCAAAGTAAAGGCAATTTTACTAAAATAAGAAATTGGACGTTCATCTTGTAACAAAACTCTCCTATTCCTGTCCCAAAGCCTGTTTCCAACACAAAAGGTTTCTGAAAATCTGGTAACACTAATAGGAGCTGTTACCAAAGCTTGTTTTAGAAAATCAAAAGCACTCTGAGCAACCTCTGACCACTGAAAAGCATCATTCTTTAACAAGTCAGTCAAAGGACTTGCAATTGAAGCATAAGATTTAATAAATCGTCGATAGTATCCAGAAAGTCCCAAAAAGGCTCGTAACTGCTTCAAAGTAGTAGGTGTTGGCCAAGATTGAACCGCAGCAACCTTATGTGGATCAGGTTGTACCCCTTTGATAGAAACAATATGACCAAGATAATCAATTGTAGCTTGGCTAAAAGCACATTTTGATTTCTTAAGATAGAGAGTGTTAGCTTGCAAAGTAGTTAACACCTACTCTAAATGTGCTAGATGATCCTCCAAAGTTTTGCTGTAAACAAGAATATCATAAAAAAAAAATTACAAATTTGCATAAAAAGGGTTTAAAAATGGTATTCATCATTGCTTGAAAAGTGGCCGGAGCATTATTAAGGCCAAAAGGCATCACAAGGAGCTTATAGTGTCCTTCGTGAGTGCAAAAAGCAGTTTTTGGAACATCCTCTATAGCCATCCTGATCTGTTGGTAACCAGATCGTAAATCCAATTTCGAAAAAATCACAGCTCCACACAATTCATTAAGGAGCTCATCAATCGTAGGAATAGGAAATTCATCCTTAATGGTAGCCTGATTCAAGGCCCTATAGTCCACGCAAAACCTCGAAGTACCATCTTTCTTCTTAACTAATAAGACTGGAGATGAGAAGGGACTATTACTACATTGAATAATACCCTGATCAAGCATTTCATGCACATGCCTCTCAATTTTGTTTCTGGAAATGAGGGTAACGATAGGGTTTGACATTAACAGCATCCACTCCATTAACCAAATGGATATGATGTTGAATAGACCGTAATGGGGGCAATGATGATGGTAGCTCAAAAATTGATGAAAATCTGCCCAATAGTTCTTCAATCGAACTATTGTAGGTGGTATTCCATGAAAAAGAATCCATCTAAGCCATAAGAGTATAGCAAGAAGCTACTGCTTGAACCTTAAAGAGCCACCTTAACTGATTATGAGAAATCAGTTGTGCCGAAACAGATTGATCACCAATCAAAGTAATTTGAGAACCTTCATGAGCAAATGTCATAACCAAACCACTGTAATCAATTGTCACTGACCCAACCCTTGGAGCCATTGAACACCCAAAACTATATCTGCTCCTTGGATATCCAAAATATAAAAAGTATCATGAAACTGATACCCTTGAATATTCATGTGAACCAATTCACATTGACCTTGACACTTCAGTTTATGACCATTACCCAACATGACATTAAATTTTCAGCAGGAAAATAGGAAGTCCCAAATGTTTAGCAACCCTACTATGCATGAAGTTGTGAGTGCTACCGAATCAACTAACACAGAAACATTGTGGGAATTAATAAGCCCTTGAAACCGAAGTGTTCTAGGAAATAATTCTCCATTAAGAGCATGGTAACTAATAGTACAATGCATATCATCCATATCACATATATCAGACTCATCCTGCATTCCACTATCATCAACATGATCATTAGAAAGAAGCAACAAAAATCTGGCTTTACATTTGTGATTTCGACTAAATTTTTCATCACAATTAAAACAAAGCCCTTTTTCACACGTACCTGCATTTCCTCCGGAGTTAATCGTTTAATAGGTAAAGAAGAAGGTTTAAAAGTGGTATCTGAAGAAGAAGGTTTAGTAGTAATTGGTATCGGTGGTTTAGAAAATTGTAGGGGGGTAGAAGTGTGTGTGGTTGAGAGAGGTTTAGAAGTGGTTGGAGTGTTTGAGAAAAAGGGTTTAAAAGTCTAAAAATTATGCGATTGCTCCTTAACTTTATCCTCATGCATTCGGGCTAACCATATGGCATCCATCAAGTCTTTGGGTCTAGCAATCTGTACTTCACGTCTCAATGCAGGTACCAATCCAGAAATGAAGCAACTAAGCAAAAATGACTCAGGTAAGCCCACAACTCGATTAGATAACTCCTCAAACTGAGATTGATAATGTGATACAGATGAAGTTTGAGTTAATTTGGCAAGCATACCCTGTACATCCTCATATCCTGATGGTCCAAACCTTTTTTGAAGGGCCTCAGTGAACTTAGTCCAAGAACTAAGTTGTTTATTCAAATACATCCACTTGTACCAATTCAATGCTTCACCCTCCAAAGCAAAAGATGCAATAGTGATGCGCTGTTCATCTGGGACATTATGAAATAAAAAAAATTGATCCAATTTGAAAAGCCACCCCAAAGCCTCCTCTCCTAAAAATTTGGGAATTTCTAATTTGATACCTTTCAAAAGATTCCCATACTGAGTATGATGACTCAAAAATGATGAATCTTGTTCATGAATAACAGAATGATTGGAAGCAGCAAGATTATGATTCACCTCCAACTTTTCGATTTTGTCATTCATTGTACTCAAACTTTCTTGAATAGCAAGAAGAGTTTTTTTTTCAAAATATCAACTTTCTCCCCAAAATCAGCAGATTTAGTGGCAGGCGCCATCATCCACAATCAAAAACTAAGGACGAAAGCACCAAATATTACCACCTGTCTACTAACGCCTCACTATAAAAGCCTCTCAAAGTAACCCTAGTCCTTTCGCTCTCTCTCTCGCGTAGCTTCTTACCAAACAGATAAGAACAGAAACCCTAACTCTCTTTTATCTCTTTGTTTCTGATCTAATGAACAGAATATAGAATGGATACTAACACTTGATCTTTGTTAGCTATGCAGGTGGATTATGTATTGTGGCTATTCAAGGAAGCCACCAACTCCTACTATGATATTTCTATGTAAGATTTGGGGAATGCCCCTATTCCATTCATCTGTTTGATTTTTATACATGTACAAGAGATTTAACTAATTTCTGTTATGACAACTGTATACAACTCTTATTGTTTGATGTAAATGCAAAATCATTAAGCCACTTGGGCTTTTGTCTAGATCTATGAGCGTCCTTGATCATTAGTTACGAATGTAGTTGTCCTTGTTCTATTAGTTTACGGATGTAACAGTTACATAGTCAAACCTATCATTGAAAATTTCTCAAAATAAATAAGGGCATCAGATGCTGGAGTAATTAATCTCTCCATCCATGTAGTTTGGTCTGTAAGAAATATGGCTTAATATCCTAGTCCATATTTAAATTAGCCCATATTAGATTTGGTCTAGAGTTTCTTATATTTAATGAAATGTTAAATCTTAACCGTTAAGATAGGTACTTAATAGACGTACCAGATTAAATTATTTGTCTATATATATATATATATATGTATATAAACTGGTTCTCTCTCCACCCTAAGATGATAAGCAGTTATTTTATCCATCAAGCCATCTGCTACGAAAAGGAGGGTTAAAGGAGAGAAATCAGTTTAATCAAGGATTGAAAACAAGAAAGATCTCCATCATGTCATATTTTGCTCAAAGTATGTAAAAATTTATTTTCTTGCTATATATAAGTGATTATTATTATATTCAAGATCTGTATGGTATGATGATTTAATATTGATGGTGTTGAATCCTTAAGATTATGTGCTGACATGTGGTATCAGAGCAAGGTTGTGAATAAATAATAATCCTTAGATTAATGTCCTGATACACCTATTATAAATTAGGGTTTATAATGATATATAATATTACAAATAAAAACATAAAGTTTTGAACAAATAATTGATTGTTTTTCAAAAGCAATGTAATTACTGTCCAGATTTTAGATTCTTTGGCGGAGGAAGGTTATTTCTTTAACTTTCAAGATCAATTAAATAATGAATAAAATCCATTTTGTTGCCATTGGTATTAATATCAAATTGATTGATTTCTGGCAGAGGAATTTTTTGGTATTTATATAATATCAACTCAACGCATTGTTTTCGGTTTTAAAATTTCGATCAATGAATGAGCTTACAGTTCCATATGTTACATATTGTTACACATAAAGTATTAAAAAATAAATAAATAAAAACAATTATAATAATATTTCAATTATATGACATTAAGTTAATATTAATTTGTTAGTCACCAAAGTGACCAAATTAATTAAATGTTTAGTCATATAATTTGAAATAATATCCTGCAATGCCTATTATGTAAAGTTTATTAATTGATAGAAATTAAGGATATACCCAAAGGTAAGTCGATCTTCTATAATTAATAAATATAAAGGAAGAAAAATTAGCATTCACTCGTCTAGTACATATATGTGTCCAAAGATGCTATATGTATTCAAGATGGTATGTGTTTAATTACTTCGTTAAGTTTTATTGGCATTCAGTTATAATGATGATGATATATATTATTGTGCTTACCCAAAGGAAACCAATAATATATTTTATGTATTTTTGACTGAATCTGTTAATCAATAAATGTTTATATATAATTTTGCAGCTGTCAATCTTCACTCTCAAGCTTCTACTGTTACTTTGTTCACTGGTTTGAATTTCTCTGAATGGAAGGAACAAGTCACTTTCCACTTAGGTGCTTTGGATCTTGACTTGGCCTTGTTAGAGGAAAAGCCTGCTGACCTTACTGAAAATAGTACAGAGGCACAAAAGGCATACCATAAGGCATGGGCAAGGTCTAACAGATTAAGTTTAAACTTCATGCGAATGACAATTGCCAGCAACATTAAGTTACTCTTCCAACAATGAAAATCAGAATGCTAAAGATTTTCTTATACTTGTGGAAGATAAGTTCCGTTCTACCGATAAGTCACTTGCAGGGACACTTATGGCTGAACTCACGACCATGAAGTTTGATGGGTCAAAGAGTATGCAGCAACATGTCCTTGCTATGACTGATATTGCAGCAAAACTTAAGGTCTTGGGAATGGTTGTGGAGGACTCCTTCTTGGTGCAATTCATCATTAATTCGCTACCTACTGAATATGGACCGTTTCATATGAACTATAACACAATGAAGGATAAGTGGAATGTCAATGAACTGTCCAATATGCTTATTCAGGAGGAAGCAAGATTGAAAAAACAAGGAGTTCATTCCGTCAACTTAGTGGGTCAAGAAGCTAGAAAGAAACTCAAACCAAAGGCCAAGAAATTTAAGAAGAAAGGATATGCTAAAGCATCACAGAATGCTGATGATGAAAAGAAGGGACCAAAGGTGGATAAATGTCACTTCTGTAAGAAGGAAGGACATTATCAAAAGGATTGTTCCAAACGTAAGGCTTGGTTCGAAAAGAAAGGTATACATTATGTTTCTGTATGCTTTGAATCAAATTTATCTGAAGTTCCTTCTAATACTTGGTGGTTTGATTCTGGTGCCACTACTCATGTATCTAATATTATGCAGGGATTCCTTACAATCCAAACCATAAGCCCAACTAACAACTTTCTGTTTATGGGGAACCGAATGAAGGCCCCGATTGAAGGCGTAGGGACTTACAGGCTTACATTAGATACTAGTCATCACTTGGATCTAATAAATACTCTCTATGTACCTTCAATTTCTAGAAATTTAGTTTCTATTTCTAGACTTGATGTTAGTGGATATACTTTTAGGGTTGGACATGGTTGTTTTAATTTATATAAGGATGATTTTTTCATTGGTAATGCAATGCTTGTGGATGGTTTATATAAATTGAAACTTGATGATGTCTTTTCTGAATCCCTATTTATTGTTAATCATAATATTGGAATGAAACGTAGTTTGGCGAATGAAAACTCAGCTTACTTGTGGCATAGACGTTTGGGTCACATATCCAAAGAAAGGCTACAAAGATTAGTAAAGAATGAGATTCTACAGAATCTAGATTTTACTGATCTTGGTTTATGTGTAGATTGCATTAAGGGTAAGCAAACTACACATAATAAGAAAGGAGCCACAAGAAGCAACCAGCTTCTTGAGATAATACACACCGATATATGTGGACCTTTTGACACTCCATCCTTTAATGGAGAAAAGTACTTCATCACCTTCATAGATGATTTTTCACGTTATGGCTATATCTATTTGCTGCATGAAAAATCTCAAGCTGTAAATGCCCTTGAGGTGTTTGTAAAGGAAGTTGAGAGGCAATTAGATAGAAAAGTGAAAATAATAAGGTCTGATAGAGGTGGTGAATATTACGAAAGTATAATGAATCTAGACAGTGTCCCAGTCCGTTTACGAAATTCCTTCAAAAAATATGGCATATGTGCACAATACACTATGCCAGGCACACCTCAACAAAATGGTGTAGCAGAAAGGCAAAATAGAACATTAATGAATATGGTTAGGAGTATGATGAGTAATTCTACATTACCTAAAAGTTTGTGGATGTATGCACTTAAAACTGCTATGTATATGCTAAAGAGGGTTCCTAGAAAAGTAGTTCCTAAAACTCCTTTTGAGTTGTGAACTATAAGGAAACCTAGTTTGAGACACCTACATGTTTGGGGTTGTCCTGCAGAAGCACGGGTTTATAATCCACATGAAAAGAAATTGGATTCTCGAACAATTAGTGGTCACTTTATTGGTTACCCAGAGAAATCCAAAGGGTATAGGTTTTATTGTCTAAACCATAGTTCTAGAATTGTAGAAACAGCTAATGCCTAATTTTTAGAGAATGGTGAGGTTAGTAGGAGTACTGAAAATAGAGTTGTGGATATTAATGAAATAAAGGTAAATGTTCCATTACCCTTGAATGTTCCTAAATCCACAATCACGCCAAATGTTATTCCTATAATAGAGGAACAAAATAATCAAGAACAACATTTGGAAAATGAAGTGGTATCCCATGAAGAACCTAACTTACCACCAGATAATGTAAATGAACCAGTTGGAATAGCTTTAAATAAACCTGTAAGGGTTAGAAGGTTAGCTATTTCTAATGATTATGTGGTTTATTTGCAAGAGTCTGAATTTGATTGTGGCATTGATAATGATCCTGTTTCGTTTTCACAAGCCATAGAAAGTGATGAGTCTGAAAAATGGATTAATGCTATGAAAGAGGAGTTGAAATCAATGGTTCAAAACAATGTCTGGGATCTTGTAGACTTGCCAGAAGGTTCTAAACGAGTTGGGTGTAAATGGGTCTTTAAGACCAAGCACGACTCAAAAGGCAATGTTGAACGATATAAAGCTAGACTTGTTGCCAAAGGTTATACTCAGAAAAATGGCATTGATTATAAAGAGACTTTTCACCCGTCTCAAAGAAAGATTCATTGAGAATAATTTTGGCTTTAGTGGCTCATTTTGATTTAGAGCTACACCAAATGGATGTGAAAACAACCTTTTTAAATGGGGATCTTGAAGAGGAAGTTTATATGGATCAACCTGAAGGTTTTTCCATAGAGGGAAAAGAAAGTATGGTGTGTAAATTGAAGAAATCAATATATTGACTTAGACAAGCTTCCAAGCAATGGTATATTATGTTTAATAATACCATCACATCTTTCGATTTTGAAGAAATCATTGTTGATCAGTGTATCTATCGAAAGATCAGTTGGAATAAGTTTATGCTTTTAATTATATATGTTGATGATATTTTGCTTGCTGGTAATGATTTAGGTTTATTACATAAGACTAAAGAATTTCTTTCTAAGAATTTTGAAATGAAAGATATGGGAGAGGCATCCTATGTGATTGGAATTTCAATATTTTGTAATAGGTCTGAAGGATTGATAGGATTGTCTCCAAAAACTTATATCGAGAAAATTCTTGAGAAATTCAATATAAGTAAGTGCTCAGTAGGAAGAGTCCCTATTCAAAAGAGGGATAAGTTTAGTCTAATGCAATATCCAAAAAGTGATGTGGAACATAAGGGAATGGAATCAATTCCATATGCATATGTTGTAGGCAATTTGATGTACCTACAAACGTGTAGGAGACCCAACATCAGTTTTGCAGTGGGAATGCTGGGTAGATACCAAAGTAATCCTAGTATTGACCATTGGAAGGCTGCAAAGAAAGTGTTGAGATATCTACAAGGGAACGAAAGACTACATGCTTACTTATAAGAGGTCTAATTTTAGAAGTGATTGGATATTCATATTCAGATTTTGTTGGATGTGTTGACAGTAGGAAATCAACGTTTGGTTATTTATTCCTGTTAGCTGGAGGAGCAATATCTTGGAAAAGTGCCAAACAGTCTGTCATTGCTTCATCCACTATGGAAGCAGAATTTGTAGCTTGTTATGAGGCTACAATTCATGCATTATGGTTGTGGAATTTTATTTCAGGTCTTGAGGTTGTCGACACCATAAGCAAGCCGCTGAAAATTTATTGTGATAACTCTGCAGCCGTTTTCTTCTCTAAAAATGACAAATATTCCAAAGGGGCAAAACACATGGAATTAAAGTACTTTGTTGTTAAAGAGGAGATTCAGAAACAAAGGGTGTGTGTTGAACATATTAGAACGATCTCATGGTTGCAGATCCTTTAACTAAGGGATTACAGCCAAAGACTTTTAAAGAACATGTACATAGAATGGGTCTTGGTTGTATTGATGGTTGATGATGATGTTATAACACTCTAGAGCTCAATAATGATATGTTTGATATTTTAAGTCTTCCTATTCATTATAATTGTGCATGCTTTATTGTTTGAATAAGAAAATTATGTGTCTTTATGACAAGTATGTGGACTGTATGTTATTTATATACAACTTATGAACCTAACATGATAAATCCTTAATGTAGTGATGTATGGAAGGGAGTATGCGACTATATAGCATATGACCGCCATAATCCTCATTATGTGGTTTGTTGTGTAAAGGTGCTTATGATGATTGATGGTTTTAAAGATTTGACTTTTGCTAGCCTTATGTTATATTATTAAATGTAATGATGGAACATCCAGCCAAGTGGGAGAATGTAAGAAATATGGCCTGATATCCTAGCACATATTTAAATTAGCCCATATTAGATTCAGTCTAGGGTTTCTTATATTTAATGATGTTAAATCTTAACTGTTAAGATAGGTACTTGATGGACGTACCAAATTAAACTATATGTCTATATATATGTATATAAACTAGTCCTCTCTCCACCCTAAGATGATAAGCAGTTATTTTATCCATCAAGCCATCTGCTACGAAAAGGAGGGTTAAGGGAGAGAAATCAGTTTACTCAAGGATTGAAAACAAGAGAGATCTTCATCATGTTGTATTTCGCTCAAGGTATGTAAAAATTTATTTTCTTACTATGCTAAGTGATTATTATTATATACAAGATCTATATGGTATGATGATTTAATATTGATAGTGTTGAATCCTTAAGATTATTGTGCTGACATGGTCTTCTAACTTGCCTTTTGTATGTGTTCTTGAGTTTTCCCTAATTCCAATCGAAGGTTTAAACGATTAACTTGGTTTGCAAACTATTGTAGTTTTGATTTGATTTTCACACAAATTTGATTAAAAAATATTTGGTTTAAGTTTGAGCTACTTAACTTTTCAAACTCGAATTTCATAGTATTTAATTCAATTAACCTAAAAACCTAATCCAGTCTAAGATGAATATAAATATTAATAATTTGAGTTGAAGCTAGATATTGATTTATATGAATTAGAATAAAATATTTTTTAATTAATGAAGTCCAAACAAGTTTAATTAATTCAAGCTCGAGCTTGTTCTATACCACATAGTAGAGTTTTGAGTTTAAATTTAAACTCGACACACATAGTTGAGCTTAAGATTTGAATTTCAACTTGAGCTCGAGCCTAGCACCATATCATTTGAGCTCAACTTATTTATAACCCTAGTCTTACTTCTTCTAAATTAAGAGGTTATGTCATCTTTTCCTCATTGCAGTATCATCAATATCCAATAGCACTAATGACACATTTCGTACATAGTAATGGACTCAAAATGGAATTACAATTCTAGATTTCATTTATATCTTATATTTGAAAGTGTTTTTAGAAATGATGATTCCAACTTTAAAGGAAAATTCAATGAATGGCAGAATAGCAATTCCTTTATGCCCTCATTGATTATATATGTCCTTAACTTACTATGTTATCCAATTACATAATTATTATGTGTTTTTAATGCAAATGGTATTTTTGATAAAACACTATTCCATTTGGTGAACATTTCCTAAAGTAGGGATGGATTTGATATTATATGAGTCCCTCCATTCTAAACCATTTCAAATGATTTTTATTCTCACATGTCTATGGATAATTAATATTATCTTTTTTTTATTTTTTACATTACAATAGAAAGAAGGGATTCAAACATGGTATTTCTTACTTGAGAGATAAGAGGAAATTGTACTAGGCCACGATGATGCTATTGGCAATAATTAATATTAATCTAAATTTGAATTTATCAATCTCTTTCATTTTCCTAATTACTAAAAAAAAAAAATGAAAGTTACTTGTTTCTATATTTACTATATTTAACAAGATGCGTATATGATGTATGTGGTTTTGTAGCATATGTTGAAGGAGACGGAACAGATCAAGCTGCTTATGGCCACTAAATGGAATTCTAGGGCAAACCAAAAGTTCAATCTTTTCTTCTTTTTCTTTTATTAAATTCCAAAATTTACCTTTTGATGAGTTGTACCCTATTAATTTGAGCATATATTGTAATATTTTACAGTCATTTGATTGCATTTTATGCTTGAAATTGCATGTCATTTGATCAGGGATTTATTCTTATATAGAGAGCCTCTATATCGCATCTAAAGTATTAGAAAGCACTGTGTGATATACTATATTCTCATTAAAATACTAGTTTAAGAACTCAAGCAAAGGATGAATTGAATTTAATCTCTGTTATCCTAAATTATGGATTTGATTAAATTTAACTATAATAAATGAATAACGAATAAATAGAACAATATATAAAGGGAATAACAACTTTATTTTTAATCAAATTATTGGTATTCAAATACTGTGTGTATTATATCTATAAAACACATCTTAAATCCCTATGTTTTAGTATTTAGATATTGAGATGGCATTATAACTTTTTTTATGACGACATATCCACTAAAAATATATGTGTGTTTGTGCCTTTTTTCCCTCCAACTAAAAAAGTTGTGCACTACCATCCATGTCCGATTCATACTTTCACAATCAGTAGTCTATTTTTGACTTAATGATGTTTTAGTACTGGGATTTCAATCCTCCTTCTTATAAATAGAGAGAGAGACTTATGCAAACAAAAATAAATAGAAAGCAAAAAAAAAAAAAAAAATTATGGCAAGAAACACTTCTTCCTTTTTATTCCCACTAAAATTAATTATTATCTACTTCATCTTGATGATCATGATCCTCCAAAGTATCCCTCTAAGCTTCGCTTCACGTGTTGCCCGGCTTTCCATCCAGAAGGTAATATATTTGTCCGTATTTTGTTTTTAGTTATTTATTAGGTCTTTTACCAAAAATGATCAAATTCTCTATATTATTTATAGAACCATTAAAAACTTCCCTAAATTTAGGTCAAAATCTAACCCGCCATTTAACCTATATGAACGCACCATTTCTTCTTGGTAAAAAAAAAAAAAAAAGCTTTTACACATGGATTCATAATATGCATGTGTATATATATATATATATGGCACATCAATAAATTAGGGTTTATTGCAAACCATTGATCCGCGCATGAATATCAGCTTAAAATCTTCAAAAGCCTATTGATTCTAGAAATATCTAGGCTAATAGCATGAACAATCGAAATTCTATGATGAATTCGGAATTTGCGAAAAGGAGCAATGATAACTCTGAAATTTTATTGAAAAAAGAATGACAAATGACTGTCCATTTGCCCTAGGGCATACAATATATAAGATAACTTAAAAGCTGCCAAAAATAAAACTAAAATTGTCAAAAAATAAAAAGGTTTTAAAACAAAGTAATTGAAAAGACAAAACCAATGCCAGTAAAAAGTTGTAAGAAAAATAAAACCCGCAAAAAATACTAAAAATGGTTGTTTGAGGCCCTAAACGAAGAAATTTGGCCAAAAACTTTCCTAGCACATCACTGAAGATAGTGACTTCTTCGAATTAGCTTGTTTCCTTCAAGATAGGATCTTCAAATCACCCAATGGTAATATACCAATTTCTATCTTACTTCTTTAGATATCTTTTCGTCATTATCTTCACTTCATCAATATATGTGTATGTGACATTTGCTATGGTTTTGAACCAGTTATCCTTAAAATGACAAGTTTAGGAGTAACCATCTATATATTAAAACCAGAATGGTATGTTTCCTTGGAATAATCTGCTTCTTGTGTCATTGTTTTACTTCACAAAAGAAATGTGCTGTGGGATTTCATAATTTTGGTTGTACTACAAAATTATTTACAATGTTTGACATCATTATCAAACAATATCACGATACCGATGCCTATCAATGCTTGGTGGATAAAGGTGAGATTGGATGTAAATAGGTAATATTGGTAGCTATAGCCAATACTGGTAATTGGGGAAAATACCTTTTATATTTTCAGCAGAAATGTCTTTCCCTCTAACTTCTAATAAAACATTAGCACTTGTTGAATGTCAAGCATTTTCTAGCCAACTCATATTTGTGGTTTCGCAGCAATTGCTAAAGGAGACGAAATACGTCAAGGGCATCATCCTCATGCTCGTCCTTATTATCGTCGCCCCTAAATGACTCTTACCCTCTCCCTTTTATTATGTGTACTTGCACGGGTAGAGAGTCCACATTTTGCTATTATAAATGGTGATACGTTTACGTTTTCAACAACGTAAGACCTTCTTGGGAAAAAACAAAAGAGAAAAGATACGAAAAGAGATGACATATAAGGCTTCTTGTAATCGAATGTAAGTCGCATGGTATGAAATTATGATTCTATTTTCTAGTGTTTGTCTAATTTATTTACCTATGTCGATATAATCTAGTTCAATCTGATTCGACATGAAATTGGTCCTGATTACCCTCTTGGCTCGCCTTGATAACGAATCAGTAGGCGTAATTTACTTGATTAGTCTGAACAAGTTCCCACATGATCTAGCTTGGTTTTCCGAGTTAAAACTGAAAATGCACCTTTTTATATTTTTACTAAAGAATACACCAGCTTACCATAAAGAAGAAGGAAAAAATAAATAAATAAATAAAAAAGATAAATTGCACAGACACCCCTTCAAATGTTTAAGAATTATAGGACCCCCTTTTTAATAAAAAATCAGCATCTATACCCTAAAATTTTTTTTATTGATATGGAAAGAAATTAAATAAATTGAAGGTTATATCAAATTGTATGCTGACATGACCAATTTTTCTAAGCATTCCTCTTTCATGTTTCTCTTCTTCATTTTAAACAATTACCATCATCTTTCTTCTTGGATATCAATGGTGCCACCACACCATCTTCGCCAAAAAAAAGCCACGGCATTGAACCACCATGCAACTCTCCCTCAGCACCTCAACAAGCTTTCCTGCAATAAAAGTACACCACCACACGAACCAGTAATCCTTCATCGCTTCACCACCGACATCATCTTCTTCGAAGAAACAACATCACAAGCCATAAATAAAGCTTCACCTATCCAATTCAATTTTCAAATGAATAGATGATTCAATTTTTATTCTTAATTCATGAATGTTAAAATCACGCAATCACTAGACAAAGCAAACAATATAAAGAAAAAACAAAACTAATAAAGATATGCAGTTTGACAAGAACGAAAAGTTGAATCAAGCTTTTGAAATTCTCTCAAGCAAATTAAAAAAAAAAAAAAAAATCTAAAGTCTTCGAGGATTTCTCAATCAAGCACTGAATTTGTAAATTTTTTAATGAAGTTGACTTCATACAAAGTATATTTTCAATCTTGAAGTTTGTGTAACCATTAAAATTACCAGTACTAACACATAACAGGACGGATAAGGCTTTATTATCTACTTAACATTTCAAAGCTTAAAAATCATTCCATTCCATCAACAAAATCAATCACATTATAAATAAATAAAATGCGATTAGTTTCTGCAAACAACCACAAAGTATGACCGTAATTCAATATGCTTTCATACGTTCGAATTAAAAAGTTATCATTTTAGTAAATGAAAAAGTCAGATAACCACTAGTCATTGAAAACATGAGTTAACTATGTATAATTCTATGAATTTATAATTTTATAATATTTTCTCGATTAAAATAAGTATAATGCTACGAGATTGACATTAATTTAATCGATTGTGTGAGGCTTGTGGTGATTTTTTTCGAAGAAGATGACATTGGTGGTGTAGTGCTGAATGATTAATGGTTCATGTGGTGGTATAATTCTACTGTAGAGGAGCTTGTTGAGGTGCTAAGGGAGAGTTGCATGGTGGTTTGATGCAATGGATTTGATTTGGTGAAGATGGTGAGGTAGCATTGTTGATGTCCAAGAAGAAAGATGATGGTGTTTGTCTAAAATGAAGAAGAGGAAGGCTTGGAGAAATAGTCATATATATTAGCTATGTCAGCACACAATTTAATGTGCCATTTAATTTAGTTAATTTTTTTTTCCACATAACCAAACAAAAACATTTCAGGTGTTGTAGATGCTAAATTTTTATAAATAAAGGGGTCCATACAATTATTAAATATTTCAAGGGGTGTCCATACAATTTATCCTAAATAAAAAGAATCAACTTTTACTTTCTCAAATTGACCTTTTTTGTTCGACATCATTAATTTCCAATTGATGCAATTTGATTAATTTCTTTTTGCTCATTATTTAGATTTGAAAGCTACATTGAAGCTTTTCTTTTTCTAGGAGGAGGTAGCTTAAAACTATTATGTCACGTTTGGTACATGGGAATGAACCTAGAATGGAGTTACTAGTCTAGATTCCATTCTCATTCCTATGTTTGGATGCACTTGTAAAAGTTGGAATCACGATTTCAAGAATCAATGGTTCCGGCTTTGAGGGGGATTTCGATTCCGATCTTGAGAAGATGAAATTGCAATTTCATTTCTTCCTCATTAATGATTACTACTAAACTTATCTTTTTATCCTCTTATACGTTTATTATTTACATTAATTATTGAGGATATTTTTGGTAAATACCATGTCAATTCTATTCCATAATATATCCAATTAAAGGAATGAATTTATCATTCCGTCTCTCATTCCAATTAATTCCATTTCAAATGATTTTCGCATGCTAAACATGACATTAAAGCTTTTAATTGCATTTTCTACCCTATTCTTACATCAATAATAATCTTCTTATAAAAAATTAAAAAAAAAATAGAGTTACATATTTACTTTATGAATCATTAGTGAAAGTAAGCATATATAGAATAAGTAGGATATAAAGCCTTCTTATGTAAAATTTTTGAACCAAAACAAAATTCTATGACACTTAAAAATCATCCTACTTGTACCTTATAAAACCTATAAAGTACAAGGTTACAAATTATCTATTATATTTATAATATTAAAACACGAGGTAAATTTTTAACAATATGAAGTTTTCAATGTTTCATTAACAACTCAAAAGAATAAACTTTATATAAGATTTAGTAGGTAATTTTAAGTTTACTTTTTATTCAAATAAATTTTCACATTTCAATTTTGAACATGTACTTATGCATGTATAATCAATAATGTTGTATTGATGACACAATTGATAAGTAAAGATTACTAATCATACTGATGGGAAATTTTTATCATGATTCTTCTAAGCCAAACCCGCCTCTTTAGGCCATAGACTAATCTATTTAGATTATGGGCTAACTAGATATAGCCAATGAAAACTTATGGACAAACCTAGATAAGGTTCATAAAGCTGGACCAAGCAACCTTGCTTAGTAGCAGTTTGGTGACCTCTTATCGACCTCATTCATATTTGCAATCGAATTGGCTATCTTTAGAAGATTTTCATAATCCTAGAGATATACTTGTTAAAACTCCTTGAGTCTACTTTCCTAAACTCATCTTTATAAGAGTTTATCTACATTCCCAATTAATTATGAGACTTTTGCTATAACCACCTCATGCCCCATCTAAATAACAGATAAACTTACATAACTCACTCTTGCTACTTTTAGGTTTTTTGGCTCTTAAATCAATCATTAACTTAGATATCGAAATAGTTGCATTGGATAACCCCTTATACTTACTAGTTGTATGTCGTCTTGTAAGCGATAGTCCAATAGATTCAAGGCTTACTAGTCCTAGAACATGTGGATAAAAGCTCCAACAGATTCATAATCTCTACCAAATGAAAATCTAGCTAGAACATTTGGCATTATTTATGGGAAATAGCTCTTCATAAATCTCCATCAACAAGCACCAACTTCAATGCATAAAAATCAATTCTTACGAGAAAATCATAAGCACAATAGTAGAACAATCAAAGAGCAAAGGTGCTACTCAAGAAATTGTTTGAATTAAAAATCAGGCACACCATGTTGTTGATTCAAATATAAACTACCTCAAATCTAAACATTGTTGCAACTATGATAAGGGTTGCTATGGTTGTGCAAAAAAGCTAGCCAAACCACACTGTGATTTTGGTTTTTTCAAAAAGGTTTTGTTTTTAGTTCAAGACCCAAATCGAACCAAACCGTTTTACATAATTTTTTCTTTCATTTAACTTACACGTATTATTTTTCTTTTAATTATTTTATAAAATATTTTCATTATTTTTAAAAATTTTATATTTAGTAGATATGTGTCCTTCATGAAAATAAAATTAGATTTGTAATATCATATTTCGATTATTATGGTAGTCTACAAATAAGATAATTTTAGGTTTTAGCCTCTAGTGTAGTGATTGTTTTTTTCTTTATCTTCTAGTGCTGTGAACATTTTTTTCTTTATCTTACTAATTTGTCCACTGTTTTACTTAGTTAGTTATTGTTTATGTAGTTGAAGATGTGTTGATTACAAGCGTAACTGATTGAAATTTGTACCTTATATTGCGATAGTATATTTTGATTTTATTGAATCCACTATATTATTATAATTCGGGATAATTCAAAAGAATGAGACTAGTATATGATTTTATTCTTATGATAGATGAAATCTCTCCTCATTATAAGTTTTACATATTTATTTGAGTAAATAATTAATTTCAAATATTATTATTTATATTTGCATTGGTGACAAAAATTATGTAACTGAAACCCCTATCGAATTTATTTTTATTTTAAGACTGAAAAAAAAAATTCAAATCATAAGCTTTCTATGGTTTGAATAAACCATGCTATATAATAGGACCAAACCTATTGCGTTCACCCCTAATGGTTGAGCAATGATTCGATGTGCTTAAATAGATGTACCACTAGATGGTTGCAAAAAAATGTAGAATTGCAAAAGCAATACTAAGACATGTTGCAACATAACAATAAAATTCAACTTCGATTGTCAAAACTTTAGAGGAAGGCAATAACCTGCTGCTAGCTTGTTGAATTATAAACTTAATTTTTTATAACAATTTGTTGGGAAATTTAAAATGTATTGAATTATATGGTATTTAAGGCTAATTTAAGAGGAGTTATGAAAAGGGAAAATGTTGGTCATTTATGGGTCATTTAAAGCTCTTTAAGTTTGTGTTGTTTAGAATTCTAATTTTATGTTATGAATTTCTAGAGTCTTCATTAAAGGCTATAAAAGGAGTTGTATTATGTAAGAGAATTTCAAGAGAGTTAATAATAGAAAGAAATTTTGTTTTTCTTCCCCTTTCTCTACCTTAGAGTATGAAATCCTCTATTGTCTTTTATCAAATTGGTATCAAAGCCATGGCAAGCTCCAGGGTGACATAGTTTGGATAAGTTCCATTATCATGCCCTACAAAGAACAACTATGATAATTGGAGTATACAAATGAAGGCTTGCTTGGTGCACAAGACGCATGGAAGTAATTGTACTAGCTATGAAGAGACGATGCATCGAGTACTAATATGATGGTGAATCAATTGAATGCATTGAAAGAGACCCATATGAAAGATAAAACCGCCCTTTACCTCCTTTTTGAAGCAATTAATGAATCTGGTTTGAGAAGATCGCCAACATGACAAAATCAAAGGAGTCATGGGACATTTAGAAAAGGCGTATAGGACTGAAGAGTAAAAACAAGTTCAACTATAAACTCTATGTGGCGAGCTCGAAGCGATGAAAATGAAGGAGTCCGAAGGTGTGTTTGACATAACAAGGGTACAAACCATTGTCAATCAACTTAAAAGAAATGGCGAAACTCTAACTATTGCAAGAGTGGTAAAGAAAATACTATGGTCTTTGACCGATGATTTTGAGAATGTGGTATGTGCGATTGAAGAATAAAAAAACTTAGCAGGGATGACCATTGACGATCTCACAAGTTCCTTAGAGGCTCACGAGCAAAGAAAAAGGAAAAAGAAGCAAGAATTATTAGAAGAAGCATCACAAGTGAAAGCAACGCTAAAAAAAAAAAAGAAACCACACAATGGTGATCGAGGTAGAGTTCGAGATCATGGCGGCCGTAGAGGTTTTGGTTTCAATCGCTGTAGAGGCCGTAGTAGTGGACAAGGTGAAAATAAAGAAAGAAACTACAACAATTCACATGGTAGAGGACGCGATTGTGGAAGAAGAGGCCGATCCAGTAAGTATAATGTTGAATGTTACAATTATGACAAATATGGTCACCATGCAAATGAGTGTTGGTCTGGAAAAAAGGTGGAGGAAAATGCTAATTTTGTTGTTAAGGAAGAAACTGAAAATAATGATGTTGTATTGTTAGCAAGCAAGGAAAATGGTCCCGAAAAAGAGAATGTGTGGTATCTCGGTACTGGTGCAAGCAACCACATGTGCGGATACAAGCATATGTTCAATGAATTCGAGGAGATACCCAATGGACATGTCTCTTTCAGCGATGCTTCAAAGTGCATGTTAAGGCCAATGTAATATTTTAATTAAAATGAAGATGAGACATAAAAGTTTATTTCAAATGTTTATTATGTCCCATAAATGAAGACTAATATTTTGAGTTTGGGACAATTGTTGGAATGAGATTACATGGTGTTCATGAAAAACCGATGTCTTTATTTGTGAGACAAAAATAATCCGTTAATAGCCCAAGTTGAGATGGCCAAAAATCGGATGTTTAAACTGGACTTGGTAAATATTCAAACAAAGTGTTTGAAGGCTTGTCTAGAAGACAAACTTGGTTATGGCATTTGAGGTTTGGACATATTAATTTTAGAGGCTGAAGAGAAATGGCTAGTAAGAACATAGTATAGGGATTGCCATCAACTGATTCTTCCAACAAGTTTTATGAGGGGTGTGTGATTGGCAAACATCCAAGGAGTTGCTTTCCGAAAATGGCGTACTATCGAGCAAAAAAGCCCCTTGAATTAGTGCACACCGATATTTGCGGGCCGATCAAGCTGAGCTCAATTGATGAGAACAGATATTTCACAACTTTTATTGATGATTTTTCTCGCAAAACTTGGGTTTATTTCATGAAAGAAAAATCAAAAGCTTTTGCAATTTTTAAAAGGTTCAAAATTTTTGTTAAGAAACAAAATGGTTATTATATCAAGGTTTTGAGATCGGATCGAGGCGGTGAATTTACTTTGTCATCCTTTAGCTCTTTTTGTGAAGAACATGGTATTCGACGGCACTTAACAACTCCATATTCACCACAACAAAATGGAGTCGCAGAGTATAAGAATCGGACTATTCTCAACATGGTTCGAAGCATGCTTAAGAGTAAGAACATGCTAAAAGAGTTTTGGACGGAAGTAGTAGATTGTTCTATTTATTTGTTATAGCGATGCAAAACATCAAGCTTAGAGAATATAACTCCGCAAGATGCATGGAGTGGTTTGAAGCCAACGGTGGCACATTTAAAAGTGTTTGGTAGCATGGCGTATGCGCACATACCAAGTCAAAAGAATGTGAAGTTGGATGACAAGCGCTTGAAGTTGATTTTTGTTAGGTATGATGAGAGGTCTAAAGCCTACAAACTCTTTGATCCCATTAACAAAAGGATGCATATTAGTCGTGATATGCAGGTAAATGAAGAAGCCATGTGGGATTGGAATTCAATGTTAGAGATTTTTCATGAGAAGGAAAGAGATGAGATGTCCACACCGACGAATATGTTAAAGTCGACATCTAATAATCATGAGAAGGCACCAACATTTATGACATCAGAGCCAAATTCATCGGATGATGAGGCAAGAACCCCAAAAACAAAGAGCATACGTGACTTGTACGAGGCAACAAGTAAGTTGCAATTGGTGTGTCCCTTGGTATAAGGTGAAACTTTTGAGAGGTGATTATAAATGATAAGTGGCGAGCCGCTATGGATGATGAGATGCATGCAATCAAGAAAAATGACACATGGGAACTCACTTCTCTTCCCAAAGGTCATAAGGTTATTGGTGTCAAGTGAGTATACAAGAAAAAAAATGAACCCTCAAGGTGAAGTTGAGAAATACAAAACTAGATTAGTGGCAAAAGGCTACAAGCAACAAGTTGGCATCAATTATGAAGAGATGTTTGCACCAGTGGCTCGAATGGAGACCATTTGACTTTTGATTTCTTTTTCAGCTCAATCAAAATGGCATATTTACCAAATAGATGTCAAGTCGACCTTTCTTAATGGAATTTTAGAAGAAGAAGTATATATTGAGCAAACCTTGGGGTATGAGAAAAAGGGCAATGAAGATAAAGTTTTAAAATTAAAGAAGGCTTTGTATGGTTTGAAGCAAGCCCCTAAGGCTTGGAGCACCTAGACTAATCAATATTTTAAGTTGAACGATTTTATGCAATGCCCATATGAACATACACTATATGTGAAGTTTAAAAATGGAGACATGCTGGTAGTACTATTATATGTCGATGATTTAATTTTTTTGGCCAATAATGAAGAAATGATTGATGAGTTCAAAAGGGCCATGAAGAGTAAATTTGAAATGACCGATTAAGACTTATGTCTTCTTTTCTTGGTCTAGAGTTTAAGCAAGGGAGTAATGGCATTTTGTTTCACGAGAAGCCTGCTAAGGAGATTTTTGAAATGGTTCACAACGGATGATTGTAAGCCGGTTAATACACCAGTTGACTGTGGTGTAAAATTATCTCGACATGACAAAGGGAAGGTGATTGATGCAACATTGTACAAGAGCCTAGTTGGAAGCTTGCGATATTTGACATGCACAAGGCTAGATATTTTGTATGGAGTTGGTCTAGTAAGTTGGTATATGGAGGAGCCAAGATCGACGCACTAGAAGGCTATCAAATGAATTCTCCGTTACATTTGAGGTACTCTATCTCTTGGTATGTTTTGTGGTTCATTTGCTAACAAAGTTGCAATTTTTGGATATTTGGATAGTGATTGGGATAGAGACACAAATGATAGAAAAAGCACCTCGGGGTTTGTATTCTACATGGGTGATATGGTGTTTATGTGGCTTTCAAAGAAACAACCAATAGTAACACTTTCAACATGTGAAGTAGAGTACGTGGCCGCAACGACTTGTGTGTCACATAATTTGGCTAAGGAGAATGCTTGAAAAAATTAATTTTACACAAGGTGCAGCTACTGAAATTTATTTGGATAGTAAGTTAGTAATCGAATTGGCTAAAATTGACATACGACTTCATTTCATTCAGGAGCATGTGAAAGAGAAAAATATCGAATTGGTTCATGTGAAGAGTTAAGATCAAGTGGCTAACACTTTCACAAAGCCTATCGAGTTGTTTGAGAAATTAGGAATTTTCTTGGCATGAAGGATGGAGATAGAATTAAATTTAAGGAGAGGTATTGAATTATAAACTTAATTTTCTATAACGGGAAATTTAAAACGTCTTTAATTCTATGGTATTTAAGCTAATTTAAGAGGAGTTATGAAAAGGGGAAATATTGGTCATTTGTGGGTCATTTAAAGCTCTTTAAGTTTGGGTTGTTTAAAATTCTAATTTTATGTTATGAATTTGTAGAGTCTTTATTAAAGGCTATAAAAAGAGTTGTATTATGTAAGAGAATTTCAAAGAGTTAATAATAGAAAGAAATTGCTTTGTTTTTCTTCACCTTTCTCTATCTTAGAGTATTAAATCCTCCATTGTCTTTTATCATAGCAAATGACTAAAATAGCTCTTTTGTTCCTCTCAAAGCAAAGGCAACCATTTTCAGCTCATTATTTATGAAGAAGTTTATTTTCCAATTTTCTACAAGTAATATCGCTAATTTTATCAAGTCCTTACTTAGCCAAGCATAGTCATGATGAAGGCATTAAGTCCTAGCCCACCCAGGCAAAAAGAAATCTTTATAACCTATTAACCAAGCTACCCTAGGTTACCTTATTGATGGATCCCTGGTTCGAACATCCGAAGAAATCCCTTAATCTTTATTGTGGAGCTCTTCAACTTGGTGGGTAACATCATCGATAAACTCAGTCAAAAATCTAAAGTACTCCCCTAACCTTATCATTAAGCTTGTTAACTCTGGAGGTTACCTTATCAATAGACTTAGGTCTGACCATCCACAAAACTCTCCAGATGTTTATAAAGGAGATCTTAACACACCCCACGAGTGCTAAGCTTCAAGCCTTTTATGCAAGTACAAAGCAAGTCTATAAACTTGGTTAGGTACCCTCATCGACAGATTTGAATAATTCAAATGTCTGGGAAACTCCAGTGACAATCTCATGCTTCTTAGCACTAAATTGCTAGCCTATTTAGACTTTTGCCGAACTAATACCCTTAGTTCAACTAAACTCGAACCTTACACCCCTTAACTTGTCAGCTCAGTCATCAACACCAATAGCATATTAAATTTTCAATAAAGAGAGGCAAAACCTCAGGTAGCTCAAATATTCATTGTCCAGCTATGCCCTTAGTTTATCGATCCACTACAATATTAAAATAACTTAGCAAGTTGTGTGGAGGGTTGGGACTTGGGAGGGAGATGACTACTCTATTCAGCTACTTACTAACTCATGTCTACCACCTGCATGACTACTCGACTTACCATCATCAATCCATTAGGGCTTTATTTCCTCCTCAAAAACCTCATAGGTCACCTATACTGTTACTACATCGCCATGATTGCCTATACAACTTCACTACCACTATCATTGTTGTAATAATCATACTCACTACATTGATAACACTATTGAAACTACCATTGAATTAATCTATACCATAATTGTAATGGTACTATACAGCTGGTCAAGAGCCAATCGGCTTGCAACTTATTATTGGTGTTGATGGTACAATAGTCATGGAGGTAGTGAAAGGCCGTAATGAAGTAGTAATGGAATGGAAAAAATATGATTTGTTAATAAGCTATCTTTGCATGGCCTCGCTGAGCCCTGTTCGATTTGTTTGGGTTATAGGCCAAACATTTTAGATCATATCTAGTCTAGTATAGATACCTCATTTAATATATTTTATGAAACGTTCATATCTCTTTTTAACCAATAAAAACACTAGGCTTTCGTATAATTATGGTACTTAATTTTTAAAAAAAATTCCGAAAATGGTTAGAAAGCAAAATTTATTCCAGATATAGGCATCAGCAGTGCTGTTATTAAAAGCACTTTTAAATTTATTAGTGGCGCTTTTAATAACAATGCATTTAGTAGAATAGATTTTCTGCCGAAAGCAATGTTTAAAATAACACCTTTACTGTGGTTTTTTTTTTTTTTTTTAACAGAAGACTTATGAGAAGTAATAGCTATTCATTGCTTATTAAATCTAACATTAACATCCCCAAAAACTACCCAAGATCGTTCCTTTCAGCCCATGCTTGACCAAATTCCTAACATGGGTCCCATCATCAAGTTCCTTACTTTTTCATCGGAGCCCTTGTTTGGTGAAGAATCGAAATGGACATTGGATAAAAAGTGCGTAAGTTTGTGGATTGTTACGATGGGAAAAGAGGAGGATGATGCATCGATTAGGAGCAGCGAAGATGCGTGGACTGGGAGGAGAAACTTGTTGTTGATGATGCTGATGATGGCGGCAACGATGGTGATTTTCAATGTCAGGGAGGAGGATGGTGAGTGTCTAGGAAGAAATGAGATGTTCTGTTGTTTAGTTTTAGGTTGTCGTGTGCTTTACTATTTATAATGAAAAAGAAAATAGTGTTCAAGTTTTTACACATCATGAGGTGTTGGTTTAGACCGCGTCTTATATTTAAAAGAAACCAATTATAATGGAGGCGTTGATAACAGCAATGCCTTCTTTGCGACATGAAGATGTTACTAAAAGCGTCTATAGTATAAATTTGAAGGCGTGTTCAGTAACATCTTTAATATCTATATTTAAAATAATTTTAGCTTTTAAATATTGATATATTAATAACCTTAAATAAATATATTCATAAATATTATTACAATCCAGTATAATTTTGTCATCAATGATAATCAAGCATAGCCTTGAAAAAAAAATCAACAATGTTGACTCAATATGTCAAGCAAAGAAGTAATTTCGTTGGTTTCTTAGACAAAAATGGTCGAATATTCATTTCTAATATGATTAATTTGTATTATAAGAATGTTTTATAGGATTTCATATTATTTAATTGTACTATAGTATTTATGGTATTCAGAGTCATAAGTAAACGCCATCATAATGCCTAAACCCAACAATTCTTGGTGCAAAAGGCGAGTGGATGTAAATAATAAATACGTGATAATGGTAGCTATTGCCAATACTTGTAGTGGTGCTTAACGTAATAATAAATTATCTTGACAATTGGGGGAAATGTTTTTTATTCTTTTAACAAAAATTCTTATTCCACCCACCCCCCCCCCCCCCCCCCCTAATTTCTAACATGACATCATTACTTATTTTAAGCATTTACTAATTAGCTCATATGTATGGTTTTGTAACAAATGTTGGAAGAGAACCCACAAATACATAAAGTCAAGCCTTTGGAGGAGGACCAATACAACATGCCCGTCATGCTCATGCTCTCCCACAAATTACATTGGACATGCTGTTCGTTTTCAAATAGAATTCGTATCCTCTCCTTTTTCCTATGGTGAATTTGCACAATTAGAGAGTTGCTGGATCTACTACTTTTATTTACTTTTACAGATGATGCCGATGATACGTTTACATAGATTAAAAAAAAAAAAGTGACGACAGATGAAATATATCTTTATGGAACAGCACCCTATGTAGGCATACGTATGGTTCGGTTTCGAACTAGAAACCGAACCAGAACCGGATCGATTGGCCAGTTCCAAAACCGACTACGGAATTGTCGATTTCAATGTTCTTTGGCCTAGAACCGATGGAACCAGTGGTTTCACCTGGTTCAATTGAAAAAAAAAAATAAAAAATTATTAAATATATAATTTTTAATATTTAAATTATTTCATATAAATAGTAAAATTTATTACTTATTCACAATATTTAATATGTTATTATCAACAACACAAATAAACATAGCATAAAATCATATATAATTAATTTAAATAAACTTTTTGTTAAAAAAATTCATTTTCTTAATAATGTGAAACTGTTTTTCGCATTGTAATTTTCTTTTTATCTTTTAGAGTATTTGACACTATCATAATACTACTATAATTGATATTGAATTTGTTTGCATACATATAAATGTGCATTCTCAATAAATTTTTAAAAAAATTGGTTAAATTATTTAATACTTTTAGATTTAATAATTATTTTGTCTTAAAAATTTATTTTATTATAAACTAAATTTTTTTTTTCTTAAAAAAAAATGGTTTTGCAGTTCTAAACACGAAACCAGGAACTGGTGGTTTCATGGAACCGGACAGGAACCGTGCGAGATGGTTCCAGTTCCAATTCCTCAATTTCAAGACCTAAAATTAGCGGTTTCGATTCCGGAACCGTAACGATGTCTAACCCTATGAAATTTATTTTATTATTATTTTTGTATACATTTAGTCTGAATGCACATGGGTATTACAAAAATATAATTCTAATTACTGGTGTTGTATAAAGCTTGGGACCGGTTGATCCAATCTAATTCAATTTGATTTGGCTATAAAACTGATCTTGATCACCTTAATGATAATTCAAAAGATCAAATTGACCTATCTAGTCAAACTAGTATCTATAAAATCTAGCTAGAATTTTTCATTGGGAATGCACCTTTTTATTTATTTATTTACTGAAAAATTAAATTTAAACCCAAGTAAAATAAAAAGTAAAATCTAAAGAACTCTAGTTTTCAATAATGCACCTTTTTATTTATTTATTTATTTCTTTCCTCCTATAAACCTCTAGATTTTGCGATGATTCTTAAGTTCAAAATCTAGAGCTAGAAGTCAACCAGAAACCCTAATCAACAAAAACCTATGCCAAAACCTTAGTGTTTAGATTCGACAATCCCGCACTCTCAAACCCTAGACAACGAAGTTGATCTAATGGCTTATAATTGTTCGTAATAATATAGGGAAGTATAAAAATATCAGATTCGTCAATTTCTAGTTTCTTTTGGATTCGAACAGGATCAATTTTCGAAAACCGTGCCCAAAAACACCAGACGGTAAAAATATTCTGTTTATACAGTTAGACTCATAATAATATAAAAAATCCAAAAATATTAGTCCCGTAACTTTTCGGTAACTAAAAATTACAGATATTGCAATTATACCCGTATTTTTTTTACTACGGGTAACTTATTAGTCTTGTTTACTATTCATTATACTTTTCTATCATTCATTACTATTCACATATCTCTACTTTTTCTTACCACCTATACATCTATTTTCTTACTTTTTACTTTTTCAATACGTCTTATATCAAATAATATCTTATACATTAATTACTTTTCTTACAAAATTACAAAATTTAATTATTTCTCTCCCTCTCTCTCCCCATGGCCGGCGCATACCCTCCCCCCTCTCTCTTAATTTATTTATTTTCAATTTATTTTATTACACTTAATTTCCCTCTATTTTCAAATATAAATATCCCATCTCCCACCACTTCTTTCAAACTTTCATTTTATATAACAAAACTCTTTCAAAATCAGTCCACAAATCCTCTCTCCAAAATTTCTCTCTACCAAAACTCCCTTTCACAAATTCTTCACAAAAATCCTCCTCATTACATAAACTATCTAGCACATACTACCAACCACATAATACCTATTCATCTACCATCTTCACACCACAAAAACACTTTAGATAAACTTCTTCTAACCATTTAATTTACCCATATCATGTAACTTAGCATGACCATGGTGTTGTTTTGAAACTCATATGAGTAGTAAAAGCAACAACATGTTCATGTTTTGTTCTTGCACATGTCAAGAAATTCCGATTTTATTATTTTGTTATTATGATTATATATGTTGTTATTATTTTTAATATTATTGTTATTATACTTCTAATCTAACTCTATATTTTATTAAGTATATATATATATATATATATTTCTTAGAACCTTAATGCTCACTAACTTTTGCTAACTTGCTTCTATTGCTCTTATTATTGCTTTTTCTTTTTCTTTTTCTTTTTCTTTTTTGGATTTAGTCCTAGGATGCCTTGATGAAGATAAGGCTCCCAATACTTAATCGGGTTGCCTTGATGAAGCTAAGGCTCCCAATGCTTGAATGGGTTACCTTGATGAAGCTAAGGTTTCAAATACTTGATATTATCTTGCTTACTATTATTTTGCTTCTTATATATTTTCATCATTTTCATATTACATGCTCATATACATGCATTATCATAATGATCTTGTCTAAAAAATATAATATAAAGTAGACTTTTTCTTAATTGAGGAAAATGAAATTAAACTCTTTTAATATATAACCATATGTCTAAATCAATATTTTGTTAGCAAACCCATAGGAAAATTATTTCACAACTGCTTTTCAAACTTACCAAGATTTTTAATCACAATAAAGATGATTTCATAAATGAAATTAACAAACAAAGTAAAAATTTCTTTGATAGTAAACCACATAAAGTTTATCAAAACTTAGCATAAACGTACTCTTGGTAAACAAATTTTTCATAAAAAGTTTTACTTGTAGAATTTAAACTAACTCCACAATAACAACAAAAAACAAAACTAGTTTTCAGAGTTAAAATAAAATCAACCTTCTAAATTATAAACCCACATAGAAAAATAAGGGATTTCCAAGTATATAAATGATAAACTCATTTTCAAAAGAAATAAAAAGAATATAAGTATGATGATTTTAAAAAACAATGGATTTTATTAATAACTTAAAAAGAATAATGTCTTTCCAAGTAAAATTGGTAAAAGACTTAAAGAACTAAGTTTTGGAAATAAAATTTATTTTTGAAGAAGTTAGAAGATGATAATATAAGGATAAGAAGACATGTTTTAACAAAACCATTTTTCTTTAAAAAAGAAACATATATAAGTCAAAGTCACTATAGGTTATCAATAGCTTTGGGAACTTAATTTTTTTGCCACAAAAAGCAAAATTTGTAGAAGATTAAAATTAAGAATAAATTTATTTGTTTTAGAAAAGAAATTAGAAACAAAATAAGAATATACTTGTTTACAACAACCAGAGAAATTATAAAGTTTCTTCAAAATACTTAGAAAAGGATTTGATAAATTTAAGTTTCAAACCTTTAAAAAGAATTGTTTTATGAAAAATAATCATTGGGACAACACCATTAGAATCTTGCATATCATATGAGTCTATATAATTACTCAAAGGATTTTTCAACTATATATATATATATATCTACATTTTTTCCAAAAGGATTTTTAAATAAAGTTGAGTTAGAAATTGTTTTGCAAAAACTCGGATTTTTCGTTTTGGTTATGTACCATAACTTTGGGAAGCCAAACGAATTTTTATGTAGATAATAACCTTAGAAATGCATAGAATTTTTCAAGTAGATAGAAATCGGTATATTATATGCAAAATTCCGAACTAAAATGAGCAAGTTATGGCCATTTTAAGTTGGAATTTTCCTCTATGCGAATTTTGACGAACTTAGTAAAATAGAATTACAAGTTTAAGTAGAACTTTCATGAAATACTCATTTTGAGTATTTCTCTTATTTAGGTAACGAGGAGTCTGAGTTCTTGTGTCCTTAGGATTTCCTTGACTAGAAGTGTTCGCACAAATGGCCAAGTGAGTTTATTTCTTATATTATACACTTATGATTTTGCTTGTAAAATAGTGGCATTAAAATTAAGGAAAAGATAAAATAGAAAATGCATATGCTTTACATACTTGATTGAAATTACGATTGAGTATATCAAGACAGGAATTGTTTATAATGAATATGTGATCTAGTGTAGAATGATTGTTTGCAAATTCTATGATCACCTGCAAAATATTTAATTATGCCATGAGTACTTAATTAAAATGATTCATGCATGTCATCGGGTGAGTTCATTGTATTTATTACTATTCCTTTGGTAGGACAAAGGCTTAGTAAGGAGATTCATAGAGTCCGTAAACTCTATAAAGCGACAAGGTATCGTCTGAATCAACTAGCGATGAGAAAACATCTTAATAAAACATACCTGATAGCTATGTAGTGGCTCAAAAATAAACTACAAATAAGTTGGTTTATAATACATTTTTTTTAGCAAGAAAGTTATTAGAATAAGAACTATTACGGAATTATGTTATATAATAGCGGCTTATACGGTCTAAAACACCTAACTATCGAATGGAGTGATAAATCCATTCAAACACATGATTCCTAGAAAATCATATGTATTGTTTGCTCACATACTTATGCATATCATATAGTTGTTTAAATAAACTTGTTTTGATTATGGAATGATTGAATGTTTAATTATGGAAATAAATCTCACTAAGCTAGTAGCTTATACCCTCTTAGATATTTTTGTAGTTCTCGTTACGTTTAGTTGGAACCAAGAGGTTATTTTACCCAGGTAATACCTTCAATCTAAGATCTTATGGATAGAAGTGTAAGCTAGAAGTAGATACGGATTCCACAAGAAGTTTCAAAAGTATAAATCATTTTACGGTTGACTCTTTATTAGACTTAGTTATCTTTAATAGGGGAATACCCCTTAATGTTGTAAAGACTCCTCAATAGTTTTCTTATGAACCTTGATTATATTGTTATGATTTACTTTTTTAATTGTTATTGTATATAATTGCTTAAACGGCATGATTCAAAGTTTATTCCACTACGATCATGAAGGTACGCCTTACATTCAGTATCGAGACTTTCGGAATAACTAAGGTTATCATACTTAAGCCTCAATATTGAGTATGACGAGCTGTCGCGTTTATGGTACCGTTTGAGGCGTGACACCTCCTCCAAAGAACACACCAATTTACTGAAAAAAAAAAAATAAATCTAAAGCTGAGTAGAATTAAAAGTAAAATCTAAAGAACTCCAGCTTTCAATTATGGACTTTTAAATTTCCTTTGATGTGTAATTTTCATTTTTTTTTCTTTCAAAATGCAAGCCATCATCTTATCTTATGATATTTAGTGAAAGATCATTATTAACTTAAATAGTCACTTACAAGTTGTCACAATAGTGATTTAGAAATTACCATTATGTTCAACGTACGTTGGTTGTGGTTTCATAACAAATCAGCTCAAATAAAAGAGTAACGGGAAACTTTCATGTTCTTGTGGTTGACTACTTAAATAAATAATAATTGATATATTAATTACTTACCAATCATTATTGGTTATAAAATTAAAACTGTTAAATAACGGCCGACTATTCTGTGAAAAAACAGGATTGGATCATAAATTTTTTTATTAATTTTATATTAGTTGCACTAGGTAATGCTATAATTTACATTATTAGATCTGGTGTTTTATTTCCAAAATTTCATTAAATTGGTATCCTATTTTGTATGTGAAGATTATTTTATATTTAATCAGTATTTTTTAAAAATTAAAGAAATAAAATTTAAATAAAAACAATTATATAATTATCATTACTATATCGCATGTTAGATTTTTTATATACATGTAATTATAAACGTGTATCGCATTATCAACATACGACACACATCTAAACTTATATCGCATATTGGTCATGCGATATAGGTTTTTTTCAAAAGTTTGCCTAATTACATTACTATATTGTATTAACCATCACAGCCCAGCCATGAATTCAAATGTTTGTCTGAAAGAGCATGATGAGGACACTTTGGAGTGATAAGGTTGTTAGGAGTGATAAGGCTGCAAGTGATCCTCTTATCATATCTAAAGGGATATATTTCGGTGGTTCAGTTAATTCAAGATCAGCTCAATCATGGTCAAAGGTTATCTCCAGCTCATCATTTAGTTACAGCTGATTTTATGCAACAGATTGTATTCTTGAATTTATCTTCTTATCTAGTTAGTTATGATAGCTTTATTATATTTCTAGATTTCTTCTGTAACAATTGACTTGCTCACGTTAATAAAAAATAATTTTCCAGTTTATCAAATTTCTTTTTGGTATCAGAGCGCTGAAGTGAGCAACAAAAAATCAACAAACATGAGTTCACTCTCACACAACGTCAGCAACTTCATTACCCTTAAACTCAAACCTGATAACTACCCATTGTGGAGAGAACAGGTTCTGGCACTTGCAGAAAGCCAAGATCTAATTGATCATCTCACAGGTGAAATAAACAACTCAACAACAGACTCAACTACACAGACTGAGACCACCATGACGAACAACAAGACGACAGACTGGCGAAAATCAGATCGGCTACTTTGTGGTTGGTTGATTGGCACACTCTCAGAAGAGGCACTTGGTCTTGTTATAGGCCAAGACACATCAAAAGCAGTCTGGGATGCCTTGAAGGAAGCATATGCTCAAGATTCTCAAGAAAGAGAATTCACTCTACGGCAGCAACTCACCTATCTCTGCAAAAATGACAGTGTCACCATTGTTGAGCACATTCAAAAGTTCAAAGGGATCTGTGACAGCCTCGCAGCCATTGGAAGTCCCGTTCCTGACAAGGAGAAGGTATTTTCCTTGCTCACTAGTCTTGGACCAAAATATGAATCATTCACCACAACCATGTTGAAGCCACCCAGACCATCCTATTCTGAACTCGTATCTCTGCTACAAGGGTACGAACAGAGACAAAACTGGTTCACCACACAAACACCAACTCACCAACTAGCTTTCTATGGACAAAAACAAAATCCAGGCTTCACAAATCACAGGAGCCACAACAACTTCAACTCGAGTGGTCGAGGCTTTCAAGCACACAACCCAAATTCCAGCAATCAAGGAAATCGCAATCAAGGTTATACAAACAGCAATAGGCAAAACCTCAGAGTCCGCAAACCACCTCCACCAGGACAAAGAAGGATGACACCAGAAGAAAGAGAGATGTATCGAAATGATACCTGCCAAATCTGTGGTGTCGTAGGACATATTGCAAAGATATGCTGGCACTTAGGTAAGCATTCATCAACTACAGAAGAACTTCCTAAGGCATTGGCCGCACTCACCCTCGATAACTCAGTGTATGACACCGAATGGACCACAGACACTGGAGCTTCTCAACACATGACAGGTAATTCTAAACTACTGACAAATAAACGACCATATTTAGGCAATGACTCAGTACTCATAGGTAATGGTTCTCTGTTAGGTATTGACTCTATAGGTGATGCTAGTATTACCAATGGTGATAAAATTCTGCCTCTAAATGATGTCCTACATGTACCCAAACTAAAAAGGAATCTGCTATCAGTGAGCCAACTTACAGATAACTACCCTGTTAATTGTGAATTTTCTAATGCTGATTTTTGTGTCAAGGAAAGGGAGACAGGTTACAAGGTGATGACAGGGCAACGCAAGGGTGATCTATACGTTATTTCAAGTCCGCATGAGTCACATTTCTCTCGTAGGTTCAAAGTTGGCACCATTGACTTGTGGCATCAACGACTGGGACATCCTCAAATGTCCACTCTTAAGTTGTTACGACAAAAGGGTTTGATTGATGTTCAAGGCTCCAATAAGGCGCAATCTCTTTGTAATAGTTGTCAATTAGCTAAACTTAGTAAATTACCTTTCTCATCTTCTGACAGTATTAGTTCTTCTGCTTTCAATAAAATACATTGTGACTTATGGGGTCCATCACCTGTTTTATCACTTGGCAAATTTCGATATTATGCTTGCATTGTTGATGATTTCTCACGTTATACTTGGCTCATTCCTTTGCGAGCTAAATCTGATTTCTTTGATGCTTATTTGGCTTTTGAGAAATATGTTGCAAGGCAATTTGACACAACTATTAAAATATTTCACTCCGATGGAGGTGGCGAATTTGTTAACTCCAGGCTCAGTTCTCATTTTCAAGCACAAGGTATTGTTCATCAAATTTCTTGCCCACACACACCAGAACAAACAGGTATGGTTGAGCGTCGTCATCGGGTCATTCGAGAACTAGGTATGGCTATGATGTTTCACTGTAATGCTCCTTTATATTTGTGGGTTGAAGCCTTTCAAACTGCTGTGTTTTTGATCAATCGTTTGCCATCCACTGCACTTGATTCTGACACACCTTATTTCAAGCTTCATCAAGTTCACCCCAAATATTCCTTTCTTAGAGCTTTTGGCTCCAGATGCTTTCCATACACATGGGATACTCGAAAAAATAAATTTGATCCGAAGACTGTCCCATGTGTCTTCATAGGTTACAGTGATCAATATAAAGGTTATAAATGTTTTCATCCATCAACACAAAAAATCATTATCTCAAGACATGTTGTGTTCGATGAGAGTCAATTTCCTTTCAAGAACCATGCTCCTCATATGATTAACTCTTCCACTAACAATTGGATAAGTATATTTGATTCTTGGACTGATCTTCCATTTACTACTGCTGATTCTTCCTCGCAGGAATGCACTACTACTGATCCTTCTCTCCGCTCCACTTAGCACAACAATCCATCACGCCTGAAGTCTTGCCTGCACCTCCATCTCAATCAGTGTCCACTCCTATCTTAACACAAGGACAGCTTAACACACCACTAAACCCAGCTCTCGTCAGTCCCGATCCACCTGATTCTTCTTCTCCAAATCATTCACCTTTCGTTCCATCTCCACTCCCACCTCATTCTGATCCTATTGCTTCATCATCCCCTTCTCTTGATCATTTACCTGGTGCATCCCCACCTGACCTCTCCTATGAAGAGCCCGCATTACCTGTGCCCATTCCACATCAACCTCACTCCATGATCACTCGCCCAAGATGGTATTTATAAACCAATCCTAAGTATGCACTCTTGGCTATTGGATCAGACATCCCTCGCGTTCCTAAAACTATCAAGTCTGCACTCAAGCATGATGGTTGGCGATCTGCTATGAAGGAAGAAATGCAGGCACTTCATCATAATCAGACCTGGACGTTGGTTCCTGTGTCTCTTCTATGCATGTCATAGGATGCAAATGGGTTCTAAAACCGAAACTTAAACCTGACGGCTCTCTGGACAGACTAAAGGCACGCCTTGTTGCCAAGGGATATCATCAAGTTGATGGCATCGACTACACTGACACGTTTTCCCCTGTCATCAAACCTGGTACTATTCGCCTTGTTCTCAGTCTTGCTCTCGTTCGCCACTGGGACATCAGACAACTAGATGTCAAAAATGCCTTTCTACATGGAGTCATTACGGAAGATATCTATATGGAACAGCCCCCAGGCATGACTGATCCACAGTTTCCTAATCATGTCTGCAAACTTCAACGAGCCCTTTATGGTCTCAAACAAGCACCTCGTGCCTGGTTTGATCGTTTCAGTTCTTTTTTATTAAAATATGGTTTTGTTTGTAGTCTTGCTGATCCATCTCTGTTTATTCTTCATTGTCCCTCTGGCTCGCTAATCCTTCTGTTATACGTTGATGACATGCTTCTCACAGGTTCCAATTCACAACTTCTTTCCACTTTTATTCAGCTATTGCATACGGAGTTTGCTATGAAAGATCTTGGTCCCATTCATCATTTTCTTGGAATCGAAGTGACTCCTACATCCGATGGCTTGCATTTGTCTCAATCTCACTATGCACTCACCATCCTCGAACGAGCTGAAATGGTTGACTGTCAACCTATGAGTACGCCACTTGAAGCCAAAACCAAAGGACTTCACAATCAGACTCCTCTTGATGATCCTACTTCATATCGTGCTATTATTGGAGCCCTTCAGTATCTCACTTTGACTCGCCCGGACCTTGCTTATAGTGTGAATTATGTGTCTCAATTTATGCATGCTCCCACTCAGTCTCATCTCAAAATGGCTAAACGCATCCTGCGCTATGTTAAAGGCACCCTCACTCTTGGTCTTGATCTTACCTCCAACACTACGCTTGACCTTTGTGCCTTTTCAGACTCAGACTGGGCAGGCTGCCCCATCACTCGTCGTTCCACTACTGGCTACTGCACCTTCCTTGGCCGTAATCCCATCTCCTGGTGTGCCAAGAAACAACATACAGTTTCACGCTCCAGCACCGAAGCTGAGTATCGAGCTATGGCACACACTGCTGCAGAGGTCACATGGCTGACTTATATTCTTCACGATCTTCGAGTCACACAGTCTCATCCTCCAATTCTGTTCTGTGACAACCTCAGTGCCTTACATATGACTATCAATCCAGTTTTTCATGCAAGAAGCAAGCACATTGAGCTTGATTATCACTTTGTTCGTGAGAGAGTTGCTCTTGGTTTTCTTGTCACTAAATATATCCCGACTTCGTCTCAAGTAGCTGACATCTTCACTAAGCCTATGTCCAAAGCTACTCTTGCTCTTTATCGTCCCAAACTCCGCCTCCAGCCTCGGCTCAGTTTGCGGGGGGATATTAACCATCACAGCCCAGCCATGAATTCAAATGTTTGTCTGAAAGAGCATGATGAGGACACTTTGGAGTGATAAGGTTGTTAGGAGTGATAAGGCTGCAAGTGATCCTCTTATCATATCTAAAGGGATATATTTCGGTGGTTTAGTTAATTCAAGATCAGCTCAATCATGGTCAAAGTGGTTATCTCCAGCTCATCATTTAGTTACAGCTGATTTTATGCAACAGATTGTATTCTTGAATTTATCTTCTTATCTAGTTAGTTATGATAGCTTTATTATATATTCTAGATTTCTTTCTGTAACAATTGGCTTGCTCACGTTAATAAAAAATAATTTTTCAGTTTATCAAATTTCTTTTTATTGCATGTTGGAAATGCAATATTTGTGCAAAACTTAATATTGCATGTAGGATATGCGATACAACATTGGTAACTTAATAATTTTTTTCTTTAATTTGTATTTTTATATATTTTTTGCAAAATTAGTAGATATGTTTTTTTACTCTTGGTATACTAGTAAATAGTTAAAGCCTATAATCAATTGGTGATAAGAGACAATGAGATATATCTATATATATATATATATATTTTTTTTTCCAAGTTGTCATCTATATTTAAAATAGAGGGAATCGAACTCAGGTGGACTCAGTTAGTGTTTATTATTATGCCACTGGACTAGAAGAGTGTAACAACGTCAGGATACTAGATACAAATCGTTATTATCAATTGGTGTAATATCTTTTCTCTATTTTAACGATACGATCCCACTGTAATACTTTTTAAACATTTTGTATTGTTATGACTCCATACCCAATATGGTGATACCGAAACAAGAAATCCAATCAGTGGCCATATTCCATATGATTATTATTTGTTGTTTCAATTACCATTTTCTAGTTAATTTCTGTAGTTTTCCTATAATTTTCGTATCTTTATAAAATTTCACTTCTTCTATCTTACATCACATCACCCCACACGTCCACAGGCAGGTGGGATATGGCTTGTAATCTCAAATCGATGTAGTAGAAGATCCAAAATCGTATTATACATATATGTTTTGAAAAAAAAAAAAAAATAGATATTACAATCTACTTACTGACAGTGGACATCGTAACAATACGATTTATAACATAAGAATAATATATATACATATATCTTATTATGTTCTTTTTTCTTCTCCTCTAGTAAGCAGTATACTGCTATTAACGAGCCCTAGACCATCAGGGTATCTATTATAATTTGTAAGATTATCTTTATTTGATAAGTCATTTAGTTTATCATGTTATTATTATTGGTCTTCTAATACCATAAAAGGATTCCTTAAATAATTTATTCTTCCTTATGTCATCAAAGTGCATAACTTTAATAGTAAAACAATAAGATGATAAAAATACTATTCTAAACTATCTCTAGTCACCTACTATATGAAACAATAATGAATTAAGACAAATATATTGGCTGATTGATGATCAAATTTTATAGATCATGGATATGAGATATCAATTTAACACATAGATACATATAGGAGTATATTGTATTTGATCGACCCATTACGAGAATACCACATAAATTTCTATCATAAACTACTTCTCATCATAATATTATTTTAGTCCTTTGACCTGATGATAGCATGGATCCTTACATAGTGATTTTCATATTTTGATATAGTTCTTTGTCATCTCTAATCAGATGATTATAAGGCTATGATTGGCTAGGGAATAAATTATGTGGAGGAATATGAGTATTCGTGAAGGAATTTGTCCTTCTTATTAATTTGAGAGATATATCTTTTGGGCCTCTTAAAGAGTGAGACAAAGAAAAATGTACGGTCATTCTCAAATGAATTGGCAAGGAGTTATCAATATCATTTATTTAAGTCAGTCAAACTTTGAAATCAAGAAACATATGATTAAACAATATAAGAGTAACGTGATCTATGCCTTATGTTTCATCAAATATCATGTGACAGAGGGATTAAATAGTTGATTGTTTACTAGGTAAAGTTAGATCACCAATCTTTGCTTCATTTTTGAAGAAATAATGTCTTGCTAGAGAACACTTATGTCTTATGAGCTACAAAGGATCTTGTGCCCATTGCCTAAATTAAATGAACCTGTAAGTCACACACAAAAAGTGAATAGGATAAGTGATAGGTTTAATTTAAATAAGCCCAATAAGAATTCTCCAAATTGTTTATTAATCTTAAATAATTAAGAATAATGAACAATGTTTTTCTTATTTCGCATAGGATGATTAAAAAGAGAAAAACATCTTTTAAAATCATAAAAAGGATATTACGATCATTATATAAAGATGCTTAAGTTTCTTTATTTAGATTGAGAGACACTTGCTATTACATTAGAATTAAGAGTGAGCATGGTTTGGTTAACTAGTCCATTACCCCATTTTTTGAGCCAAACCAAAATAATTGGTTTTTTAAAATCTTAAAGCTAAACTTGTTCATTATTAATGGTTAATCCCCTTAACAGTTAACCATTTTTTTTTTGTTAATATTTTCGGCTTTTGGTTTTTAACTATTTAGCATAATAATTAACCAAAAGTTGCAATTAACCATATTTTCAATTGGTCATAAAAATTTAAATCATTTTGTTTCATAATTACATTTAAAAATCACAAATTAACAAGTTAAATGTCACAATTACATTCAAAAATTGTACATCAACAAGTTAAATTATTATAAAATTAGCAACAAACTAGAAATATAGCACTAATATAACATTACACAAATTAAAACTTTATTGTCTTCTCCTTCTTTTCAAATTGTAATGCAACAACATAATAATTAAATATAAATGTTCAAGGTTTAACCACCAAGAGGCCATTCATAAGAAGAACACAAAAAGTAAGCAAAATGAACAAGCGGAATATGAATGATTTAAATATATACATGTATATATATGTAAAATATTTTAGAAAAAACTTATAAATATAGAAGATTAGATGAGAAAGACTAAAGAGAGAGAAAGGTGACAGGAGTTAGATTTTAGGGTTTTAACTTTATCTATTTATATTTTTTAAAATTAAAATTATATTATATTATATTATATTTTATACATACTTATAGATATCGAACCAGTTAACTACTAACCATCGGTTTCTCGTAGTTACCAACTAAAACAAAAAAAAAAAAAACATGATCTTAAACCAAAACTGATCGACTAGTTAACCATGTTTTTAGGATTGCTTTTGCAATTTCGGTTTGGATTTTCGATTTTATGAGTTTTCTTCCCACCCCTAATTGGAATTGTAGAGAAATAAGAGAGATTCTTATACTAATCTATAACCATTCTAAAAAGCGCTAGCATGCAAGTACCCATCTCCAGGGGGTTTTTTTCGTGTGGATAGCATAGATGGTGCTCGTTATATCATAGCACATGGAGATCCGCTTAATCAACATGCTTGAAAACTATATAAGGTAAACTCTTATTTCTTATCAATTTAATAGAGTCGCATAGATCCCATTGGGAATTTAGGGATTAATTTAGAAAAAAATTCAAAAAAATCTCGCTACAAGTTTTTTATTCAAACCTAAAATCCAACACATACCACACTCCAATCTCAACGATCACCACCACTACCTCGTTAAACCCAACATCTATACATGCATGTTCCTTCACTTTCTTTTTCTCTAGACTTTCTTACCAAACATCCTCAAAAGCCCCAATTTTAATCCTAATTTTACTTCAAAGATCTGAACTTTAACCACAATTCTCACCAAGTTCCAAACTTCAACACAAGTTTAGACATCCAATGGACTTTAGAGAAGTAGAGCATAACCACTACATCCACTGCAACCCGGAATCGTAATGGGTCAAATGTGCTCTAAGTCATGCATTGGTGGGTATTGATTCGTTGTGACGATGCTGAGTTGTTTAGATTTGGTGGAGTCAAGAATTAGGTTTTGGTGAAGGTGGTTCGATTGGTTGTTCCACAAAGTAGTAATGGAGATGGGATTGAGGGAGTCAAAGTGGTTCGGTTAATTTATTCCTTTCTTGTTTCTTGTTAATTTGTTGTGATGTATGATTTAAAGATGAGACTACAATAGGTTATATAAAAGAATAGATTATTTGATTTTGTAGAGTTGTTTGCTTTTTGTGAAATTAGTGGATTGAATATTGTTTTAATTTTTCCCATTTGCAGATTCATTAGGAGGGCTTTGTTGATTATAATTTAAAAAGGGTCATTTTTTCATATCAATTTTGGGAGTTTTTAGGTTTATTAAGGTTTTGGGTTTTTCTTGACATATAGATTCTTGTTCTTTTTGGATGGTTTAATATTGTTTGTAAGCTTGTTATACACAAAATTTTGTTCTTTCATAGTTAAAAGAGTGTTACAATGCTAGGTTTGGAGAGGTAAATTTTCGATCCAATTATGGGTTGCGAACAATTAAGGAAGAAAACATCTATTCTCTATAGTTCATGATGATGATGGTATAGAGATATATTTTTTTATTTGTTTCATTTGTTCGAACGTATCAGCCATTATTTGCTAAAAATGTTATATGGAATGACCGTATTAGGCCATTTGACAAAGGTACTCATATCTTTCTCCAAAAATTCATCTAAATACCAAATTAAAAGTTCACACAATTAGTTTCTCTCTTCTCAAAAGTGCTAACATTAACTCTATAATTCCCAAGTTTTTTATAAATAGAATTAGAAAGTAAAGAATTTATGTATTTGATTGTATATGTTGTAGTATATGAAATTAGAGTAAAGTTAAGTATAATAGTTGTTATAAAATCAATTTAGTGAGAATGGAAATTTAAAATCATCAATGGATTTGAATTGAGGAAATTGTTAATTAAGTATTCCTTATATTCTTATAGAAAATCGAGTTTTGTAAACTTACATTCTAAATTACCAATAATATTGATAGGATTTATAAATTAAATTGTTACTAAACTTTGTTTTAAGTTTGAATAATTAATAATACTAATATTTTAGAAATATAATGGTATAATATATGTTGTTTTTGAACTCTTATTGGCTGCAAAATTATTGTGATGACCAACCACAACTCCCATGCACACACATACACTCAATTTTTTTACTTGTCTTGAAAATCAAAGATGGTTTTGTATATATACACAAAATTATCCATAAGTAGCAGAAATTCTTCTCTCTTCTTGGCTCTCTCTCTTTTAAAACCGACGTGTATCACACACACACACACACACACACTCCACACATCAATTTCATTTTCTTCTCTTAAATCATCAAGAACAACAAGACAAACCTTCATCTACAAGTTAAAGCCACTTTAGGTAAGTTAATTCATGTCTTGTCTTTGTTGTTTGTGTGTTTAAGTAGTGGTAAAGTAAGTGTTGTTGTTGGTTAAAGGCTGTTTTAGGATGGTTATGATGCTTGGCATGTAGTTATGTGAAGTAGAGTGATGGAGAAGTGGTTTTGAAGTTTTAAAACTTGAAGTCAATGGTTAGTTTGTTGGTTGATTATTTGATGTGGAGAAAAGAGATATGTTAAAAGATATAAAGAAGTAGATGAGGAGTATGAGACTTATATGATGATGTTGGAGTGTATTAGATGGATTTGAGGCAACTAAAGTTGGTTAAATTGTGTAAAAATGCGAAGTGAAAATGTATTTTTTACTATTATTTGACCATGGGGCGTGGAGGAGGGTGTGACAAGTTTTGAGTGCAATCAGGGTTGCTAAGCCCCTTACCATAAGGCGTGGCAGAGGTGGTAGTAGCTCCTATTCTTCTCCATTTAGGGTGTAGCGGAGGTGGTGGTGGCCTTTGGTCATCAAGTGATCCTCCATATGGGGTGTGGTGAAGGGCATAGTGAAGCTTATGTGTTATCCTATCTCAAACGACCCTTGGTACGGGGCATGGTGAAGGACATGGCAACTTAAAAGTGTCTTTTTGTCTCCTTTAGCTCTAGATTCTTATTTAATCCTTCTTGTCTTTGTTAAGTAGAGATTAATATAAACTTTTTTATCTTATAGGAACCCTAGATCACGAGTTGGACATCTGTTGGATTATTATGACGTTAAAGAGAATGCACAAGTGAGTAACTTGAATCCTATCACTTTGTTTGTGATTGTAAAATGTGAAATATGGTTTAATTATAACTATAGGAAATTAAACGCATGGGCATGGGGAATCTCGTATGTTATATGATATATATTTGAGTTGTAAATCCTAACAGTCAAGGTGACAACTTCTTGCTTGACATTAAATTATAGTTTGCATTATTGAGTGCCTAAAATTGATATGACGACATGGTAAGATGGAATTAAGTTTAGTAGGCTTCTAAATCTAAAATGACATGCATTTCATAACATCATATTGCATTAGCATGGCACTCACATCATGTATTAACATTTCGATTCTATGGCAATGCTTGATGGGACAGTGGGTCTGCTAGTAGGTTGCCATATAATTGTCAGCTTCGTAGAAACTAAGCAAGCTTCGAAGGAGGTCGTCTATGTCGGAGTTGGCTGTAAAGTGTTAATACTTAATGAGATTTCTCAAGTTTTAACGAAAGTGAAGGTATTTTTTTGAAAGCAACTCGTTCTCTAAAAGACTACTCGTGTCCTATGGGGCTCTAGTAGAGGCTATTCCCCCAGACAAGTTAGGTGAGGAGGCGATTTTTGAGTTTCTCATGAGCATGAACTACTAAATTTATCCTTTAACCGATAGGGAGGGCGTAAATCTGCATAGGTTTGAATTCTAGTTATTCAAACCATGCTTGCTGCATATGGTTTCTAACTAAACTTGTTTGTTCTTTATGATAGTGTCAAGATTTTGTTATTCATCGAACTTTATATGCTCACGCTCTCTTAGACTGTTGATTTACATGGATTTAAGCATGGAGACCAAAACCAAGCTTAGATGCAAGAGATAGACTAGAATGGACTATGTGTTTTGTTTAAGAAGGAGACCATATATGTAATAGAGACATTTTATGGGATGTAATAGTATAAGTTAAGATTTGTTTATCCTTGTAAATTTTGTTGTAAGTGGGTTCGGTTGAAGCCCTGTAGACCTTGGTTGTAATATTATGTGAAGTTCTAGATTCGTATATTATGTTCTTTTATGGTAATATATATGTACGATCTCTTTCTTACTCAAAACAACTATCGATCTTGTTCAATTGTCCACTTCAATGGGAAACATTAGTTGTATAATATTTACGTAACTTTTTGTTGGCCTCAGTTAGTTACATGGTATACTAATATAGTTAGAATACTCTGTAGGGATGTGATAAACTCACAGAATAAATAGTCAAGAAAAAGGAATTGGTAGAAGAATTGTTAATTTTCCAAAACCCCAATTAAGGGCAACCTACCTAACGTGTTTATCCTTAAGCCACCTTATTACAAGAATTGCCTTAATTTTAAGCATTATACTATCCATAAGGTGGTTTAGGGCAATAGCATCAACATTGATCACAACTAGCAGAAGTATATCCCACTTGGTTTGGTCTATAGTTCATAACTATGCAATTACAATTTACAAATAATAATTCAAATCAAAACACATATTAAATTTTTATTTAAAATTTAAAATTTTCTTTTAGAGATTTGCTTTACAATGAGATTTGGTTTTACACACAATTTTAGACTGTGATTCACCTTTCTATTGGTTTGATTCATCCCTTTTATGATTAAATTTATCCTCCCTCTCCAATTGAGAGAAACCAATCTAACAAATATCTTTATCGTCACATGCCACTACAGCACTACTTTCAAGAAAATCATCCCAATTTTAGTGTTATACCATCAATTGGGTGGTCTAAGGCAATAGCATCAATATTGTTCAGACCTAGGAAAGATGTGGAGCACTCGATTTTCTCTATCATCCACTACTGTGCAACTGCATCCACTATCAAATCTTTAATGTGCTGGATTTGTGATGATAAGTGTTAGAGGTAAGTGTGTGATATATCTAAAAATGGGTCACCACTCAAAAACATATAGTTTTTAATGATTATCCTAAGAGTTAAGCGGAATTCGAATCCACTATTGAATCATTTCTATTATTTTTATTACTTAAAATATAATAATGGGATCTGGAACCGTATTTAATATGTTTTTTCTTTATTCTTAGCTATGTTTGGCAATTCTTATGAAAATAAAGCATATATATTTATCCTTATGTGAATATTAGGTGTTGAAACAAAAAGAAATGGGTGAAATCGTCTCTTTTTCCTACATTTGGTTAACATAAGGATATGAAATTAAGAGAAAACAATAATTCAGTCAAATTGCCCTTGACAGATTTGTTTTTTTTTTTTTTTCTTTTTCCCTTTTTTATTTCTGTCTCATTGTAAGGCTATTTTGTGATTTCCGGCATTTTTCCTCATATTTTCTTTGATTTCTCGCTAAACTTGGGAAGAAAGAAAAAGGATTTTAGGGTGAAAATGGTTTTGCTACCTTCCATCATTCTCATCTCAATTTCATCCTAACCAAACACATAATTTCCTACCATTGATTTTATTAAATTTCCTTAATTTCCATAAATCTTCACCTATCCAAACACTGTGTTAGCATCCCTATATTGATGCTAATGAGCATGTGGCTCATTGGATTTTAATTCCATGTGCTTGTGTTTGCATCATGACTTTAGTTTTTTTCTTATAGGATTAAAGTTATGCAAGTGGTTAAATGAGACAATTTAATATAACTCATCAAAAACTCTGTTTACCCTTTTGAGGATAATATTGTGATGATTTTTACCACATTACTTTGGATAGGTCTCTTGATTGATTATTTGGATTTTCTTCAACATTTGTTACACTTTATAACTTACAGTCGGCCAGCATCATTAAAGTAAACTCAGTTTGATTATCCTAATGTGTACTTCTATTTATTAAAAATGATGTCTGAGGACTGAGGGTTTCGTTAAGAGGCATGATTACAAAATTGTCAATTTTTCCTATACAGTTTATTGTTCTAAACTAAATTTGATTATTAGCAAGTGCTTGAGAGACCCCATTTTTAACAATATCGCATTTCTTTGTTTTCAATCAATATCAAGATCAAACGAAGTGATAAAATAAGGTTTTTAAGTTACATTTAGTTTGGCGAAAATTAAAATAAAGCCCTCTATTCATAATATCAATTATATATAGATCATGTGGCTTAAGATTAGGAATATGAAAGCTTTTGGCCGTGTGTTTCATTATCCTATTGATGCATTATAAATTTATAACCATATCAATAATGCCTCATAATACGAAGTAAGACATTAACTTATAATTTTTTTATTGTCATTCATTTAATGGAAAAAATTATTTTAGATAAATGATTGATATAAGAAGAATCACTAACAAACAAATTTTTAGTACAAAATCCATCCGTAAAGATGGTCTTTTTTTATTTACCTAGAGTCAATAGGTTTCATGGAAGAAATTCGTTATTCCTCTTAAGAGATTGTAACCTAATCTTAAGCAGCCTACTATGTGTTATCATAAGAAAATAACACGTACCCTCAAGTAACATTTATCAACTTTAAACTCGCATTTAATAGATGAATTCATCAATAGTCATAATGTCAAGATAAATATTTCATAAATGAGTTGGCATAATTAAAAGCCAACTAAATCTATCCTAACAGAGGAATTCAAACCTAGTCTATTAATAGAAATCCAGAATACGAAACATGGTTTCATAAACATCACCCATCAACATCATATAAGCCTTTTGACAAGAGTTATATTAGATAATCTGATCTACTATCGTCATCCCCAATATCCACAAAAACATCATATCCAAATAAGTCAAACACTATAGACTTCTCACCTATTCCTAAAAAGATAAAAATTCAAAACCGCAAGTATATACTCATTAACAATTACCACACACTATCACACGTAACATGGTATTTAATATAGCAACCACATTTTCTTTATTTGAAATTTCAAGCCAACAACCAACACAACCTAGGGCTATCTACACCCATTTCTAAACTTGGAGTAACTCATGACTTCATAATAATCATATTTTAATATATATATATATATATATATATTTGGTATTGGGTACTCTCCAGTACCTTAGGAATTGCAATTGTTTTCACCAAATCTACTGGAATCCTTTTCAAGTGCAATTTTACTTGGGACAACATCACATAAGAATTATCGGGATACCACCCTAACATCAGCGGTACTTTCGCTCCATTAGGCCCAAGTAAACACAAGCAGAAAAATAATTATTAGAGTCGAATAATTAATTAGTCCATTTTCAATTACTAGTACCTAACATGCATAAATAACAAACAAGATAATGATGTACCTAATTCTACATCTCAAACAAATAACTCAACTCTACCGAAATCACCTAATGACATATAACAATACTAATTTATTATTTTTGTCATAGAACAAAGTATGCTCCTAAGGTTTTCTAGCTTCATAAGATCATCAAGTGCCTACTACCATTCAATATCTCGATATACAATCCTACTAAGGTTTAAGCGTACTTTGATGTTAAGTAAAGCTTTTAGGTTTAGGAAGGCCTTTAAAAGGGTATAAACAAGATTAAACCATCGCCCTATAGCATAAGCTTGTGATGGAGGGGGTGATGGGTTTGTTGAACAAAAACACAATATCACTCCCTAGGTTACACCCATAATAGGAGGGGGTAACGATCATTATCCCTTGTGTCACACCCGTAACGAAGGTGGTAATAGGCCTATTGACTATTGTTGTTACTTTCACGGCCATGATATGGCCAGAGGTGTCCAAAATATTTTTAGTCGAGAAGAACCATGACCCCCTATTTGCACCTCCTACGCTTCAGAATATGAAATTCTCCAAAAACATATCTTCTTTGATCACTAAACAGACAAAAACCCTAAAATCAATTCTATCAACATGTAAATACTTTTCCAAACAATATACTTGAAATCAAATTATCATTCTCTTTTTTTGCAAAAAAACAACCAAAAGAATCAAGAAGAAAGCTTAGGTTTTTCTAATTTTTCTCCCAACACACAAACACCTTTAACACCGGATGTGCAAGTTTGGGATAAAAACCTCTTATGATTGTCAAAGGACAAGAAAAAAAGAGAAAGAATGACTTATGTTGATCGCTTAGTCTTTGGTGATCCCTCAAGAGAGATAATAGAAAAAAAGAGAGTTTTAGGGCTTGGTGGATTATTAGAAAACTGCTGTAAACAGTTTGGATACTTAGGTTGATGGTGTGGGGTGATTATTATATATCTTTTATTAGGAGTTACTAGATTGCTCTCTCATTAATTAACAAATGACATCCATTTGCCTCTCTTTGTAAAATATTTATCTTTATATTATAGAGATCAAGATCATCCATCCGATTGACGAGTATAATAAATCCCATAAAATATATAATATAATCTCACATAAAGAATGATAAAAGGAAAAAAAAAAACTCAAAAATACCAAGCACAGACACAGATATATGGGTGTGTGTGTGTATAATCATTGTTTTAGATACCACTAACGAAGGAACATCAGCATGATTTTCACTATCATCAAACGGATGAAATTTGTGTATGTAGACATGTTCAACGGTGAAATTAAATTACTTATTTTTGTCTCCATCATTTTCTTCTTCTGTGGTAGTAACATATCATATCCATATATATACTTATTTTATATACTATTTATCAAGTAAAAAGAAAGTTGTCTATGCTAAAACTCGTTTACCACCTCAACACTAGATATTCAGCATATATAACAATTACCAACAATACGTTATACACATATAAATTGATATAATCATAAGATATTTCTAAAACACATAAAATATATCAATAAAGCATATAACCTGTAAGTATATGTAAGAGGCATTTATGTGATCAGTTTGGAACCACCATCATGTCATAAGGATAACAAGCATTATATATTAAGTTAAGGCCTTCTACTAGAGAATGAATGTTGGGTTTCCCACCGAGAAACTAAAGTTTATGCACTACCCTTCTATGTCCAATTAATACTTTTATCGTAGCATTTCTTTTTATTTTTTTAAGTTTTATGGTCCTCTAACATTTTTTCAATAAATTGGTTTCATCAATTATTTAATAACTTATATATATCTAACCATAATAAAACTACTAAAATACTTAATATATTAATTATTTATATTTATTTTAATGATCACGATCCTATTGATGAGACCTTAGAAATTCCCTATTTTTATTAAAAAATATTTTTATTACTAGGTCATTCGATACTTTTTTTCCTATAAATAGAGAGGTATACAATACAAGATAAGTAAAAGATAAAAACATGGGAAGAAAGATCTCTTTCTTTTTATTCCCTCTTCATTTCATCATTTTCTACTCTATATTATTGATCATGATCCTTCAAAGTATCCCTTTATGTTCAGCTTCGCGAGTTGCTCCCACCTTCAATCCAAATGGTAATCTACTAATTCAAAATTTGTTTTTACAAATATGAATTTAAAACTTATACTGTTTACAATCACTCGGCTCTAAAGTGAGTGATTCTTTACCAAAAATGTTTTATAAATGTTTTATATTATTAAGTACAGTATAGTTTTTGCAGTATTTACTTTATAAAAGATTTGTTTTTAATTATATCATGAGAAAGCAGCAATAAGCCTTATCTTTTGGAAATGAATATGGTTTTACAGCCATATACCTATATCTATATAAAAGCTATTCAAATGGTTGGTATCTTCATAAGTAAACACGAATGTTATGCATCAATATATATTCCAATGAAATAAATTATGAATAGGGAGGGTACTATGATTATATGCTTAACGTAATGATGAATTGTCTCATAATAGGATAAAATGATTTTTTTATTCTTTTAACAGAAAATTTATTGGCCCCCCTAATTCCTAACATAGCAATTAGCATCGTTACTTGTTGTATTTCAAGTTATTACTTATTACTAGCCAGACCAACTCATATAGACAAGGCTTCGTTTCGCAGTACATGTTGAAGGAGACCCAGTACAATACAACTCCCACCATTATTATTGTCCTCCATGTGAACCATGGCCGTTTCGCCCATGCCCTCCCTGCTGATCCCCAGCATGGTGGTTCGATACGTAAGCCAAACAAAATGGGACCAGTAACCTTGGCCACTTCTTTTGATGGTGATATATCTATTTCGTAAAGAATTTGATAGGTAATACACCTGTAATATATGTTTGGTGGATAACCATCAATTATTATTTGACACAAAACCGTATTTTATAAATCACTAATAATAGTTATCTTACTATTCATTTTGTGTGTCAAAATATGATTGATAGTTATTACTACGAATATATTACATATGTAACATGTATTATTACCTACTGAATATTGCCATGTTAAAAATATGTCAAATAGTGACAACATATAAGGCTGCTTGTAATTCTTTAAATTTTACTGTTGAAATCTACTACATCTGGTCCATGTGTAAGACGTGAAATACTAAGATTAGAAGAATATATATATATATTTCTAAGAAATATCACCTTTTTCCTTATAATGCAAAATCGTTTTTCTGTCTGCCTAAGGCTGGAGTTCAAGCGAGAGCTACTCGCGTCTCATCTCGAAAAAATTCATTACGAGGAAAAGAAGAAAAGATTCACCATAAAGGATTTCGAATATTGTCACTCCAGTGACATCCATACATAAATTCTAATCTTTATATTTTTCATATAACTTGAGTTAGAAATATAGTAAAATAAAGTAAGATACGACTGTTATATTCGGAGTAAAACTTCACCACGATTCTACCTTTAAATGAGAAATTTTTAGTTCTTTATCAAGGATCATCCCAATCTGAACTCAAATATGGAAGAAATCAACATATTATAAGATTCATTTTATAATGTGGAAAAAACAGATGACGACATTGTAAATAACCTTCCCCACAAAGTTGTAAATAACCTTCTTGAATTTCAACATAAGTATGGATACATTTTTTCAACTTTGAAAGTTGTAAATACCCCCTAATTAAATTTTGATAAATATATATAAGGGACATTTGATTTATTTTAAATTGATAAAAAAACATTAAAATCAAAGTTTGGTAGATGTTAAAGCATATTTTGATACGTTTTAAGGTGTTTTTACATGAAAGTCAACATTTAAGGGGTCGTTTTCAATTTGAAGGGTTATTTGTAAATTTATTAAAATTAAAAGGATGATCTTCAACATTGAAATATTTAAGGGTGTGAATTTGCACCTAGGTTAAAGTTTAGGGTAGAAATAGGCACGAGCAGGGTCTTACTCGTGGTCCGACCCGAACCGCCACTAGCGGATCAACTTGTCAGCTCGACGCAGCCGTAGAAGTCATAACCCAGTGAGTTGGTCTAATTCAACTCATTAATAAAAGAAGCAAATAAAATAAAATAAATGTAAAAAATGTTTAAGCTATTTTAATGTAAATAGTAACAATTTATCACTATTCATAATATTGAATGAGTTGTTATTATTAGCAACACAAGTAATTAATATGGTTAAAAGAAAGTATTATTACATTTATATAGACTTTTAAGCATAGTTTTTTTTTTTTTTTTGGCTAACAACGTGGTACTTATTTTTTCCTTTGTGGAAGTTGTTTTGTGTCTTAAGTGTTTTCAAGTCCTATATTGCTAACTTCACAAGTAGTATTGAATGTACTTGTATATATATAAATGCACATCTTCAATAATCCTTCCAACAAATAAGTTAACAACTATTATTCTTGGGACCAATTTTATTTTAAGTTAAAATTTTATCTAAATTATTTTTAAATTTATTATATAAATTTATATTTTATTTTATTTTTTATATTTTATTTTATCTTTTAAAAAATTGTTAATGTAAATTATTTTTAAATTATATTAATTTAAAAAATTTGTTGGCCAGTTCAATATGCCATGATCCACCCCGTGAATTGATAGGTAGCCCAGAAGATAACACCGACTTTTAAACAACTTAAAAAATGAACAACAACCATAAACAAATTGCAATAAATAAAGAGACAATGTTAGAGAAGATAACTCCGACTTTTAACATAGAGTTCTACCCACCTTTAATCTTTATGATCCACACAAATGTCTCTCTTAATAGATGACTGCACACACTTTTTTTAACAACCAAACATAATGCTCGAAGGGGGCTACAGCACAATCACGAGAATTTCGCCTTTACAAATATCACACCCGCACAAAGCACAACTCAAGTCACATTACAAAATCTCTCAAACAATCTCTAATGTAATGTACTATAATAGATTGCAAGTTAATACTTCAATAACACTACACTTTTTCTATCTTACTTATAAAATAAAGCAAAATATGAACAAACAACTTTAAGAAATTTGAACAAGTATTTGATAGCAATTAATAAGCTGCCCAAGGTCTTTTATGTATAAGATCCATTAAAATCTAGCCATTTGTCCTAAAACCCACCAAATTTGTCCAAGCATTAATTGGTTCAATGGATAGTTGAAAAATATAAAGAGTCTATGTCACTTGGACCTTTTTTTTTTTCAATTAAAAAGGGGCTAGAGTGCCCAGAATTACATCATGCAGCTACGGGGGAAAGAAACTCCACTAATATCTTGTACACATATATCAAAGATGGGATCTGGAGGTCTATCAACCCCATGATACCCAATTTCTGGTTGAGTGCCAAGTTAACTAGTAAGTCTACTCCTCTATTACACTCTCTAAACATATGTTGTATCTTGATAATACAGTCTCTATTGCATAGATCTTCAATGCATCTTAATCAGTTCCGGTAGCATTGGTTTTGGAATTTCTGGTTAATGAGCCAATCAAACACTGATATGTTGTCCATCTCTAAAATTATCTTTCTATATCCTAGGCTCTAAGCTAAATTCAAACCATTAAAAGGACCCTAAAGTTCAACAAGAATAGAAGAGCAAGTGCTTAAATTTACCATAAAGCCTTTAATCTAGCAACCATTTTAATCCCTTATCAGTCCACTGGCAACAACATATGATGGATTGGATTTTGCAGCTTCATTAGTATTGATTTTTACATAATTAGCTAGTGGAATGTTCCACCTAATTAAACAATCAGTACGCTAAACATAATTGCTAGATAGTTTGATCATTTCAACATGAGTCTGTGAAGCATTCTTTGTCAAGCTTTAACCCGGATGGCTAGAGATTGATCATCAATTTCTTCACCTATAAAAATTAATTTGTTTCGTCTATTCCATCGCATCCAACAGCTTACACCAAAGATAGTTGACCATGTAGAAGTATTGCAAGGAGACTCATCTTTTAAGTTCTTGAAAAATCCACTCATCAAAGTTGGAATTTAAGAACTCTAGCCAATTATGAATAGGAATCATTTCGCACTGTGTAGTATCAACCAAATAAAATAGCATATACGTTCTGGTCCTTTCCAGTGCTAGCCTACTTCCATTTGTCCTCTTTAGCATTCCAAGTGGCCTTACATATAAGCTCATAGGCTAATTTTAATGAGAATACTCTAGAAGGAGAAGGTCCTTAAATCATTCTACCACATTCAGTAGTAAGATCTAGTGATTGTATTGTTGTTATCAGTAAAAGTGTTGAGGTATCAAGATATTGCTGTAAAAGTTGCCTCCCAATCCCTTGATTCTGTGATATAATCTACAACATGCTTTGTGTGAAAAGCCATAGGAAAATTCTGATAATAGTTACATAAGGGAGGCATCTTTGGTGAAATCCATCTATCTATCCAAAAAAAGACAAGGATGCCATTACCCACAACCTAAAAAATACCTTGCTTCACATACTCCTAGACTTCTTTTAGGCTTTGGCACAAGTGAGAAGATTTACTCGAATGAATATCTATTGTATTGTTAAGTGCTGATAGATTATATTTAGCTCTCATAACTCTCAACCAGAGTGAATCTGATTTAGTTATGAGACCCCAAGCAATTTTCATAAGAAGAGAGTCATTCAAGGAAGTCATTTCCCTTGGACTTTGATGCAACGAAAGGATATGGAAAATATCACAATCCATTGATTCATACACAACTATCAAAATGTGATCTTTAGTTACCTATTGATTCTGTGAATACCTAAGTAAATTGGCTTCCAAAAATATAAAGTCGTAAAGAATTTGAGATTTGGGAAAAATAATACAACAAAAGTGGCTCAAATTATTACCCATCAAAAACTAAATTGTTCTTGTCCTAGGGCACATACTTATAAGTAAGCCCAAAAGCTACCAAAAATAGAACAAAAAAGAAATTAAAAAATCCTAAAACTTATAGACACAAAATAAATAAAGGGATAAATAAAACATCACAGATGATAAACTAAAAAAAATTATCTATAAAAAGTTATAACACATCTAAAACTTTCTCAAAATAGAAAAAATGTCATTTTAAGGGTCTAACAATAAAATTTGCCTTAAAACCGACATAGTTAACCATCAACATAGATGGTTGACAAAATGAAATTTTATTTTTCTTTTTTTCTTTTTTACTCTTTACCATATTAAATATTACAAAATATTATTGAAACTTTTAATTGCAAATAATTTAGAATTTTATTACAAGATTTTTTATTGCCAACTTCCCGTGTAAGTTACCATGTTTACCAGTTTTAATTTTATTTTTTTTATTTTCACATTCCAAGTTCATGATACTAATTAATTTTTTCTCTTTCTATCGATATTATAATACGTTGCTTTACAAAATTTAAGGAAATGGATTTTATTGTTTAGATCTGTAAATCCAAAATACCTAATTAGACAAGCTTAGAATTGATTGTTTTGTCCAAAATTTTTTATTAGAAAAACAAATTTACAGTTAGATTTGAAAATTATTACTTATAATAGCATATCATAAATGTTTAGGAAAAAAAAATCTTATTTATTTATTTATTTTCTCTCCTACTCTCTCTTTTCTTAAATCATATATAAAAACACAAAATCCATAAAAGTTCTTTTTACGAGAAAAAGTTAAAACCAAATATCATCAGTCTCTTAATGTAGAAATACAAACGTATCGCCATCACTCAAATGCAAACATTATTAGCATTACTCTCATTTGCAATAAGATTAGAAATCTCTATACTTTTTAGCGTTACTCTATTCCGCAATAAAATTAGAAATTTTTATCTTCTTCTTTTTCTTCTTCTTCTTTACCTTTGATGAAGCTTTTTTAATTTGGCTTTACATGATTATCTTTCTCATGTTATTTCACATATGACACCATGCCCATATATCTGTCTAATTATAAATTTTGACTCAATACATAATTTTCACTTATAATTATCTCTACGAGCCGAAAAGAATAGAAGATTCCAATTCCATTAACATCCTACAAAATAAGATGGACAATGAATTTCTCGCTAATTGTCTTTTGATTTACGTAGAAAAAGGTATTGTTGGAAAAATAGATACATATTCTGTCATAGATCAATTTTATAATAAGAAAGTGAGATGAGTTAGATTTCAGTGATGTTTTATTCGACAAATAATAATATGGAAATATTTTTTATTATATTAATGATGCACCTCTTACCAGTAAATCTTGCGTCCACCCCTTTTGGTTATACAAATTGTTTTGCAGGTTAGTTCCTTGAAATGCCACTTAATCCATTGTAGTTTGATGTTTTAAATGTCGAGTGTGAATTGCAGTTTGATGTTTTAAATGTCGAGTGTGTTTTAATGCCAAACACTTTACAAAAGCACTTATGGTGTGTTTTCATGACGATGATATCTTTTAAAGCATGACACATTTTAAATGTTGGATATAGACATCACCAAAAGTTGGGTTAGAATCAGAAACAGACCCAATCCACTACCGCAGGTTTCCAAACCGGGAATCACCTTGTTGAGCATGGGTTGCAACCACCTCATGACCCACTTATTCTGGTTGGTCTAGGTGGGTTAGGTCATGAAATTGCCAGTCGAACCACCTAGCAGAGAGCTGGTGGTGATTTATAGAACCAACGGGTCTAACTCAATTCTGATAGATCTACTAAAAACTAAAAAAAAATTAATAAATAAAAAATAAGATGTTCTAATGCTAATTTTGCTAAGAAAACATGCAACATCTAGCTGTTCCTTCCACATTACTTCCGACAAGGTCACTAGAGCACTGCTTGGCTTCATCAAATTTTAAAAAAGAAAACAAAAACTTTATAGAGTGTATAAAGTATACTTGATTTAGATTCCATCTTGTCTTCCAGTCCTTCTCCTATAATTATTCTTCTGTGTTTCTTAGACTCCTTATGACCTAGGGACTCTTATTCTCTCCTACTAAAATAACAAAAGAAAGCAAACTTAAAACGGTGAGGCGGGTGAGCGTGTTCTATGTGACGTCAGCTTTCTTAAATTAACTCTCATGATGTTTTGTGTTACACGTAAGTGGTTGATTGCCAAGTGGATATTGTTACAAAGCCTGCAATCTCGAATTCAACAAATGAGTTGTGGCTTTGGTGTGTTGCTTCCTAAATTCACGTAGACACTTGGAAATTAGATTCGTCATTCACTTGAATCGAACATGATGGCTTCTTTCATTAGGCTATGGAGTGCGGATAGACTTGAACACCAGTATGAGCTGAACATGGGCCGAACAATTTAGACATAGAAATGCTTGAAAATGCTATTCTTAAATCAATTTTAAGAAAAATTGTGGATAACATTTAAAAAACTAAAAATGGTTCCTAGTTTTGGCGACACCGAAACCAAACTATCAACCCCCAATTCCCTAAAACCGGATAGCAGCTAGCCTTTCAAAGTCCCCGTTTTAGTTCCATCAAAATTGAAACTACGCGGTGTGGTTTAGGTCCAATTCTAGAACCAATCTGAGCCATGATGACATCTAACTAGATACTATTACGGCCATAATAGAGCTAAGAATAGCCCATCTTGAAAGTACTATATTATGAAGATAATTGTATATACATAAGAAACGAGTTGAGTTTGTAACAATAGCTAGTTCATATTGTTAGAACAGTTGTAACAATTGTGAATCAACTAGTATTCAACAAATCTAACAAATCTAGAAACGTACAAGTATAGATAATGAAAGTTGAAAAGGAGCAGAGTTATGATCCAATTACTAACAAAGAAGTATTCTTGGAGTTCTGGCTGGCTCAAACTAGCCACTCAAAGTATTACCTACAAAAATATACAACAAGTCTATTTCATGAGAGAAAGCGAGAGATCGGAGAAGACGAATAAAGATTAAGGTTTTGGTACTTAGCATGGAGTGAGGAAGATCTGAGAAGAGGCAAAAGAGCATATTAGAAAGAAAGAAAGTCTTTTATGGTGGCGTTCGAAATAGTAGTGAGCTAAAATAGTATATCAGCATTAACAAATACATAGCCTCACATATATAGATTAGGCTGAAGCTTGAATTTTTTTTTTTTTTTTTTGGCTTATACCAATCATTTTCAAGATTGTCTTTAAGAAATATTTACAATTTTAATGAGATTATATTAATGGCATTCTAATTGAATGGCCTATGCATTCGTTCATGACTAGGATTGATGATATTCTTATCTCTAAATTCATGACTTGCATTTCAACAGCTCATATGAGAGTATTTTGGAACAGAGGATTATCTAAAATTTTTACTCCCTTAAGGGGAGTCTGATAAGGCGATTCACTTTCTCCATAACTCTTTGTTCTCTGTATGGAGAGGCTATCACCAAGTATTTAGGATGCAATAGAGAATAGTAGATGGAATGGTATAAAATTGGGAAGTAATGGGCCAACCTTGTCCCACCTCTTTTTTGCAGATGATCTACTTTTGTTTGCTAAAGCATCACTAGATCAAGTGGTGGTCATTCAAGAGATTTTAAAGAGTTTTGAAGCTACCTCCGGATAGAAGGTAAATAAGCAAAAAAAAAAAAAAAAAGAAAGCGAAACAACCATTCTCTTTTCTAAGAATGTAACTCGTGGCCTTAGTGATGAAATAAGTAGGAGCTTTGGTTTTTGTAAGACAAATAATTTGGGGAAATATCTTGGAAGCCCTCTCCTACATATGAGGGTAACTAAAGATACGTATAGTAATATTCTCAAAAAACTCAAAAATAAACTTGTTGGTTAGAAATTTTCATCTTTGTCACTTGCTGGACGAACGACACTAGCTCAAACATGGTTACAATCTATTCCTATCTTTCAAATGCAGACAACTAAGATGCCAATTGCCACCTATAATAAAATTGATCATTTGGTTAGGAACTTTATATGGGGATCAACAACAAAAAAGAAAAGATTGCATCTTAGGGGTAGGATCAAGTTTATAAAGATAAGGACTTAGGCGAATTAGGTTTAAAGAAGGCTCATCTTGTTAATGAAGGTTTCCTAATGAAGCTTCGTTTGGGAATAATCATTCAAAGGGAAGATCGATGGGTTAAGGTCCTTGTAAACAAATATATAAATTCGGGTGGGAAAGACCCTTATAGCATCAACACCAAATCTTCTTTGGTAATTTAGAGAGGTATTGTCTCCATTTGTAGCTCCTTTCTAGAAGGCATTTCATGGCCCACTGGGGATGGCTTAACTTGTAGATTCTTGAGTGATAATTGGATTAAGGGTATTTTACCTCTAAAAAATCATGCTTTGATTCCTCATGATACTTTTGATCTAGAAATGACTACCAACTACTTTGTTGGTTCGGATGGTCATTGGGATTAGGGTAGACTTTGAAATATCCTTCCTAAAGATATCTGCCTTCTTATAGCTGCAATTCCACCTCCATCACATGTTGCTAGAAGTGATTCTCCATTGTGGTTGTTTAACAAGTCAAGGAAATTTTCCTTGAAAAGTGCTTATGCACTGATTAATAATGATTATCAAAGTTTGGAGAGGGAGGGAATACGAAAACTGATTTGGAAATGGAGGGGTTCACAACGGATTAGAACTTTTTATGGCAGGTAGCTCATAATAGAATAGCAACAGCAAGTTTGTGTCAAAGATGTGGCACCATTTCCTCCAACATTCGCCAATGCTACAATCAGGTAGATGGAGACATCCTTCATGCACTTTGGAATTGTGTACGTGCTAAATTTATTTGGAATAACCTCTTACATAATTCCTTTGCCCCTCAAACTTTCTCATTGAATTTGAAGGAATGGATGGAATGGAATCTGAAAAGGAAGGAATGTAGTAGATTTCTTAGTTTAGAATGGAATATTATTTTTGGTTCTACAATTTGGTTTTTGTGGAAAAAGAGAAATAATTTTCTTTTCTAGGAAGTGGATGAGAAGGGTGGAAACTTAACTCAAAATTTTCTAAATTGAGTTAAAAATTTCCAAATCTCATATAATCAGAATGGTGCTTTGATGCAAAAAAGAAATATGGATCAACGGAAAGAATGGAGTCCACTTGAACAGGGATGGGTAAAACAGAATGTAGATGGTTCCTGTATTCTTGAGAATCTAAATGTTGCGGCTAGAGGCTTGGTGAGAAATGCTGAAGGGGAGTGGATCTCTAATTTTATGCATAAAATCAAATCATGTTCCCCATTGGATGTTGAATTATGAGCGATGTATTCTGGGCTCAATTTAATTTGGCAACTCGGTTTCAAGAATGTTGTCCTGGAATCAGATTTAAGGGAAGCTATTGATTTAGTTTCTAATGCTGGGTGCATTCATTAGGCTAAATTAGTTCAGATGATCAAAGCTTTGATATCTACAGATTGGCAAGTGTGAATTAATTATATCCTAAGAGATCTCAACTCATGTGCTGAATTTTTAGAAAGAGTAGGATTGCAACAGGATTTGCGTTTTAAATTTCTTAATATTCGTCCTGCTCACTTTGATTTTCTTTTAGATGTTGATAGGCAAACTATTATTGCTAATGTTAGGTAATATTTAGTGTTAATCTCTAGCCTTTGGGCCTTGTAAAAAAAAAAAAAAATTCCTATACGAGAACTTTGATTTCCCTTTTTATGATAGAAGCTACTGCATGGACTAGAAATGCTAAAGCCCGTATTAATGGAAATGTATTATTGTCTACTTTTATTTATTTATTTTCATCTATGGGAAACAGGACAAATATTAAGCTTTTAATAACCAAGAAATTCGTGTTTTTTTTTTCTAATTTTAAATTCTGAAATAGCGGGAAGGCAAACAAAAAGAAATTCGAAAAATGATTTATGGGTGAATATCCATAATTGACTTCTTTTCCTTATGACCGGCTGGCTTGATTCTTTAATCTATGAGTTATACTTAATAACGGAAATAATTTAATAATTTGTTAATTTTACGTATATCTATTCATAAAAATTTCTTTTTGCAGTTATAGCTTTGATGTCAAACTTGGTCAAATTAGTACATTATCTAGTAATCGGCCAAAAAAAAAACAGTATTTAGTAAAAGGACTGTGACAATAAAGCCGAAAAAACAACGGCCGAATTAGCATAGAAACCATATTAACCAATTCTACTAAAATACAACGCAGCTAGAAAATAGAAATATGGTAGTTATTTATACGGGTTTGAAAATAAAAAATGAAACCAAGAAATCAAACTAAAACTAGAAAACTAAAGCAAAAAATATGGTTATTCAAATCATTGGCTTCGGTTTAGTGTTAGAAATTTTTTTGTTTTTTCAGTTTCAGTTTATAATATATAGAAACCATAGTTTGATTAACTGATCTGAAATATATATGTTATTATGTAATATATAAATATAATTAATATTTTAAAAATATAAATAGATATAACTTATATTTTAAAGGCTAAACATCGCGAATGGTACATGATTTTAGTAAAATATGCAATTCAGTACTTAAACTTACAAATGATCAGTTTGGTACTTGAACTTTAAAATTAATCAATTTAGTACCGAAATTACTTTTTGTGTACTTTAATCAATATCACGAAAGTACTATTGGCATGCACGAAAAGTTATTTTAAGTATTAAATCGATTAATTTCAAAGTTCGAGTACCTGATTATGTATTTATCGAAGTTCTGATTCACGACATTAATCTATTTTAAATAAGTCTTTAATTATTGTACTGTGTTTTTGTTGTAATTTGGAATATGAAAAAAAATGAAGTTTTAATTTATGTAATATTGGTATTGAATTTTAATCTTTATGGGGTAGTATTAGATTTATATTCTTGTTTTTGTTAGTTTATTATTATTTAACTTGTAAATTTGCAATTTTTAATGTAACCATGAAATAAAATGGTCTAATTTTTTACGGTTATAAGTGAAAATAGAGTCAACCACAACTTTTAGTTAACAATTATGTTGAATGATTAAAAATTGAAAACCAAAAAAATTTCATCGAAAAAGAAATAGTTAACCGTTAAGACGTATAACCATTAATAACAGACCGGTTCCTAATTAAGATGTTGACTAACCAATCACTTTGGTTCAATTCAAAAAATGTGGTGATAGATCAATTAATCAAATTGTATGGACACTTGGGGCTCATTCATTTCATCCTATGGAATAATGAGAGAATTGAATTCCAATTCAATAGGAATTTAATGGGGTTATAATAGCTATTACAATGTTGAAAAAATAAAACAAGTAATTATTAGAGTAAAAAATAAAATAACTATAATGCCCATTGTCTTTATTTTTAAGATAAGGTTAATTATGATAGGTTATTTATGACAAGGTTGTAAAATTAACAATTAAATAGCAATTCATGGATATGGAGACATGAATTGCTATTCATTATGTCATGTAATGGCAATTTATTATAAACTATCATTCCCCACAAGTGAACACCATAATAGCAACTTTACGCAGAATAGAGAGAAAATGAGTAGCTGTTTATGTAAAGTGAATAGTTGTTGGTTATTTAAATACGCATTCGTCTATATAGTATTTCGAATGGGTAAATTACATTGGAAGATTATAAGATTTAAAGGTAAGTTCATTTTAACGTTTCAATGATTAAAAGAAGGTAACAATGTCTAGAGAAGTGAGTTAATTAAGATCACCATTAACACGTGTCAATAGGAGAAATATATAAAATTAAAACTTAGAAGATCTAACATGTTATGACACATGTCAATTGTGACCTCAATTGACCTATTTTTCTACACGTTGTGACCTCTTTTTAACCACTCGAAATATTGTGATCTAGAGTGAACTTACTCCATAAACATTGTTACCACTTTTTAACTAATTTAAATATTGTGACCTCAAATGAACTTACCCTAAATGTTTTGATTTTCTAGTATAATTTACCTTATTTCAAAATGATATTTTTCCTAAATATCAGTCATGGTTACTTAGTCAAACCTAACATTGAAAATTTCTCAAAATAAATAAGGCATCAAATGTTAGAGTAATTAATCACTCCGTCCAAGTAGTTTGGTCTTTCAACCTACCTTTTGTATTTGTTCTTATGTTTTCCCTAGTTCCATTTAGAGGTTTAAAAGATTAAATTGGTTTGCAAATTATTATGACTTCGATTTGATTTTCAACTCGATTCAAGAATAGTCGATTGGAGTTTAGGTTTAAGCTAATCAAGTAGTTTATCAAGCCAAATTCAAGTTTCATAATATTTAGCTCAATCAATTCACTAATTTAATTGGGCTCAAGTTGAACATAAATACTAGTTGAGCTCAAGCAAATTTAAATATTAATATTGTATAAATTATAATAATAAGTTATTTTTAAATTAATCAAGCCCAAATAAGTGTGATTGAGTCAAGCTCACTGCCTCAAGTTTGTTCTATATCAATTCGAGTAGAGTTTAGGTTTGAAATTTTAAGATTGGCGTTTGGCTGAGCTCATGCCTTGAAATTGATTTGAGCTCAAGTCCATCACCATACTACCTCAACTTGACTCATTTGCAACTCTAATCCCACCTCTTCTAAAATAAGACATTATGTTGTCTTTTCCTCATCATACTATCATCAATATCCAATAGTACTAATTGCATGTTTGGTACATACGATGGATTCGAAATGAAATTGCAATTCTGTATTTTATCCCCTATCCAATGTTTAGAAGTGCTTTTAGAAGTCAAAATTGTAATTCCATAGAATAAATGATTCCAACTTTAAAAAAAATTCGACTTTAGTGTCAATAACAGAATAAAAAGTCCATTATGTCTTCATTGATTACATGAAGTTAAATTACCATTTTAACTAATTACATATTTGATACATCTATTTAATGCAAAGCGCATTTTTTACAAATACACTAAGGACATTTCATTCATCCCATCCCATTTGGTGGACATTTCCAAAAGTAGGGATGAATTTGTCATTATAAAGTCATTCAATTCCAATTCATTTTAAATTATTCCTATTCTTGCATAACAAAAGTAAATAAAGTTAATGACATTATGGTCTAGTGGCATCCGATCCAGGTCCTCATTTTTTAGGTACCAACTTCGATTCCCCTTGTTAGAGCATTATAATGGCCTTATGTGGCCATGTTGTAATAGCTCTTGTGGCCCATTGAAAAAAAAAGTAAAATAAATATTAATCTAAATTTGAATTTATCAATCTTTTTCATCGTCTTTTCCCTTTTTGCAAAGTATATTTACATTATTTGAAATACTGCAAATAAGTTATTAATGTTTTAAGTAGTTAAAAAAAATATATATTTTATATAAAGTAGTGCAAATAATAAATCATTTGAATCACTTCGTATAGCATTCATTTCTTTTAACCTTTTACAGCATTGATACCTTATTAGATGTTACCCTAAAATATCAATACCTTTAGGTGTAATTTATCTAAAACTAGTAATACTCCAATTATCAACATAAATTTTATATAATATATATGTATATACATAATTGGAGTAAATAGTTTCAGAAGTTATCCTGAAACTTGTTGGATTGGTTTCACTAGAGTGGGCTTAACAACAATCCGAAAGATTTTAAGATAAGTCATGGTCCAAAATATAAGGAACTATACCTATGTGATAGAACCTTTTCATACTACTTATTGCGGTTTCCATCATTCAAATCTCAAGTCTCAACGTGCTATGGTGAGGAAAATATTAAAATGTACTACAATTATGCCATGCGGCATGTGAGGATTTCCTTGTGTGTCTCTAAAATGTATAGAATTTATTCATTAAAATTGAAATTGATTGAAAACCCAACTTTTTCAATCATTTACAAAAATTATAATATCTTAGACTGAGTTCTAGCTAGCTATATATATTATATATTTTATCATGGAACAATATAGAATAATTTTATGGTTTTATGCTTTTTTAGTTTAATTATAAAAAAATAATAAAGATATTTTATATATATTTTTATTAATGATTTTGCTTAGCTGTTCATGCGTAGATGTTGGATAAAATTTTAAAAGGGAAATAAAGTGCTGGTTAGATGTGCACCAACTTGTTTAAAGACTTTTTTTTTAACTATACAAATTATTTATTATAACGTATTGAATCCTATATGTGTTCCATATATATCCATATCATAATTGGATTCGTCTTTCAAATTATAGTTTGGTTATGTTTGTCATTGAATTATATATCAATAATTATTAATTACTGGCCCTACAATCATTTTGATGTTTCATAGAAAATCCTAAAAGAGCCATGATAGCAGCTTTCTCCTTTTAAAGGGTTAAGCTAGTCTCTTATATATTTTTGGAAACAGTCCATCTTTGGAAAATTTTATAATCCAGTCATCTAATCTAATGGGATTGGTGTTGTCTTTTTAATGACCTAAATTCATATCCAATAATAATCAAACTATTGAAATATTTAAAATATCAATAACGATATATCTTAATGGTCAGACGATAATTTATTGGATAAAAATGTAGAAGTCATCAATAATGCTAATGTAAATCATCTAGCTGAGTTACATAAAAATAAGGCTAATCCGATTCAAGATTTCCAGTCATGTTAAATTAGCAAAAGATAGGTCTGGGAAACGTTTTCATTGCATCATGGGATGTTTTTCAAGAAATTCAAGAATATATCATGATATACACTACTTCACATATAATGAATATATTCTAGAAGATCATGATTTTGTCCAATACATTCAACTTGCTTAAATTTACCCTTTAATTTCTCATACAACACCGTCATTATTCAGTAATCTTTTCCTAATATAGACAAAATTATCTGAAAGAAATTCAGAGATGAAAGCATTATACATTCTTTCCGAAATTTGGAGACGAAAGCAAATCACTTTTATGGTTTCTTTTATCTAGTAGCATGCAATGACGTCGGACAGCAGTAAATTTTTTTTTTTTTGGGTATCAAATATAATTAATATTACTATTGGTATAGGCGCTATTAGTAGAGTATAGTGGTTAAGGTTCCATAATAAACTATGATGGTATAAAGAAAAGGTTTATTGAGTCTGATACGCCCTGTGAAATAATTAGTGACTTATAATTATCTATAAAATTTCTTCATGAGGACAGTTTTATAGAAACTATATACAGTTTCCATTAGGGCTGGGCATGGATCGGTTTGGTTTAGTTTTTACTAAAACCAAACCAAACCATAATATACGGTTTGTTTTTTTTTTTTTATCTCAAACCAAACCATTAAGTAACGGTTTAGTTCATATTAGAAATTTTTTAAACCATTAAATAACAGTTTTTTTTGTTTTAGATTACGGATTAAATTAAAATTCTAACTAAAAATTTTCTTTATTCTAGTTTTTTAACATTTGTGTAAATACTTGAATATTTATATCATTTTACAAAATTTATATTATAATGAAATAATCTAATTTATTCAATAATTAAATTTTCATGTGAATGCAATATTAGTTCTAAATTTAAGTTTGAAGTAATTTTGATATATGAACATGAATGTGTAGAAATAGGTTTGATATATTATATTTATTAATGTAAATTATTAATGTATGTGAGTATGTGTAATAACATTAGTGTTATTATTTTATGTATATTAATGTATGTATAGTATAATTAATGTTTGTGTCTTTAATGAATTAGATGTGTGTGTTATGTTTAAAATTTTCAAACACGTTTGAATTGTCCAAATAATTGTTAGCAGAAATTTCAAGAAATTTAGCCCATTTTCAAGCTCAAATTAAACTCAAATTAACTCCAAATTAAGCCAAATTAAAGCTAAGTCATATATGTCCCAAAAGTCAAACTTAGGATAAAATTGAGTCTCAAATTTGATCAAATATAGCCTCTTTTGGCTACCTACATTTTCCATAGGAATTTCCCATTTTTCTTTCCTTTCTCTTTTCTTTTTTTTTTTTTTTTTCTTCAAACTATAAGCCTTAAACCAAAAACAAATTACAAACTCTTGGATTCAAAAATCTCTTCAAGCCAAAGCCTCTTCATGTAAGCCAAAGCCTCTTCATGTAAGTCAAAGCTAGTATAAACTCTTTGTTTTATTTCCTTTCTTATAATATAGATGTAAAATCTCTGGTAGGATGAGTTTAATGTCATTTGAATTGAATGGTTTTATGCATTGATATATGTCAGGTTATGTTTTATTGTTATATGAACTTGTTTATGTGTTATCGAGGTAGTGAGAAGTGTTGGAGAGGGTTGAAGTTGATCTGAGTAGTTAAGTTAAAGTGAAGAGTAGGAGAGGGTTTGATGTGAATGAAGTAGTTTGATGTGTTGTTATGATGATCAAAGTTGCAAGGATTGGTTAATGTGGATAGAAGATAGTGTATGAAGCTAAATATGTGTTTGAAGAATGATTAAAAGTGTTATATGTTATAATTTTTCAAAGTGTAAAACAGAAGAAATAAAACATTTTCGAATAGGTCTGTTTTTGGGTGTACACCAGCATCTGATACTTCAATGCCGCCAACGTAGAGGCGGTGTTAAATGTGATAAGAACCGATTTTTCTAAAGTAGCTTAAAACGCCACCGGCTTTTGTAAAGAAATTTGCTAGCGTTTATTTCTCCAATCGTACGCCGGCCATTAGGGCTTCAACGCCGCCGGCGTATAGGTAGTGTTGAATGCAAACAGAATCGAATTTTTTAACACCGGGCTTAACGCCGTCGGCGTATAATTTCAACACCGCCGGCATTCATCTTAATTTTTCCTGTGTAAATAGGTCGCATATCCCCTGAGTTTTACAAATTCAACCTTCTTCAATTGTCATTATTTACTTCATATATGATATTCTAATGAATCTATAAGCTATATAAACATGTTTTAAGTATAAATTAAATAATAAAACTATATTTTAAGTTCAATAAATCTCCTCGTATAGTTAACTTAGGATTGTGATATATATATATATATATTCTACGTTCGATTATTGATTTGTTTTAATATTTCTTATTTCAATTAAAGGTTTCTCAGTTATTTCCCCTCCGAGTGAATATAGAAATACACTATTGGGTACAGGTACATAATAGCTTGTTTGTTGTATGTTAGGAATAGACATTACTAAAATTAAATTAATTCGATTCGGCTTAATACTTTGATGAAATGGATGTCTATTACGTTGTTTAATCTGGTCTGAGGAGTAGCAGACCTGTCATGATGCAATAACATGTTAGTTAGGTGCATAACCTAAGTCATGATGCAATGGTATGCTATAATGCAATAGCGATTCGTTTTGGTTAAGTGGATAGCCAATGGAGAGAATAGTATCCGAGTAACGTTTTCTTAAACTTAAGAGGAAATACCATGGTTTAGTTCAAAGTTTATGGGAACTTATGAACTAGGCTCATGTTGTGGACTGAGTTTAAGTAGAGTCGGGCCATAGCTTTTGAACCCTACATGAAGCTATTTCTTTATGGAATAGATATAGGAGATAGTATTCGAACTGCTTATATCAACCTCCTGAACAGCTGCTGTTACTCAGGACCCTTAAATTCCCATAGCGTGATTCTGAGGTTTGAATACCCTTCTGTTGTTTTGTTAAAAGAAAACTTAATAAGATAATAATTTGATCGTTGATACATTTCATTTTATTTAAGTTTGCTTGATAAATTATTCTTGTATTTATTATTGTGTACTAGGCATTTGGCTCACTGTTGCTGCTTTGCAAGTAATGCAGATGAGTTATATGATGATATGGGATATGGATCATATTTTGAGAGATTCACTGACGAGTGGGACGAATAGAACTCGAGTGCCCTTGGATTTTGGAGAAGCTTTTGTTAAGCATAATTCTATGTATAGAAGGCTTGTTAAATAAACCTAAGTTGTAAAAGACCTTAAGATCTCTTTTGGTTATCTTTTGTACCAAGAACAACTTGTAATTTTGTTATTGTGTACTGGGCCTTTGGCTAACTTTTGTTGCTTTGCAAGTAATGAATATGAGTTATATGATGATCTGGAATGATCTGGGATACGAGTCAGATTTTGAGAGATTCATTGATGAGTGGGACGAATAGGGCTCAAGTGCCCTTGGATTTTGAAGAAGCTTTTGTTTAAAGCATAATTCTTTTTATAGAAGGCTTGTTAAATAAGCCTAAGTTGTAAAAGACCTTAAGATCTCTTTAGATTATCTTTTGTACCAAAACCAACTTGTAATTTTGTAGTGCTTATATTGATAATAAACTTTGTACATATAATGTATATATGTATGGATTGCTTTTATTAGCAATCTTATTTTGCTAAAAGTTTTTTATAAAGTGTTAGTAGCTTTGATCAAATAATTCTTATAAACTGTTAGTTTTAGGATAACCTTATATATAATGTGAAAATTTTATATGTGGTTGGGAACTTGATACTCTAAATCTCGGGATTTAGTGGATCGGGTCTTTACATATAAACCACGACAAAATACTTCATAAATTCATCATACTTTTAATCTATAGTTCTTTATAAAATCAATTATCCACTAATAAAATATATTCACTAATCAATATATAGTAAGTCATAATTTAAAATTTTTAATAGAACCATCATGTCAGTTATTTATCAATAAATTTAGTTAAAATAAAAAAAATTATCTATTAACAAAACTCATCAATAAATAAAATGATCCGCTGACAAAATATATTAAATAATTGATACATAATAAGAGTTCATAATTGAATAAATAAATTTCATACTTTATAAAGTTAAAAACTATTAAAACAAAAAAAAAAAACAATAGTTCATCATCAACAAAAAAATTACATATCATGAGCTTAAAAAAAATTTAAAAATGAACAGGTTGATTTTAATTAATATTTACCCAATAATAAATATCAAATGAAATCATATAAACATATAGTAAAATATTATTATATTTTTCTAAAATGGTTTAGTTCGGTTTTACGGATCGATTTGGTTTACCTTCCAAACCAAACCATAAATTTACGGATTGGAAAATTTTAAAACCAAACCATTAAAAAAAAACCATATTTTCAATTTGAATTAATTCGGTTACAGATCGGTTTGGTTTAGTTGGTTTTTTTTTTCCCTACCCCTAGTTTCCATGGTTGGTTTAAAATATTAATATCCGTTTTCCACTCACTCGAACAATTAATGTATTATGTCTATTGAATCTTTTCTCTTTGTGTCTTTAAACCAAAAGTTATTCTAGTCTATAATTATTAAAGTCTTTGAAACCAAACGTGTTCTCTAACTTTTTGTGGCTATAAACCAAAAATTATTCTATTCTTTCATTATCAAAATCTTTCAAACTAAACGCGTTCTAACTATTTATTTCTTTCATTATTAAAGTCTTTCAAACCAAACGCGTTCTATCTAACTCTTTGTGGCTATAAACAAAAAACTATTCTAATCTATCATTATCAAAATCTTTCAAACTAAACGCGTTCTAACTATTTATTTCTTTTTATTAAAGTCTTTCAAACCAAACGCGTTCTATCTAACTCTCTGTGGCTATAAACCAAAAACCTATGCTATTCTATCAATATCAAAATCTTTCAAACTAAACGCATTCTAACTATTTTTTTCTTTCATTATTAAAGTCTTTCAAACCAAACGCCTTCTTTCTATTTATTTCATTCCTTATCAATGTAACTAAATAGAATCGTCAAGTTGTGATTTACACCAAATATAAGGTTGGGAATCATCATTTCGTTCGCGCTTTTTGAATTTAGTTTTAGACCGGGATGTGTCAACGCCGGTCTTTCATTGCATTTACTGGACCCTACTCCAATTTATTGCTAAGGCATAGTTTGTAATCAAATTTCCAAAGTAACGTTTGCCCTAAGTAACGCGTGGAATTTAAAACCCGCGTTTGGAACTTGCATGCATATCATTATCTGCATGTTCAGAACAGCAACAACCACGAAGTTTATCTTCTACAAGAAAACACCATAACTATTAGACATATATCTGTCGATTATAAATATAAATATAATAGGATAACAATCATATAATAAGATATTTTACTTTTATTAATGTTATAAATCTTTTTCTTCTCTATTCCTTAGCATATAATACCTGCTTATTGAATGTTAATATAATATTCAAATTTTCCTTATTTTATACAGTGACATAAAAACGGGTATAGTTAATATGAGGTTCTTAATGTTGAGTTTCTTAACATTTATATGTATTATATATGAGGTCAATAATATAATAAATTATATATATAAATTAAAGAAAATTATGATCTATATCTATATGGGTAGCTAGCATGAGGCTCTTAAAAAGAGTATCTTAACATTTATTTTTTATTATATGAGGTCTATGATATAATAAATTATATATAGATTAAAAAAAAAGTCTTTATTAGTTATATATAAAGAGTTTGAGCACCCAGCTATCTTCTCGGAACCGGCAACGAACCACCCGCCTTAAGCTGTTCTTATAATAGTTAATAAACTAACCTCTTACGTGAATGAAAATTTACTGTCTCTATCTAGTTATTATTGTTATGAATAAATACTTACCATGTGTTATTAAGTGATAATTCTTATTTAAATTATTTAAAAAAATTGTTTTTCTATTTTTCATATACGACACGTGTTTATTTGTTGGGATAACAATAAAACATTATTATTTTTATAGGACTGTATAAAAAAATCCGATCGAACCGTGAATTGCACAGGACCGAATCGAACTGAAATTTTGGTTTTTTTTAAACTGTTCAGTTCAGTGAAGAGCAAACGGTTTGCTGTTCGGTTCGGGACCCTGAACCGAATTGAACCGTTTTACATATTTTAAAAAAATTAAACATATTATTTTTGCTCTTAATTATTTCATTACAAAAATTAATTGTTCTTAAAGTTTATTACTTAGATATGTATCATTCATGAGAATAAAATTATATTTGTCATATTATGTTTTAATTGTTATGTTGTCTACAAGAAAAATAGATTTTAGATTTTAACCTCTAATATTCTAACTCCTTAATATTTTTTTCCTTTTATCTTACAAATTGATCTACTTCTATTATTTAGTTACTTATTGATTTATATAATTGATAATACGTTAGTTAAAAGCATACAAAGAATTAAATTTGTGTCTTATATTGGGATAAAGTCTAATATACCATTATAGTTCAAGATAATTCAAAAAATGAGACTTGTCATAATTATAATTTTATAATGACTGAAATCATTTCCTTCCTATAAGTTTTACATATTTATTTGGTAAATGATTAATTTCAAATATTATTGTTTATATTTGTATTAGTGATAAGAAATATATAATTGAAGTTTTATGATATAATATATTTTTTATTTTATAAATAAAAACGGTTCGAACAGCAAACCGAACCATACCGAACTATTTTTTTTTCGATTCGAAAAAATTACAAACCGAACCGTATGGTTACGAACCGTACCGTGCACATCCCTACTTTTTGGAAGCAAATTCTCATCCATTTCATTCTACCACAACTCTATCACAATCAGCAGCAGCCTTTTGTTGACTAAATAATGTTTCGTTCTATTACTAGAAGCCTTCTTTCACTAACCGATGTTTTTGTTACTACAAAATTTTCCTATAAATAGATAGAAAAATTATACAATACCACATAAGCTAAAGAGAAAAATATGGCAAGAAAGACCTCTTCCTTCTTATTCCCTCTTAATGTCATCATTATCTACTTCATACTATTGATTATGATCCTCCATAGTATCCCTTTACGTTCAGCTTCTGCATCTTCTCCCAGAACACCAGGTAATTTACTTTGACTGAATTCAGTTTTCAAAAATATGAATTCGGCACTTATCCTCTTGAGAGCTCCTCACTTCTAATGTGATTGGCTCATTTTACCAAAAGCTATTCAAATTATCATAGTACTATAATTATCGTTTAATATCTGCAATATATATTTTCTTTATGATGGAATAATTTCATTTATTTTTAAGATAACATTAATAAGCCTTTTTATAGAAAAGATTTGGTTGTTTTCTTCAATAAAGAGAAAAAAAAAATGCACAGACTTGCTGAAAGGGCTAAATTTTCCTAATATTATTAAAGACTGATGGGCGCTTAGATACACACTAAAATACTACATATGGGACACATCTTATACGGAAAATATAAATGACAAGATATACGATACCATTAAATGCCCAGCAAAATTGAAACCTAGAGAAATGGTTTTCTTGTTTTTATGATAAAGCATCACCACATGTTAAATTGTTGAAGTGTTGATATATCATGTCATATATGACGTTTTGCAGCATTTGCTGGAGGACACGATCCGCCTCCAGACCATCATCATTATCCATAATATTGTTCCCGTCCCGGGTGCGGAACCTAAAGCACCCTGGCCATTTAAGCCGTACTCATATGAAAATTATCCAAATTATACTCGGTATCTTCGTCTGTAAGAAGAAGAAGAAGAAGAAGAGAATGATATGCATCCTATGTTACTATTAAAAAAACCTTGAAAAACAAGGGTACAGTTTCACTACTAGAAAACTAGCCTTTAGAGACAGAAAATTTGCGACGGAAAATTTCTGTCTCTAAAAAAAATGAATTAGAGACAGATTTGCGACGGATTTATGATGATATGAATTATGAATAATCTTCTAATTTTTATATGCTTTTGCGACGGAATTTGCGACGGATTGCACATTGATTTGCGACGAAAATTTTTCCGTTGCAAATTTGTCTCTGATTTTAGAGGGAAATAAATTATTTTAGCGCCAATTTCTATTTTTTTAAATTCTGTTATAAATTTGTCTCTAAAATAAATTATTACATATATGTATATATAAATAATTATGTTTAAAATTTATTTTAAATTATACATATCTAATATATATAAATGTGCATCATATAATAAGGACATATATTATATTTTTAAATTAATTTTATTATATAATAACTATAATATGTATAATCATTTGTTATTTACAACTAATTATATATATATATTTTATTATAATATATTTAACATTACAATACATATTTATATATAATAAAGTATAAATTAAAAATAGTACTTAAAACATAAATATTATATTTATATCTTATTATATATTCTTTTACATAATAACTTATATAAAAACTCAAATTATACAACTTAATAAAATAGTGTATAATAATAATATAATATGTCATATGCAAGTAATATCATAAAATACTAATTAAAAATAAAGTATATTTCAATAATAATATATGTAAAATAAAATAATTAATATAAAATGTAAACTTAGTATATTTAAACATATACAAATATATAAATAATATATTATATTTTAATAATATATTAATAAAAAAATATAATTCATATTATTTATAATTATTTATTATATATTTATTATGACTATTCATATATTTTTTAATATAAAAAAATTTATTATATATCACATAATTTATATTTACATACTATATTTTATTTAAAATATAATAACATATTTGGGGAAAAAATAATATACTATGTAAAAAATAGTATATTTAAGTAATAAAATATGTAATATATAATAATTAGTTAAATATATTTAAATTGGTATTATATATTATTTTATTAATATAATAATGAAAAATATATTTTTATATTGTTTACATCATATTATAATTTATTAAGTGCAAAAAAAAAATAAAATAAAAAATAAACATATTAATTAAAAATATACAATTTATTAATTTAATATAAAATATTAAATAACTAATGTAAAAAGTATAATTATATTATATATCATTAAATATATATATATATTTATATGTATAACATTATTTATATTTACATAATATATAATATTTTTTAATAATAATATCATATTTGGAAAAAAAAATTATAATATACTACTGAAAATTTATATATTTATAATAAATATATAATTTAAAATAATTATTAAAAAATGTAAACATTGTATATATTAATATTATATATTATTTTAATAAAATATTAATGAAAAATCCTTAATAAATATGTAAAGTGAAATTATAAAATAAAAATAAACTATAAAAGATATATAAAATGTTTTATAGTTATAATATTATAAATTGTGGTATCTCTTAAATAAACAGTAGTGAAACTTTACTCATGAAGATGCGAATTGGTTTATCGGTTTAGTGCTTGTGAAAACTTCAATGTTAAGTGTGCTTAGTATGTAGCATTCTATGATGGGTGACCTCTTGGGAAGGATAAATAAGAGGCAAATGTGTATTTTTTTAATAATTTGTCTTAGAATCAGAGACAAATTTGCGACAGAATAATTTTATTTAATATTTACTAATTGGATATTTAAAAATAACTAATTATAAAACAGAGACAAATTTGCGACAGAAATTCCGTAGCAAATTTGCTACGGAAAATAAATCTGTCTCTAAAACAATTAGCGACGATGATTTTTGAAACAGAAATTTGCGACGGAAATTCTGTCTCTGAAAGTCTTTAGAGACAGATTTTTCACTTTCAGAGACAGAATTTTTTGTCTCTAAAGCCAAAATTTCTTGTAGTGTTTGATGGTGAAGCTCACTGGGAACGATGGAGGAATGTGCATTAGCATTTGTCTTTGCCGTACAACATTGTTCGCGTGCTATGTTATAGCTGTCACATGTTATCAAAATGTATGCAGGATTTAACTTAATTATATTATTAGCGAACACCCTTATAGTCATATAGTATAAATACCAGTCTCTCAATAGAATGAACTGGATCCAATTCTCTTATCCCTCAATAATTGTAATAGATAGCAGTTAGAAAATAATATATATATATATATATTATTAAAGGCGACTCTATTGTGCGAATATTCAGTCCATAATATGGCTATTCCAATTAGTCATTTAATTTGTTTATCTATCATGGATTCATTTGCTTTTAAAGCTAATGAATTGTAGTATTACCAATTGAAGCTAACAGAGCAGACATGTCTTCGAATGTTTAACTGAATATTGCATTAAGTGATTAATATGAGGAAATGGCTTTTTGGAAAAGAGCTTAAATCTAGCATGAATTCTTTTTCACCAATGCGTGATTTATGTTCTTCTTAGTTACAATTTACAAATATTAAAAATAGAAAAGATTTTAAGCTGATTGAGAGATTTTATAGGCTGTAGTGTTAAATTTTGTATTAGATTTTCTTGACAAAACCAGCAATTGATACTTCCTAGATTGCCCATACCCAAGAAACATGAAATATGCACTAGCACAAGCTTGAACAAAAAAATAATAATAATAATGAAAGAGTAATATACATCACATATATTGTATGTACACGTAATTGATAACTAACATATAAAAATTCTTTGTTTAGTATTTCCAGACATAAAACTAAGTACTACAATTACCCAAATCTCACATTTTATGGTCTTGTACCATTGCTAATATTTGTATGTTTTTTGCAATTTAAAACTTGAAAGTATGCAACAACTTAGGAGACTATTGACTTGCATTCACAATAGGAAAATGTCAGAAGATAAAGGTGGAATATAATTGGATTCATATTGGAATCTTATGAATGTTATACCATAGATTGAGAACTAATATAGAGTGTTCAAATAAGAAGAGGTCATGCAACAAAATTAACTTCGTAGCCTCCATGAAATTGAGATAAACAAAAATAGCAAGATCATAGAGATACAAATAAAAAGAGATCATGTTTGAAAGACATAACAGCTAAATAAGATGATATTGGGATGTAGGTAGAAAGAGAGAATATTTATCGACTTGTTCCCATTATATCATGTCTTAATCAAGCTAAGCATTAATCAATTTAAACATTATGAAGTTTGAACTCAATTTGATAAACTATTAGAATAACTCATGTTCAAACTTGACTTTATAGTTGAATCGAACTCAATCAAGTATAACTCCAATAGTTTTCAAATAGATTGAAAACGCACTATAAAATACTCAAGATGGGGGGTGAACTGAGTATTTGACCTAAAATTCTCAAACAATAAATTTTTATGCAAAGGAATAATTTAAACTTTGGTAAAAGCGGATGTGGCAATAATAGATTACTGAGAAGGATATTAAAGAGATAAGGAAAGAAGATATAAGCCCAAATTTAACATGGAGTTTGTCCCGCTTCTTACTCTCCATGATCTCACAATCGCCTCCAATCAGAGGACTTCACACATTTTATTAATCTTAATCACACATGCTCAAATAGAGTAATACACCAGTTTACAACACTCAATAAATAAAATATTTTCTTCTCTCTCAAGATGCTTTTTATAAATAACAAATACAAGAACAGAGCACTAAATTGACTTTCTCTCTCTTGGTAGATTTTGCAAATTAATGAACAAGAGTATAAAAACAACAAGAGAGTTTTCTGATTTGTTTGTTCGCAAATAAAAGCTCTTAATTACTTCTTTCACACTTCGCACCCCCTTCTAAATCTCCAAAGGAAAGAGTTTTTATAGGTTTCAAATATTTAGATATCCATTAAAGATAACTTCTTAAAATCGTAAAGTATTAAATGTGAGTAACATCTCTTTCATGCCACATCGACTCGTATTTTAAATAGTCTCTCCTTAAACTTGTCGCGCCTTAAATTTGTTGCGCCTTAAGCTCGACCCTCGACCAAGTCTATGATTATTTTGAACTCTTTGAGCTTTCAATTGAAACTTCTCGTGCCTTAAGCTTGTTACGCCTTGGATTTATCCCTTAATCAATGTTGTGCTTCTTTTGAACTTATTGAGCCTAAGATTTGAGCTTGTTGTGCCCTGATAAATGGACTTTTCAAGCCCTCGATGAAACTCACGACTGAGGTTATGCTAAAAAATTTGTACCTGCTAATTCTTGCACAATCTCCAAAAAACAACACCACAAAACACACACGCACACACACATTTTAATATGTTACTCATCCAAGTTGTTTAACTAATTAAGTATAGTTTAACATAATTAAGTAGTTAATTGTGTTACTATTTTTCTCATCAAAATTCACATTGAACACATAAGTTCAGCAATGCAATCCTCTTAATTTTACATAACCTGATTATAATAAATATTATAAATAAATGTAGAATCATAAAAGAACTATAATAAAAATATCATAAATCACTCCAAAGTTTTTGCGATTTAAATTTTAAGTATAAGCAAATTATAATAAAGAATCCTTATCAATAAGACTTTAATAATACAAAATGTTCAAAATAAAGTAAATCAAATAATAAAGAAAACTGTTTAATATTTAAGAACCTAAGTTTCAATATTTGAAACAATCAGTACCTTTAAGTTAAATAATTCTGAGTTTATAGAAACTAAAATTCTGATCTAACCTTGTAACATATAATTAGTAAAAAAAACAAAATAACAAATATAGAATAAATGTTAAAATTCTAATCTAATAAAAACTCTAGAATAAATATATAAATACTAGTGAATTCATATGTAATTTCAAACCCTATAAACTTATAATAAAGTCAAATTAAAGGCAATATAATCATTAATTTATAAAAATACCACCAAACAAAACTTTTAAATAGATAAAATATAATTTACGATAGCAGGTATAAAAGCTGAAAAATAAAAGCCTTGAACTAAAAATTCTATATATATCATAGTGTTCAGAATATTTAATATCGATAATATGTAATTTTTATCCAAAAATATTATCGAATCAGTATCTATTATACGTGTCATTTGGACCCCTAAATTTTACTTTTTGCACAAGTTCATATTTTTTCCCACTACTTACATAGTTGTTGGTTATAAATTCATCATCTTCTTTTTGTTTTTGTATTTCCATCCATTCTATCTTCCTTACATTTTTTTTATTTTCTTTTCACAGTTTCTCTTTTCTTCACTTTGATTCTTCTCTATACGTAACAACACGTACACAATGACACAAATACACACGTCTTTAATAGAAATTTTATGTATACTATAGTATTCAAAATATTTAATACCAATAATATGTAAATTTTCATCTAAAAATATTATCAAATAAGTATTTATCATATGTATCACTTGGACCCACATAATTGACTTTTTGCACAAGTTCATATTTTTTCCCACTCCTTACACAGTTGTTGGTTATAAATTCATGATCTTCTCTTTGTTTTTGCATTTCTATTCACCTTATCATCCTTGCATTTTTTTAATTCTTTCCATGTTCTATTTTCCTCCTTAATTTTTGAACTTTCCCCTGCACGCAACCAACGGAGGCAAAACTCTTAAAATAATTGTCGTATTTGCACCCGTTTAACTTAATAAACTATCCTAAAACTAAGATAAATAATTAACTAAATAATATTATATTACTACTTCACCGTTCCTTATCCTTTGTAAGTGGATCAAGTAGCTTATGAGATATCAAAATAAAAAGGAGATTCAACCAATCATAGACTTACAAATAGCCACTTTAATTAATGATAAATTAAGGCATGTATAAGTTGAGAACGGTGCAGATTTTTTTTCTTTCCCTCAATCTGTTGAAAATTAACATAAAAAACTTCAGCCATCTTTTGCCTATATATAACTCACTTGAGGACTGAAAACAAAGGCCAAACAAACACATATAACATATCATACTGATAAGGCTTTGAGAACGCAAGCTGTAATTTTATTCAAAGAATGACGAAAATACATCAATTGCAATTGCATACAAAGACTCTTAATATATTGAAAATGACATGAAGGCTTCTTCAAATCCCATAGACCTATCCTAAATAACATATCATTTTCCATCAAGCATAACATGACTTTCAACTTTATTAACTTGTTTCTTCTTCAGTTCTTAGATCATGATGAGCAACACTTGCAGTACCCTACTGAGCATTGTGTGCGGGGAGTGCATTATTACATTCCTCATTACCTTCAATGACGAGTTCTCCATTATTGACTCGTTCATTGAATATCTTTTTTGGTGTCCAACATTCTTTGGTGGGATGACCTACAGTCTTGTGAAATCTACAGAACTTAGGATCATTCTTCTCGACTGCATTAAGGAGGCGTTCGATCCTTGAGAACTCGATGCTTTGGTCTCTCAACAATTGGTCAAGCACAACATGAACCTTCCCCATGGTGTGAGGGAACGAGAGCGCTGGAGGAGCGCTCGTTGGTTTATCGTTCCTTGGCTTCTTGTTGTTTCTAGAGTCTTTTCCTTGGAGTGAGCTAACATTTGCAGCGCTCTTTCCAAACCTTCCACCTTCTCCACATTGTTTGGATATGAAGTTATTGGTCCTTCGCGCATTCTCAACGAGAGCAGTAAAGGAACATGGATTGAGATTCTCGAGGTGGACGACGTATTCAGTAAACATCCCTTGGATGCAGATCTTCACTAGTTCTTTCTCATCACAAGCATCTTGAATATCCAACGAGCATTCCCTGAAATGCCCGATGTAGTCCATAAGGTCTTCCTTCGGCTTTTGCCTTGTTCTTCCCATATCAATGATGGTGACCCATTCTTGAGTACAGAAGAACTTCTCCAGGAACAACTTGCACATTATTCCCCATGAGCCAATGGGCCCTGAGGAGAGATTAACATACCAGGTATATGCCTTCTCAGTTAGAGACTTAGAAAATTCTTTCAACTTTAAGTCATCGTCAAACCCATAGACTTCCAATATTTAGATGAATTTGAATAGGTACTCTTTAGCACTACCCTTCTTGCCATCGAACAACATGAATTTAGGACTAATATAGTCCTTTAGGTAAGGTTTTGCAGCAATTTTGTGGTGGTATGGGAGCTTCAAGTCTAGCACTCCCTCAGACGACTTAGCTTGAATCTCTTTTAGATAAATGTTCAAGTCTTACTTGGTTATAAAGGATTCCCTTGGCATAGATACTGATGGTACAACTAGTGCAGCTAAGGCAATTGGTATGGTTGGTGCAACAGGTGGAGTCAATGCAGTCGGTGTAACCGATGTCACCAGTGTAATTGGAGGAGTCGATGCATGAGGAAGATTAGAATTAGGCGAGGGAGTGGTCTCACTCAAGCTAGCACAAGAGTGCACATGTGAGGATGACGACCTACCAAGTTAAGCTCTTGTGTTATCTGCTTCAGGGGCTAGTGGTTACTCAATTATAACTTATGGTGATGGGGTTTGCACATTCACCCCTTGAGGCATATTTGCCTGAATGGTAGGAGCGGTGGCAGGCTAGGATAAGGAGGAGGCGTTTTGCTGTGCAACTGGGGTGGGTCCTAGTAAAGCTGCACCTTGGAGTGCATCAGTATTAGCAGCCATCCTTGGTATGAGACAGGTGAGTGCAGTCAAGAACTGGTTTAGAGCTCAGGTGTTTTATTAAATGGTTCGTGTCGTCCCTGCATTGCTTTCTTGTATAGCACGTATTACTTGTACATTGTCAACAGTAATGCCTTGCATGTTAGCAGCAAGATTAGCGTGTTGGCATCTTCTAATGCTAGCATGTCTGGATCAATAGTGTTAGAGTTAGGGTTGCTGACGTATTGATTCACGTTGTCATCAGTGTTACTTGGCTTTCTTCTTGGAGGTGCCATCACGACTCTGCCAAAATCCTCAGTCCCTAGTGGAGTCGCTAAAATATAGATGTAGGGTTATCGATGATAGTGGTCACACACGCATCGTGTGGATCTCATGCCTAGCACATGACTTCGGAATGCTGCTGAGGAAATGGCACTTGATGACGGGATGGCTTGAAGAGAATGACAGGGGAGAAGGAACAGGCAGTCTCAGTGTCTCAAATGCACAAGTGACAGGTAAAGGAACTTGAGTAGACCTCACGTGTTAACCTTACAATTCTTAAGCAATTGGAGTATAAATCACTTGAGTTGCCTTTGTTTGATATTTCTGAATAGAACCTCCTTTACAAACTGTTGTTTATCTTCTCTCTCCATAAGTTCACAATGAGGAGGAATTGCTGAATAGTTATAGGCACTTGGCATGGATGACGACCTTCAGATCACCTCAGTAATTGATGAATGAGATGGAGCAAGATCAATTTATGCTTATCATGAATGAGCTTCTCATAGGCCAAGGCCTGTAGTCTTCTTCTATGTGTGCATGAATCTGCCTGAAAAAAGTTGGATGCAGTGGACCGGTCCAACGATCCCTGTTCCAACCCACCCAGCCAAAGCTCCCTAAGCCATCCCAATAGTTGAACCTAACTCATCAAGCCCTGTCACCTAGCCCACGAATTAAGTCTAAATAAATAATATTTATATTTATATTTTTAAAGCCCTATTACAACTATTGATAAAAATTTTTCATGTAGATAATTTTACAAAAACTATATATAGTTTCCATCATTTGTTTAAAATACATTGATACTTAGCTACCAACCACGCGAAGAATTAGCGTATTATGCTAATTTAATTTTCTCTATCACCATGAAGAAAAAGTTATTTCTAGACTATCCTTATCAAGGCTTTCAAACCAAACACGTTTTATATATTTACTTAGTTCCTAATCAACATAAAATGACATAGAATCATCAACTTGTGATTTGCACAAAATATAAGGTTGAGAATCATCAGTAGGTTCATGATTTTTAAATTTAGCTTGAGACCAGGATCTGTCAACGCCGATCTTTCATTGCATTTACCGGACCTTATACCCTATCTGCAATTTATTACTGAGGCATAGTTTGTAATTAAATTTAGAAAGTAACATTTATCCTAATAATGTGTGGAATTTAAAATTAAAACCGCGTTTTTAACTTGCATTAATATCCGCATGTTAAGAACAACAACAACCACGAAATTTATCTTCTACAATAAAACACCATAACTACTGGACATAGTTTAAGAATCCACATAATACGCAACTAGTAAGTAAATTTATAACTATAAAATGAATTTGAGGTAATGGATTTGTTTTATATCCATACTTGTCACGATCCCAAATAGGATCTAGTAGGATTTACTGGGAGCTATCATGTCACGTGTGAACCTGTTACGTTATAGTCATCTTGTGTGTCAGAGTTCATAAGACTCTATTAAATATTTAATTACAAAAGTTTTTTATGATATACAAATATATTTGATACAACAAAATAAATATAGAATTTCAACATTTTACTGATTAACAAGATTATAAAAAATCGGTATCTCTTACCAAATAGTCATTTATGGCTTACATTTATATCACCTTGAACAGTAAAGGAAATCTTATTGATGATTTAAAATTGGTATATGCATCTCTAACTTAACTGTTCAAGTGCTTATGATAACCTTCGTGGGGTAAGATGACTCATTCACACCAATCTTATCTCGTCCCGCTCTTATGGAGTTACCCTGCAAAACAATCTGTTAAAGGGAAGAATCACGACTCAGTGAGGTAGGAGTGCAATTTCATCAATACAACCTCAAGCATAAGCAAGTTATCAATGATATGCTATGCATGAACACTCATATGCAATGCAAACATCGCACACGGTTTTCTAGTAACCAGCGCGAGTCTAGGGTTCAACACTTCCTCGACCTGAGGTTTGGGGAACGCTTAGTTCCATTAGCATCTAGGTCATCCAAACTTAAATTCACTTATCGCAAGTCCTATGACAGCCTTAAGGTGCTCAATTCGGGGATGGCTTACAATTATACCTGAGACAATGGTTCTACTTGGCTTCGTAATCCGCGACTTTCCCATATCATTTAGTTTATCTTACAAAACAGAAACTTAACTTAATTTTTCCTCAGGGAAGCCTTAAGGTGCTCAATCCAAAGGTATCCTAACTTAAATAAAGTGGATATATCCATAACTTAAATTATCCAGTCATTCCATTGTCTGATGATGATGGCAAGTAAGAATACAATGTTGTGTAATGCATGTTCGGTTTTAGTTAGTCTAATAGCCATTAATAGTTTCAGGATGACCAGTCAATATGCATTTCACTCCAAGTAGACAAGATGATAGGAAAAATAGTGATCTCACACAAGAACATATACAAATAGTTCATTCCCAATTATCAATATATTCTTACTTGTTCAATTTTCGCTTATGCTTCGTCAACTTAAACAAATATACTTATTGTCGACAATCAATTGATTCATCTCTTACTTAGTGCTTCCCATTTCTTACTTATGCAGTCCCAATGACTTGCATCCATTCAAATGGAACATCCAGCTTATTTAAATATGCATTTAAATCCTTAATGGTAAAAGTAACAATCCCACACACAAGCTAATTACAGCAATTCATTCACCAACATCAGTACAGTATTACTTGTTAGGTCCTTAATATATATTTCGTGAACTTAAATCCATATTCTTAGTATTTAAGCTTAATTTCACACCTTAAAGCATTTAGTTAGGCTAAAAGAATGAGTTATGTGAGTTACAAAAGTTATGGTAAGAATTTCTTAAAAGTAGAAGATTTTTAATATACACAAGCAGTCTACACAGCTTGTGTAGGGACTTTTTTATGGTAAAAGTGGTCTATATGTCTTACATGGCTTGAAAATATAAAAAAATGGGTTCCAGAGGCTACACGGGACCACTTTATGCACAAGTCGTGCTTGGAGCTGGTGTAAGATAGGTCTGGTGTTCAAATTACTTTGTTTCACCCATATTTACATGTACACAAGCATTCTACACGACCATGTAAGATGGTCATATAGAACATCTTTTACGTCAAAAATGTAAGTTTTAGAAAATTTTTACACACACAACTATTCTACATAGCCGTGTAGGATGACTTTCATCTTAAACCTTCTATTGACATTTTAGTTTGTATTTCCAAGACTTGTAACACCTCGATAAGTCTTTGTAACTTAAAATTATCACCAACACAACATAGAATGGCAATACAACATACAATCAAGCAGTAAATCATCAGAAATCCTACTCACTTTAGTTGTATTTCGAATTTATTCGATATAATCCTCAAATGGATTTGTTCATTCATTGTTCTTGTCTGGAACATATACAAAAGGTTCTTTTAAGCTCGGTAAACTCAGATATATAAGTTAGGATCAAGGGTTAAAATTGAAAATCGAAAATCTTATGATATCATTATAGTTTACTGCTTCATCAAACTTTCCGTCACGTCTAAGGTTGGATAAAACTTTATAGAGCCTAGTCTTGAATTGGATAGTGCACTACTATGATCACAATGCAACTTGCGAATTTAGAAATGGAGGTGCATTTTGTGAGTTATGGATTTTTACAGTTTTAGAAATTCGTCAATCATAATTCGTGAGTTTTACATGGAAAGTGGAGAAAGACGTGAGAAAGGAAAAGAAAAGGAAAAGGAAAAGGGGACGGTAGTGACAGAGACGCGTGCGCGCGTGTGTGTAAATGAGGCAGTGATGAAAACATGGTAAATAATTTTTGTAATTGGGAATTCTTGCGTGGTACAGTATCTTACTATGACATCAATTCTATAGTATTTTTAAGTGAAAACCTATGTGCCTACTAATTCAGATGTCATGATCACAACCGTATACACGGAATTTCAAATTGAAGCTCCTGAAATTTTGAATTTATTATATTTTAAAATTTAATACATATTTAGGGTTCTTGGTTCCAAAATTAGGGATTGTGGGTTCGGATATTAGGATTTTAAGTACATTTAAGGTTCGACCACACCTCGAGTTGCCAATCAATTATTAAATCCCATATTCCATATAGTGTAAGATTACGGGGCATCACAATACTTATGCATAATATTATAGTGAATACCAAAATAAATCACTTGGATGATCATATATAATAATGCCTAAATTTCTTAAAGGAAAATTTATAATGTTAAATCTTAATAGACTAGAAAGTCATATGAATAAAATAATATACCCATAATATAAAAAAGAATTATTATTCATTAGCAATAAAAAAAATTGAAATTCCTTGAAACTAATATTAAAGCCAGAATTCCCAATATATTACATGATTTTTGCATGCATAATGAATTGGAAATAAATCAAGGAGACAGTGGTGATTTCCACCTAAACGTAGGTATCCCTAGCTTTAATGGTAATCTTAATATTAAAGAATTCTTAGATTAGCTAGTTGAAGTAGATAGGTTTTTCGATTACATGGAGATTTCTTAAGAGCATAGGGTTAAGTTGGTAGCATATCGGTTGAAAAGTGGAGCTTCAGCATGGTGGGAGAGGTTGCAAAGTAGGAGACAGAGAGGGTAGGCAACCTGTGCAGACATAGTTCCATATGAAACAATTACTACAAATGGATTTTTTATTACCTGATTACGAGCAGATTCTTTTCCAGCGGTATCAGCGTTGTTGCCAAGGACAGCATTCAGTTCATGACTACATGGATGAATTTATGAGACTAGCAGGACAAAATGATATGAGAGATAGTGAGGGCTAGCAAGTGACGTGGTATATAGATGATCTAAAGTTGCAGATCAGAGATGAGATTGGAGTAAACGTGCTAAGAAACTTGAGTGAAGTGAAGAACATTGATATTAGGGCAAAGATGATGTTAGAAGAGAAGAGTACTAGGTTTGAGAGGAATAGTAGAAAATATGGAGTTAAGGGAATGAGTAGCTGCAAAACTATGACAGAAAAGAATAAGAGTGTTGAGGAGAAGCAAGGTAGGGGTAGTGAGAAGAGAGAGGATGAGGCTACAAGCAAGAAACATGTTAAGGTTAAGGATACTAAGAAACAAAACAATCCATATGCAAAGCCTATATTAGGCAAGTGTTACCGTTGTAACCAACCATAGCACCGGTCGAACAAGTGTCTTAATACTAGAAGTGTGAATATTGTTGAGAGCGATGAAAAGTTTTGCTATGAGCCCGATGGAGAGGATGAGTACTATGATGAGGATGAGGAGGAGGTTAAGCAGGCATATGTTATTAGGAAGCTAATGTTGGCAAATAAGCAGGAGGAGCACACCTAATGACATTAGTTGTTTATATCAGGTGCAATAGAAGGGAAGTATGTGATCTAATAGTTGATAATGAAGGCTATGGAAACATTATTAGCAGGGAGGTTGTGAAGCAGCTGCAGCTACTAGTAGAGAAACACCCTAACCCATACACTATAGGATGGATTAAAAACAACTAAGAGGATTGATGTAACAGAGAGGTGTATAAAACCACTCTCAATAGGCAAGCATAACGATGATGTTTATTGTGATATAGTGGATATGGATGCGTGTCATCTACTATTTGGGAGGCCTTGGTAATATGATGTGAATACCCAACATGTAAGAATGGAGAATATGTACAGAGATGGAGGAAGCCATGATGGAGTCTAGAGTTGTGCACGTACTCATAGTTAAACAGGTCATGACAGTAGAGGGAGAGAATAGTGGTGGTATATTAAGGGTAGTGAAAGAGGTGTTGGAAGGGTTTAAGGATGTGCTTCCTGAGGACTTGCTAGAAGGGCTACCATCTATGAGGGACATCCAGCATTCGATTGATTTAGTGCCGAGGGCGATTTTACCCAACTTACTATACTACAATATGAGTCATAAGGAGATTGAGGTTTTACAAGAGAAAGTATAGGAGTTGTTGTAGAAGGGATTTATCAGAGAGAGTATGAGTCCATGTGTTGTGCTTATGTTACTAACCCCAAAGAAAGATGGAAATTGGAGAATGTGTGTTGACAGCAGGGCCATCAACAAGACCACTATTGGGTATAAATTCTCAATACCCCATTAGAAGACATGTTGGACAAGTTGAGTGGGGTGAATATTTTTTCCAAAGTTGACCTAAGGAGTAGCTACCATCATATTAGAATCAAGCCTAGGGATGAGTGGAAAACAGTGTTCAAGACAAAGGAGGGTTATATGAATGGCTAGTGTTGCCATTCGATCTTCGCAATGTGCCAAGTAATTTTATGCGTGTCATGAACCATGTATTAAAACCCTTCATTGGTCAATTTATAGCAAATCTGAAGAAGAGCATATAGGACATTTGAAAGATGTATTGACTATATTAAAGGAGAATAAGTTATATGCAAATTTGAAGAAGTGTATTTTCATATCTAGAAAGCTATTATTCCTGGAGTTTGTAGTTAGTGGTGAGGGGATTACAACGGATGAGGAGAAGGTAAAGACTATTAGAGAGTGACCTATTCCAAAGACTGTAACTGAGCTAAGAAGTTTCCCGAGATTATCCAGTTTTTACAAATGTTTTATCAGGCACTTTAGTATTATTGCTGCTTCAGTGCCTAAAGAAAGGAAAGTTTTGGTGGGATGAAGAGCATGAGGCTAGTTTTGCAGTGCTAAAGGAGAATTTGTGTAGGGTCCTTGTATAAGCATTACCTGATTTTTATAAATTGTTTGGAGTGGATTATGATGCTAGTAGGGTAAGCATTGGAGCTGTGTTGTCATAGGAGAAAAGACCAGTAGCTTTGTTCAGTATGAATCCAAGAAGAATTGATCCACATATGACAAGGAATTTTACTCTGTTGTGGGGGCATTAAGGATTTGGGAGCATTACCTAGTTTGGAAGGAGTTTGCCCTATACTTAGATTGTGGTGCTCTAAAGCACCTGAGTAGTCAAACCTTAATTAACAAAGACATGCATGCTAGATGGATCTAGTCCTTACAACAATTCTTGTTTGAATTGAAGTGTAAGTCTAGGATATTGAATAAGGTGGTTGATGCTTTGAGTAGAAAGGTTGATATACTAGTGACCATGAGCACTGAGATTGATGGGTTTGAGCATTTGAAAGAGTTGTATGAAAGTGACACTGACTTTAAGGATATCTAAGGAAAATGCATTACCAAATAACCTTGTCGTGAGTTTCATGTTCATGAGGGGTGCTTGATGAAGGGAAACCAACTGTCTATTCCCAAGTCTTTTATGAGAGAAAAGCTAATTAGATATCTACATGGGGGAGGACTAGCTGGACAATTGGGTAGGGATAGGACCATCGTAGCGGTAGCTGATAGGTTTTATAGGCCACATTTGAGGTAGGATGTCAGTAAGATTGTACAGAGATGCTGTGTTTGTTGGACATCCAAGGGGCAGTCCCAGAATACCGGATTGTACACACCAATGCCAATTCCTGAGAACATCTGGGAGGACTTATCTATGGACTTCATATTGGGTTTGCCTCGTACCCAATGAGGTGCTTACTCGGTTTTGTTATTGTTGATAGGTTCTCAAAGATGGCTCATTTTATTCCATGCAGAAAGACTATAGATGCGCAAGTAATTGCAAAGTTACTCTTCAGGGAAGTGGTATACCTTCATAGAGTTCTTAAGTCCATCACTTCAGACGGGGACAAAAAATTCCTTAGTCACTTCCGGAAGACCTTATAGTAGATGTTTGATTCCTCTCTAAACTACAGCAATACAGCTCACCCACAGATGGATAGGCGGACGGAAGCTACCAACAAAACTCTTGGTGATTTAACCAAGAGTACATATGGAGAAAGCCAAGACAATGGGATGTAGCTTTTATCCAAGTAAAATTTGCCTACTACAGTGCTATCCATAAGACCACAGGGAAGTCACCATTCTCAATAACCTATACCAAGACGTCGTAGCATGCACTAGACCTAGTCAAGTTGCCCAAGACATATGATATCAATATAGCTGCCAAGAAAATGGTTGAGCACTGGAAGGCTACTACAGCCAAAGTAAAGAAAATGATTGAGGAAGTCAATGCCAAGTACAAGGAAGTGGTAGAAAAACATCGAAAAAGGCAGTTGTTTGAGGTAGGAGATCAAGTGATGGTGTTCTTAAGGAAGGAACGGTTTCCAGTAGGTAAGTATAGTAACTTGCAACCCAAGGAATGTGGTCCCTCTCAGATCATGAGGAAGATCAATGACTATGCACATGTGATTGGTCTTCCTAAAAACATAGATATTTCTAAGACCTTCAATGCTACTAATCTTTTTCCATTTCACCCCGACGATTCTACATTATATCCAGAAGAGAACTCAGGGTCAAGTTCTTTGCATGTAGGAGAGAATGATGTGGACAACATAGCAGACACATATTTAAACAAGAGGGAGCCGTCCAAGAAGAAGAGAAGGAAGCAATACTAGGCCGCCCTTACATCGCCTGCCTTGAAAGATAAGCTGTCGGTGTTGAAGGCTACACTACTGGCGTCGGTGCCAACCTACATTGCTCCTGTTTTGTCTTTCGAGTTTTAAACTGGCAACGTTAATTCTAGGTTGCCAACTTTTAGTGTTAGCTTATGATATACGATTTGTTTCTTGTTTATTCTTTTAGGTTTTTCAGGTAATAGTATAAATAATCTTTAAACTTGTGTTGCTTTTCATAACTTATCATATACTTTTGAAACTCGAAAATTGATAGGAGTTTCTCTTTAAGACCGCATCCTTTGTAATTATTGTGTGATTAAAATCACTAAGTAAGTGTTCTAGTTTGTGTTTATACTAATTTGCTGCGTCAATTACGCTGTGTAAGTTTACATATCACTTCTTATAGATGTGTGCATTGAATGATATTATTGTGTTTGTCTAAGTCAAAACCATGCATGCTTAAGTCTCAAATTGGCATACAATCCTTCCAACAATAAGGAAGCCTCCGGTCCCTCTTAGTCATAACACGTTATTTGAATACTATTTACGATTTGAATTTAGCTTGAAACAAATGCGTCAACGCCGGTCTTTCATTGCATCTAGACCTAACCCAAGGTGCAGCTGATTGCTCAGGCATGGTAGGAAACTCTGAAAGCAACATTTGTCCTAATAACGCGTAAAAATTTAAAAGCCGCGTTTGTCGATCCACGGAATTTGATAGTGACGTTTGTTAACTTGCATGCATCCACGAAACACAAGAAAAAAAATAATATAAAATTTGTACCATGTACAGCATCTAATTTCTTATCTGCGTAGCTAATAGAACATTTGCTTGTTCAGAACAACAACCACTAAGTTTATTTCTTACGAGAATTTGGCATGTATGTTTTTCGCCATGAAATATATCATAGGTTTATTTAAAAATGTATTACCATTAACGTATTAATTATATATTTTATAAACTATTTGAAAATATTAGTTCTATACGATTATGGTAATCTTTTTATATTCTTATATAATATGCAACATAATTTAGAAAAGTTATAACGTTTAATAAGATGCTTAAAATTATATTATTTCATTTGAATTTACATGTATAAAAAACGTAATGTTTACAATTTTATTTTTCTTTTACTTACAAGATGTCTTTATAAAAATTATTAGTTTTATGACTTTTTTTAATCAAATTTGTCCCATTAAATATCCAATGGTTCTCCCTATTGTATGGTACCACTAAAATATTTAATATATCAATTAATATATTTATTTTAGTAATAACAATTCCATTGAAAAAATCTTATTAAAATCTCCGTAAACCAAATGTACTACATGTTTACTTTGGAAAAGAGGGGAAAAAAACTATTTTTTTTTATCCTTATTCCACATGAAGGTGTTTAGTCACCTAATAACAATAAATGCTTTATAAATTTCTATTTCACATATTAATAAATAACAATTTGTGCCACCATCTTTGCTGGGTAATAGTTTATAGTTTATACACTATCTCCTTATAAATGCATCTACGCACCTTGAAAACACCATAACTACTAGACATATATCTATTTATCATAAATATAATAAATAATTCACTAGTATAACAAAAAATATAATAGATATCTTACATTTAATATGATATAATGCTTTTTCTTCTCTATCCTAACTAATAGGTTATAATACCTAGTTATTGAATTACTTATATTGATGTAAACGGGTAGATAACATGAAGTTCATAATATGAGTTCTTAACATTTATCAGCTCCATAAAATATAAATTAGATAAAAATAATTAAAAAAATAACTCTATAAATTATATAAAGAGTTTGAGCACCCATATATATGGCTGTTCTTGTAATGAAATTAATGAATTAACGGCCTCCTACGACCGATTCATTACTAAAAGCCTTTTTTTTTTTTTTTTCTTTTGACTAGACAATGCTTCTATTACTAAAAGCCTTTTTGTCACTAACCGATGTTTATATTACTACAAATTTGAACCTCTTTTCCTATAAATAGATAGAATACTTACACAATACTACATAAATTAAAAAGAAAAACATGGCAAGAAAGACCTCTTCCTTCTTATTCCCTCTTTATTTTATCATTATCTACTTCGTATTATTCATTATGATCCTCCAAAGTATCCCATTATGTTCAGCTGAACTACCTCCATACGATCCAGCACGAGGTAATTTACTTGTCTGAATTTAGTTTTCAAAAATATGAATTCGGAACAATTGCCTCTTGAGAGCTACTCACTTCTAATGTGATTGGCTCATTTCACCAAAAGCTTTTCAGAATTTCATGGTACTATAATTATAGTCTAATGTCTACAATATATTATTCTCTTTGTAATGGAATAATTTTATTTATTTTTAGTATTAACATAACATAAGAATACATTAATAAGACCTTCTATAGAAATTAGATGTTTATTTTTAGTATTAACATAACATAAGGATACATTAATAAGACCTTCTATAAAATTAGTCACAACTATAATTTTATAATGGATGAAATCATTTCCTTCCTATAAGTTTTACATATTTATTTTCTAAATGATTAATTTCAAATATTATTGTTTATATTTGTATTAGTGATAAGAAATATATAATTGAAGTTTTATGATAAAATATATTTTTTATTTTATGAATAAAAACGGTTCATACAGTAAATCGAATCGTATCAAACTATTTTTTTTCGATTTGAAAAAATTACAAACCGAACCGTAAAATATGATGTGGTTCGATTCGAGATGTAAACCAAACCGAACCGAGCCGTACCGTGCACACCCCTCCATTTAGAAAGCAAATTATCATTTTTTTCATTCTATCACAACTCTATCGCAATCAGCAGCAGCCTTTTTTTGACTAAATAATGTTTCGTTCTATTACTAGAAGCCTTCTTTCACCGACCGATGTTTTTATTACTACAAAATTTTCCTATAAATAGAAAGAAAAATTGCCTGATACCACATAAGCTAAAGCGAAAAATATGGCAAGAAAGACCTCCTCTTCCTTCTTATTGTCTCTTTATTTCATCATTATCTACTTCATATTATTGATTATGATCCTCCAAAGCATCCCTTTATGTTCAGCTGAATCAGGTAATTTACTTGTCTGAATTTAGTTTTCAAGTAAGATGTGGAATCGGAACTTGACTCTTGAGAGCTACTCACTTCTAATGTGATTGGCTCATTTTACCAAAAGCTTTTCAAATTCTCACAGTACTATAATTATGGTTTAATGTCTACAATATATATTTTCTTTATGATGGAATAATTTTATTTCTTTTTAAGATAACATTAATAAGCCTTTTATAGAAAAGATTTGGTTGTTTTCTTCAATAAAGAGAAAAAAAAAATGCACAGACTTGCTGAAAGGGCTAAATTTTCCTAATATTATTAAAGACTGATGGGCGCTTAGATACACACTAAAATACTACATATGGGACACATCTTATACGGAAAATATAAATGACAAGATATACGATACCATTAAATGCCCAGCAAAATTGAAACCTAGAGAAATGGTTTTCTTGTTTTTATGATAAAGCATCACCACATGTTAAATTGTTGAAGTGTTGATATATCATGTCATATATGACGTTTTGCAGCATTTGCTGGAGGACACGATCCGCCTCCAGACCATCATCATTATCCATAATATTGTTCCCGTCCCGGGTGCGGAACCTAAAGCACCCTGGCCATTTAAGCCGTACTCATATGAAAATTATCCAAATTATACTCGGTATCTTCGTCTGTAAGAAGAAGAAGAAGAAGAAGAGAATGATATGCATCCTATGTTACTATTAAAAAAACCTTGAAAAACAAGGGTACAGTTTGATGGTGAAGCTCACTGGGAACGATGGAGGAATGTGCATTAGCATTTGTCTTTGCCGTACAACATTGTTCGCGTGCTATGTTATAGCTGTCACATGTTATCAAAATGTATGCAGGATTTAACTTAATTATATTATTAGCGAACACCCTTATAGTCATATAGTATAAATACCAGTCTCTCAATAGAATGAACTGGATCCAATTCTCTTATCCCTCAATAATTGTAATAGATAGCAGTTAGAAAATAAATATATATATTATATATATATATTATTAAAGGCGACTCTATTGTGCGAATATTCAGTCCATAATATGGCTATTCCAATTAGTCATTTAATTTGTTTATCTATCATGGATTCATTTGCTTTTAAAGCTAATGAATTGTAGTATTACCAATTGAAGCTAACGAGCAGACATGTCTTCGAATGTTTAACTGAATATTGCATTAAGTGATTAATATGAGGAAATGGCTTTTTGGAAAAGAGCTTAAATCTAGCATGAATTCTTTTTCACCAATGCGTGATTTATGTTCTTCTTGGTTACAATTTACAAATATTAATAAATAGAAAAGATTTTAAGCTGATTGAGAGATTTTATAGGCTGTAGTGTTAAATTTTGTATTAGATTTTCTTGACAAAACCAGCAATTGATACTTCCTAGATTGCCCATACCCAAGAACATGAAATATGCACTAGCACAAGCTTGAACAAAAAATAAATAATAATGAAAGAGTAATATACATCATATATTGTATGTACACGTAATTGATAACTAACATATAAATTCTTTGTTTAGTATTTCCAGACATAAAATTAAGTACTACAATTACCCAAATTCTATATTTTATGGTCTTGTACCATTTCTAATATTTGTTGTTTTTTGCAATTTAAAACTTGAAAGTCTGCAACAACTTAGGAGACTATTGACTTGCATTCACGTAGGAAAAATGTCAGAAGATAAAGGTGGAATATAATTGGATTCATATTGGAATCTTATGAATGTTATACATAGATTGAGAACTAATATGGAGTGTTCAAATAGGAAGAGGTCGTGCAACAAAATTAACTTCGTAGCCTCCATGAAATTGAGATAAACAAACATAGCAAGAATGATAGAGATACAAATAAAAAGAGATCATGTTTGAAAGACATAACAGCTAAATAAGATGATATTGGGATGTAGGTAGAAAGAGAGAATATTTATCGACTTGTTTCCATTATATCATGTGCTAATCAAGCTAATCATTAATCAATTTAAACATATGAAGTTTAAACTCAATTTGATAAACTATTAGAATAACTCATGTTCAAACTTGACTTTATAGTTGAATCGAACTCAATCAAGTATAACTCAAATAGTTTTCAATAGATTGAAAATGCACTATAAAATATCAGGATGGAGGGTGAATTGAGTATTTGACCTATAATTTCAAACAATAATTTTTTATGCAAAGGAATAATTTAAACTTTGGTAACAACGGATATGGCAATAATAGATTACTGAGAAGAATATTAAAGAGATAAGAAAAGAAGATATAAGCCCAGATTTAACATGGAGTTTGTCCCGCTTCCTACTCTCCACGATCTCACAATCGCCTCCAATTAGTGGACTTCACACACTTTATTAATCTTAATCACACACGCTCAAATAGAGTAATACACCAGTTTACAACACTCAATAAACAAAATTTTTTTCTCTCTCAAGATGTCTTTTATAGATAACAAATACAAGAACAGAGCACTAAATTGATTTTCTCGCTCTTTGTAGATTTTGCAAATTAATGAACAAGAGTAAAAAAACAACAAGAGAGTTTTCTGATTGTTTGTTCGCAAATAAAAGCTCTTAATTACTTCTTTCACACTTCGCACCCCTTCTGATATCCCAAAGGAAAGAGTTTTTTATAGGTTTCAAATATTTAGATATCCGTTAAAGATAACATCTTAAAATCGTAAGCATTAAATATGAGTAACTCTCTTTCATGCCCTCGACTCGTATTTTAAACAGTCTCTCCTTAAACTTGTCGCGCCTTAAATTTGTTGTGCCTTAAGCTTGACCCTCGAAGTCTGTGATTATTTGAACTCCTTGAGCTTTCAATTCAAACTTCTCGTGCCTTAAGCTTGTTACGCCTTGGATTTATCCCTTGATCAAGGCTGTGCTTCTTTTGAACTTATTGAACCTAAGATTTGAGCTTGTTGTGCCCTGATAAATGGACTTTTCAAGCTCTCGATGAAAACTCACGACTGAGGTTATGCTAAAAAATTTGTACCTGCTAATTCTTGCACAATCTCCAAAGAACAACACCACAAAACACATACACACACATTCTAACATGTTACTCATTCAAGTTGTTAACTAATTAAGTGTAGTTTAACATAATTAAGTAGTTAATTGTGTAACTATTTGTCTCATCGAAATTCACATTGAACACATAAGTTCAACAATGTAATCTTAATTTTATATAACCTGATTATAATAAATATTATAAATAAAATGTAGAATCATAAAAGAACTATAATAAAAATATCAGAAATTACCAAAGTTTTTGCGATTTAAATTTTAAGTATAAACAAATATTATAAATAAAATGTAGAATCATAAAAGAAGTATAATAAAAATATCAGAAATCACCAAAGTTTTTGCGATTTACATTTTAAGTATAAACAAATTAGAATAAAGAATCCTTATCAATGAGACATTAAAAATACAGAATGTTCGAAATAAAGTAAATCAAATAATAAAGAAAACAATTTAATATTTAAGAACCTAAGTTTTAATATTCGAAACATATCAGTACCTTTAAGTTAAATAATTCTGACTTTATAGAAACTAAAATTCTAATCTAACCTTGTAACTTATAATTAGTAAAAAGAACAAAGTAACAAATATAGAATAAATATTAAATTTCTAATCTAATAAAAACTCTAGAATAAATCTATAAATATTAGTGAATTCATATGTAATTTCAAACCCTATAAACTTATAATAAATTCAAATTAAGGGTAATATAATCATTAATTTATCAAAATACCACAAAAAAAAAAACTTTTAAACAGATAAAATATAATTTACAATAGCAGGTATAAAAGCTAAAAAGTAAAAGCCTTAAACTAAAAATTCTATGTATACTATAGTATTTAGAATATTTAATATGGATAATATGTAATTTTTTATCCAAAAATATTAACGAATCAATATTTATCATACGTGTTATTTAGACCCGTAAAATTTACTTTTTGCACAAGTTCATATTTTTGCCCACTACTTACATAGTTGTTGGTTATAAATTCATCTTCTTTTTGTTTTTGTATTTCCATCCATTCTATCTTCCTTACATTTTTTTTTTTTATTTTCTTTTCACGGTTTTCTTTTCTAAAGAAATCTAAAGTAATGTATTTTATTATAAATCTATAACACTAACAAAAAAGTCATTATTTTGCATTAATTTCATATTTATATAATATTCTTCCCTTATAAGTATTCAAATTTCTATTGTTTAATATTAGTAGTTATATGATACATTTAACGATGTATTATGTAAAATATATATACAAAATACATATACAACATTTATATTTATAAATAACATTATATATTTAGAAATGTAATTCACATTTCATAAGTAGAATAGAATCATAATTTCTCCTAATAAATCTATTGAAATACCCTTAATTTACTTTAAACTTAATTATGGTGTATAAATATGTTTTGTTTGTTTGATGAATGTGTGTGTATGCATGTGTGTGTATATATATATATATAAGCGAGGTTGATAAATTATGAGTGTTAAAAATAAATTTAATGTGTTAGTGTGATATAGAAATTGTATTGTATAGTATTGTTTGTCTTATGTATGTTGAATCTAAAATTGTAATTTAAACAAAATTAATCCAATTCAAACTTAGCATATTTTGGAGCTCCAAAACACAATCCAACACCTTAAACAAAACCCAGCCCAAGACCCTCTTTTACCTTCTTAATATATGCCTTTAAGTCAAAGCCAAAGGATAATTACAAAGCTCCTTTTGTCAAATTTCATAGGCCAAAACAAAACCAAACGAACAGTACCATTCATCCCTTCCATTCTATCTTTTGATTGAAATTTTTTCTTGCCCAGTTTGCCAATAATTCTTTCAAGACTCAATCCTCAAGTTGAAGCTATAAAGAATTGCTTGTTTATGTGATTAATTGTTTGTTTAAATCCTTATGAATATGAATTTTTTATGTTATAATGATTGCTTGATGAATAGTATGTAGGGTTTATGATGTAAGTAAGTCTATATTGTTTAATGAGTTCTTGAAGTTGTAATGATATGGAGGTGGATAAAGTTGCAGTTGTTTTGAGTAGATAAGTGAGTAGTTGATGTAATTAGGGTAGTAAGTGTTGTTGTTGATGATGATATGGTTGGAATATGTACATAAGAATATGAAGTAAGTGGGGATGATGATTTTGAAGTGTATATGATAGTTTAGATGAAGTAAGTTAGATTTTCGAAAGTTTGAAAATAGGGGAAATGTGTTTTGAATGCTAGGTTGAGAATCACGAGTGTAACATTTAATTTTGAAACTTTGATTTTGATAGCTTTTCACAAATCACAGGCATGACCCAAACCTTTGTAGCCACTGAGTTGTGAGAATAGGCTGATCATAGGCGGGATTGATTTTCCACATGTATGGTTTTGCTAGAAATTCAAGAATCATGGTGGTGACCTAGCCCTTTCTAGCTTCGGGTTTTTCGAAAATTTGTACAAATCCAAATGTCACGGAGGTGATGTTTCCCTTGGTAGGCTCGAGTTGTGAAATTTTGAACAATCATGGGTGTGATTCCTCTCATGATTGTGTGTGACGGCTACCTTCACCTTGATCACGGGCATGATCAGGTGCATGATTGAGATCACGGTCTCAATCCCGGCCGTGATCTGTTGTTGCCCTGTTTTCTTTTAATAATAATAATAATAAATGATGATGATTTCAAGGATTCAAGATAGTAGGGTAATGAGTGAATATATGTATAAGTGTATGTTAAGTTATGTTATGTAAGAGTCTTGTTTAGAATATGAAAATTTAGTAAGTGTAGTCGTTGCTTGAGAATATATGCCAAATCCTTCATGATTTAATTTCCTTTATCAGATTCTCTTACGTCATTGAGTTTATATGCTGGTTCTTTTGCCAATAATATCTCAAGTACGCAGTAATATGGATGTTGTTTCCTTAGGATAGGCATATCTTTAATCGATCTTAATTAAAGAAGGCTTAAAAAGTGTTTGTATTGGTTATGCAAGTGCCGTTGAATCCGGTCCAAGGAGTAGCAACCCTATTAATGAGGTTAACATAGTAGTTTAACTGCTTAGGTCACCCTTGTCATGATGAAATGACAAGTTATATGTAGCTCACTGGGTAGTCGATAAGGCTAATGGCATAGACATAACGTTTACTTATTCTTAAGAGGAAATAATGTGTTAGTCCATGTTTATGGGACCGGCTGAATTAAGTAATATTATGGATTAAGTTAAGTAAAGATGAGAAGTGGCTATGATCCATAAATGAAGCTACTATTCTTTTTCGATCGTATCATATAGGAGATATAGGTATTCGAGTTACCTATATCAACTCCCTGAGCGTCTGTTGTTACTCAGAACCCCCGGCTTCTCATTGGCTTGTCTCCGAAGTTTATATACTCCTTTGTTGTTTGATAAACTTAATTATAAGTTTAAAAAAAAAAATTGATGATTGTCACATTACATTTAGTCTAAGAGTATTTACCACTTTGTATTTGTTTGTGTTATTTGTATACTGGGCCTTTGGCTCACATTACTGCTTTACAAGTCTTGAAGATGATGAGTTCTATACTCAGTTGGATTATGGAACCAATTTTGAGGACTCTATAGACGAGTGGGAGGATTACGGACCCGATCTTATTGATGGAAACTTTTGTAGTAGAATAGGGAAAATGTTTTATGGGTTATGTAATAGTTGTCAAAGATTTTGTCAAACTTATATATATATATATATATATATTGTTATAGACTTGTCTTTTAAGCCTATGGTTTGAAACTCCTATGTGTATATATGTATTAAGTTATTTACTCTTGTTGATGAAAGGTTAACAAAGCTTGTAATATTATGTATGAAGCTTCTCTTAATGAGATGTTTCTGGAAAAATGGTTCTTTTAACAAATTTGGACAACAATTAATACATACTCTTTTTTTACAAACGGCCTTATATATAATACTGCAGGATTATATATGGCTGGGGGACTGGATACTCCTGGTTTAAATTATATGAGGTTCCAGTCCTTACATCTATAAACTAATATCTTACTCAATTCATTTTCAAAGATGTATCCAAACACAAAAATGATATTAGAATTCATAATTGTGATTCTATTTCAAGTCTATTTTAACATATATACATGATATTAGAGTAAAATGCTACATGTGATCCTACTATCTAATGTTTAAGAGTTGTAAATAAAATGGTTTGATTCTATCTCTCGAACCGAACTGTAACTGTTTAGACTCTTATCAAACAATGAACCAATCCAATATAAAGAACCATATTTTGTGGTTTGGTCAGCTCAATTTTTAGTTCGGTTTGATTAGATTAAATGAATAACCCTACCCACATATGACAAATTTAACAGCATCAAACACCACTAACCACTACACCGTCATCAACAAACACTTATGTTAATTAACCCACCAAAACCCAAAATTGAAAGCTATCGCCAACACTACTTTTATCAAATTTAGGGTTTACATATGGGTTTGATTCAATGCATCGAGAAAGGGGTTTTGTTTTATTATGGTGTCAAGTGGCAACTTGGGTATAGCTTGGAGATGTGTTCTGTAAGTTAGATTGGTTTAAAAGATAAGATCATGGTTGTTTGTTCCGCATATGGGCTCGATTTGGCATTATCAAAATAGCTGTTGTTGAGTGGTTATGGGTTCAGTTTGTTTTGAGTCGTGATTAGTGAGTATAAGTTCAGTTGAGCTGTTGGTTCGTTGGTTGTGTGGCTCAATTATGTGACTAGGTTTGAGGTGTCGAGGTCAAAAGAGATTGACGAGTTCATCTTGGAGATTGTAAGTGGAGATAGGATTGTCAATAGGTTGGCTCGGTGTAGAGAGAGAGAGAGTGAATTTGGCTTTAATAAGAAGTGGGGTTGAGGAAGATGAAGAGTTCTAGAACAAGTAATATGTTTATTCTTTTCATTTTTTTTCATTCCTTTTTGCATTAGAATACACATGACATCATGCTATTGGACATTTCAACCATGTATGCATAATTTATTAACGATGTTAATGAAGGCATGATGATGCACACAAAAACTTATTTTGGGTACTTAATTGATAAATGTTAAAAATTCTAAGTATCTAATTATACATTTTACAAAAGTTCATATGTTATTTACCATATTAACCCATTTTTTAACTATAAAAGAAATTCAATTCAAATCCGGATGCATCACATTTAAAAGATGAGTAATAATGTTATTTGATTACATACCATTTACTATTTAAGATTTGAATTTTGCTTGAAACAATTGCATCAACGTCAACGCCGGTCTTTCATTTTATTTTAGACCTTCAGGCATCGGTTGTCAATTCTGCAAGTAACATTTGTCCTAATAACGCGTAAAAATTTAAAAGCCGCGTTTGTCTGATCAAGGGTATTTGATAGTGACGTCTGTAACTTCCATGCATCCACGTAACGCAAGAGGAAAAAAATAATATAAAATTTAGAACCACGAAGTTTATTTCTTACAGGAAATTGGCATGTATGTTTTTCGCTATGAAATATATCATAGTATTAATTATATATGTCTATAAATTATTTGAAAATATTAGTTCTATACGATTATAGTAATCTTTTTATATTCTTATTTAAAATGCAACGTAATTTATAAAAGTTATAACGCTTATTAAGATACTTAAAATTATATTATTTCATTTGAAGTAACATAAAAGACGTAATATTTATAATTTTTTTCTTTTGCTTACAAGATGTCTTTTATAAAAAAATTATTCTTATGAAAGATTCTATTGTTCCATCTTCTTTTTAAACGGATCTGTCCGATTGGTTATTCAATAGTTCTTTATACTATAATAGCATCACTAAAATATTTAATACATCAATTATTATTTTATTTTAATGATAATGATTCCATTGACAAGACCTTATTAGAAGTCCCCTTTGTTTTATATAACTATTGATAGTATTTCTACATTGTTATATTATATGTTAACTCAAAAAGAGTTATTACAACTACCATTTGTAGGTATGCAAATGTTGTAATCCCTACAACTTTTTATTAAAAAATATCAAATTACATGTCATGATGGAACTAGATTCAACTAAAACCATCTTCATTTTAAGGGCTATAGATACCAAGTTAATATTTTGAGGAACTTTCTTTTGTAAGGATCTCATTTCTATCATTGTATTTAGTTCACTAAAATTGAGTAGTTCAACTACTTTTATTACTAAGAAATAGCTATATGCTAGTTTTGTTTGTAAAAAGTATTAGCATAAACATTTTCTATTCGTGTAATATGGAATGAACAAGGAATTCATTCATATTCTTTCTTCTAATGAGATGAATTGTTCTTCATTAGAGAATATAACTTTTATTTGAAAATACCCTCAATCGAATAACAAATAACAAAATTATTAATGTATTGCATGTTAACTTAAAAAAAAAACACTTTTTTTTCTATCATCATTCCACATCAAGGTGTTTAGTTGCATTTTGAACACCAAAAAACAATCCGTTGTGAATTGCTATTTCACTTGCTATTTCACATATTAATAAATAGCAATTTGTGCCTGCTACTTAATAGCTTACATACTATCTTCTTATAATTACATTTGCCTACCTTAGAAACACCATAACTACTAGATGCATATTTATTTATCATAATATATAAATATTTCTATAAAGACCCACATGTACTTTTCTAAAAGCTAAATATGCCAAGTCTCCAACCATGTATAATACACGAAGATATTATACGTAAGGTTGTCTGAAAAGAAAGAAGTCTATGCTCATTGCTTGATCAACCTATTAAGATACAAACTTTACAAAAACTACTCATTTAAGAGTAGATAACTTTACATAAACTAATATAACAGTACCATTAGTCTGGTACTTCAAAAGTTACAAAACCATGCTTATAACATACATAATAGAAAAACTTAAGTACTTTGTATTACAAAACATAAGCTTATGAGTAAGCCCTTGGTCTATACTATTACATTTCAAAAACAATGTCTTGTATGAGTCTCTTTCTAAGAAAAACAATATGGAATAGTCTAGGAATCGTAATCATCCCATTCCTCAAGGAATGCTTCCCAATCAGTACCATATCCCAAGTCATCATAGTACCCGTTATCATTGACACATGTAGAAGAAAAAGTGAGACAAGGGCTCAATACACAGCAACACAAACAAATACAAAGTGTCATACACTCCTAGGCTAATGCAATATAAGAAGCACTAAAATTACTTATCTTTATTTAAGTAAAACAAATCAACATTGGAGTATTAAAACTCCAATTACAATCCTTAGGAAAACTTTGATCCTAAGTAGCAACAGCTACTCAAAGGGTTGATATAAGCAACTCGAATACTTATATCTCCTACATAACTTTAGAAAGATAATAATCTTATTTATGATTCACAGTCGTTACTCATCTTTATTTAACTTAATCAATAATATCACCTAGTTCAACTGTACCCATAAACGTGAACTAAATCATATTATTTTTTCTTGAGAATAAGCAAATTTTACACCGATATTGTCTCTCTTATCGATTAGCCGCTAAGCTACTTATAAATTTCATTGATCATGACAAGGGTGGCCTAAGCACCTAAATTACCATACTTGGCTCCAAGCAGGATTATCGCTCCCTGGACCAGATTGAACGACACAAACACAATCAATTCAATCATTATTAAGCCATCTTTTATTAGGGTCATTTTAAAATGTTTATCGTATCATCAAACAAATAAGTTACTGCATACTTAGATAAATGGAATTATCAAACAAAAGACCAATGTTCACACACAACTGGGTAGGGGAATTTGTTAAGGAAATCATTTCATATAAAACAAGTTAATCCATAATTGAACACAAGGTTATTAGACCTTTGTCTAGCTTAAGCAAAAATTCAAATCATTACATGGCTTCATATATATTACATATATATATACGTACAGATATACACACTACAATCTATATTTGTTCATCTATTATTTTTATTTTTATATTTATATGAATAGTACCAGGGGATCTATCGCGTTCGTGACAAGCGTTGTGATCATCATCACGGATGTGATCATGGGCTGTGATATACATCACTGGCTTTGTCATGTCGTGATAGAAGATCACACCCCTTATCACAACCGTGATATAGGCTGTATTGAGATTATGCCCTTAACAAGCCTTATTAGAAATTTTTATAAAATGCCTCCGAAGAGATCACGTCTGGTGTCATGGCTGTGATCTAAGCAGTATCGTTTATGAAAGAAAGAACAAAAGTGATCACTCCCCATGTAATGGCTGTGATCTTAGCAGTATCAAGTTTTAAAATCACTCAGAGGAGATCACAGGCCAGGTCACGACCGTGATAGATAGGGAAAATTAGATCCAATGAGATAACAACGTCGATCACGCTCGTTTTGAACAAGATATTGATCCTATGATACTTGATTCAAAATTTTCGAAGTCTTGCATTAGTTAAGTTGTTAGTAAGATCTCATTTTTAGTAAAAACATGTTAAGATCTACTTATAAACATAATATCAAACATCATCAAGTTCATTTGCACATATATATCCATTACACATGCATGTATACAATAATATCTTAAACTAAGAACATAAGTCATTATACTTGCTTTTTAGAGCTCTATTAGCAACTTAATCACTAAAGTTCTACTTATCTACACTATCATCATCAATACATACACATATCACCATAAGCTTCATAAATCATTTTCTTAAATATGTAGAGTTTACAAGTATATTTGCATATCTATTCTAGCATACATGTTGGCATATCATTAATTTGTCTAAAACATCAAAATTATACTTCTACTCATCATCAACATCAACTAGAAATTATATTTAAACAAAATATGGAAGAAATCAACTTTACTTACTTGTTTAACTACTACTAATAATCAAGCTCCACTTTCTACTTTCTTGACTTGATTCTTACTTCTACTTGTTTCCTTTCTTAGCTCTTCACTTAAAGTCTTGTAAGTTATGGTTTAGAAAGGATTTTGAAGTGTGAAAGTTATAGTGGTGGTGGAAGTTTGTCAGTTTTAAGGTTTGTTTTTTGGAGTTGAATTTGTTCAAAATTTGCTTTTGATAAGTCCTAAAAGCTGCTTTGACTTTTGAGGCATTTAGAAGAGTTTAGAAAGGGCTTAATATTCATGGGCTTGGGCTTGGGCTTGGGCTTGGGCTTGGGTTTCATTTATAAAAGATGGGTTCGGGCTTTTATCAAAAATTTGTAGCAAAAAGAGCTCCTTTGACTTTAGAGTAAGAATAATACTTCATTTTGTAACACACTTCAATTCAATATATATTACTACAATTATATAATTTCACTACAAATACAATTCAATTTTTAACATATTGCAATACTAATAATTTATCATGTCATCAATTAAAATTATTATAACTTAAATTATCACAATTTAGTCATGAAATCTACAAACAAAATATATTTATATATATATATGCAATTTAATTTAGTATATTTAATATAGGTTATTTTAATTTCACTATCATTACAGAAATGTAATAGATATTTTACATTTATTTATTATAATGCTTTTCTTCTCTATGCTAACTAATACGGTACAATACCTACTTATTGAATTACAATTCAATTCTCCGTTTATTGATGTAAACGAGTAGCTAATATAAAGTTCTTAATATAAGCACCTTAACATTTATGAGATAAATTAGATAAAATAGTTTTAAAAAAATTAACTCTTTATAAATTATACAAGGAATTTGAGTACCCAGACAGCTGTTCTTGTAATGGAGTTGATGAACTGACCTCCTACGTCCAATTCATACTACCACAATCAGCAGCCTTTTTTGACTAAATAATGCTTCTATTACTAGTATTCTTTTTTATGAACCAATGTTTTTATTACTACAAATTTTCCTATAAATAGATAGAAAACTTACACACAACACTACATAAGCTAAAGAGGAAAAATATGGCAAGAAAGGCTTCTATCTTCTTATTCCCTCTTTATTTCATCATTATCTACTTCATATTATTGGTTATGACCCTCCAAACTATCCCTTTATGTTCGGCTTATGGATCTTCTCCGGGAGCTCAAGGTAATTTACTTATCTGAATTCAGTTTTCAAAAAACATAAATTGGGAACTTGCCTCTTGAGAGTCGCTTCTATTCTCACTAGTTTATTTTACCAAAAGCTTTTCAAATTTTCATAGTACTATAATTGTAGTTTAATGTCTACGATGTATAATCTCCTCCTAATGCAGTAACTTTATTTATTTTAAGTATTAACATATAAGTAAATTTATAGTAGCAAAACTACTTTTTAAATATAACGGAATTATATCTAAATAAAATTTTTATCTATAAAAAATATCCATGCATTTTAAATATTACATCCACAGTACCTTTACCGAAAATCCAGTCAGTTCTCAGCGAAACGCTGACATGATCAATTTCTCTCTCCTTCACACAACCCATACAAACAAATAATCAAAACGTAAGTAACGTCCACCATTTTCTTTCCATGTGAGGTGGTAGTAATACAATGGAATGAATGCTTAAATAAAACTAATGCGATAAATAAAAATTAGAACGAAAATCATTTCCATGAACAAGCACATTTTCAGTCCTCCAACAACAAAAATAGCAACAAAGGATCCTGAATCTACATTTTTACTCCACGCATAATCTCATTTCTTGAATGCATTGAATCACAACATTGCAAGATTTTTCCGAAAATTTATTTAAATTAAGATTAACGTTGAGCATACACGTATTTGAGCATCAACTAATGAAAATACATTTTTAAGTGGTCTTCTTCTTCATCTTCACACAACCTCAAAATTCCACAAATACACTTTTTACAATGATTTAGAAATATATATTAGATGAATAAATGAATGGGTTTTTGGCGAGGGCAGGTATGGTTGGTGTTTGTCAATTGCAATGCATTTCGTGACCGAAAGAGGGTAACTTTGGGTTCTTGGGCTGGACTGGGTTTGGATTTCGGCTAGAGGCATGGCGACTGTAAAATTTAAAAAGTTTTAATATTTTTATAGGTAAAAATTTTATTTAAATACAATTTCATTATATTCAAAATGTTCAAATACCACCGGTGAAACTTATCATAACATATAATACAAGATAACATTAATAAGTCATTTCATAGAAAAAATTGTTTTTTTTTTTTTTTCTTTAGGGAACTTTCCTTCTCAAAAGTCAATGTTGGATTAATTTGTAAAATATATTCATTTCTTCTTGTTGTTATAGACTTATTATATATATGATATATCATAGGATATCATTTATTATAGATCTAAAAAAATAAAAATTGCAATACCATTGAAAAATAATTAATTATCGTGTTCCTAATACTATTAAAGACTAGTGGATGCTTAATAATATATATTATTAAAGACTAATAGATCGCCGTGCTCGTGGCAAAGGTGTACAGTATTCAGGCTCCACAACCCAACAGAGAATCATCATTTCGTTCACGATTTTTGAATTTAGTTTTAGACCGGGATGTGTCAACGCCGGTCTTTCATTGCATTTACTGGACCTTGCTCCAATTTATTGCTAAGGCATAGTTTGTAATCAAATTTCCAAAGTAATGTTTGCCCTAAGTAACGCGTGGAATTTAAAACCCGCGTTTGGAACTTGCATGCATATCATTATCTGCATGTTCAGGACGACAACAACCACGAAGTTTATCTTCTACAAGAAAACACCATAACCATTAGACATATATCTGTCTATTATAAATATAGATATAATAGGATAACAATCATATAATAAGATATTTTATTTTTATTAATGATATAAACCTTTTTCTTTTCTATGCTTTAGCTTATAATTCCTGCTTATTGAATGTTATTCAATTTTTCTTTGATTTTATACAGTGACGTACATATGAACGGGTATAGTTAATATGAGGTTCTTAATATGAGTTTCTTAACATTTATATGTATTATATATGAGGTCAATAATTTAATAAATTATATATAAAAATAAAAAAAATCATGATCTATATATATCTAATGGGTAGCTAACATGAGGTTCTTAAACTGAGTATCTTAACGTTTATTTGTATTATATATAAGGTCTATAATATAATAAACTATATATAGATTAAAAAAATTCTTTATTAGTTATATATAAAGAGTTTGAGCACCTAGCTATCTTCTCGAAAAGCGCAACGAACCACCGGCATTAAGCTGTTCTTGTAATGAAGTTAATAAACTAACCTCTTTACAGAAATGAAAATTTACTGTCTGTCTAGGTTTAATTCCTATAATAAATACTTGCCACGTGTTATTAAGTGATAATTATTACATATATTGTTTAAGTTTTTTTTTTTTTTTTTTCTATATTTCTTTTTTTTTTTTTTTTTTTTTTTTTTTTTTTTGCACTTTTCAAATAATAAGACATTATTTTTAGGAAGCAAATTCTCACCCATTTCATTCTATCACAACCAGCGGCAGCCTTTTTTTGACTAAATAATGCTTCGTTCTATTACTAGAAGCCTTCTTTCACCGACCGATGTTTTTATTACTACAAAATTTTCCTATAAATAGATAGAAAATTGCCTGATACCACATAAGCTAAAGAGAAAAATATGGCAAGAAAGATCTCCTCTTCCTTCTTATTCTCTCTTTATTTCATCATTATCTACTTCATATTATTGATTATGATCCTCCAAAGCATCCCTTTATGTTCAGCTGAACCTCCATTGGCAAATACACAAGGTAATTTACTTGACTGAATTTAGTTTTCAAGTAAGATGTGGAATCGGCTCTTGAGAGCTATTCACTTCTAATGTGATTGGCTCATTTTACCAAAAGCTTTTCAAATTCTCACAGTACTATAATTATGGTTTAATGTCTACAATATATATTTTCTTTATGATGGAATAATTTTATTTATTTTTAAGATAACGTTAATAAGCCCTTTTATAGAATAGATTTGGTTGTTTTCTTGAATAAAGAGGAGGGGAAAAAATGCACAGACAGAGCATACTGAAAGGACTAAATTTTCCTAATAATATTAAATACTAATAGGTGCTTAGATAATCACTAAAATACTACATATTGGATATTTGCAACACACATCTTATACTGAAAGTATAAATGACACGATATACAATACCGTACCATTAAATGCTCCAGCAAAAGTGAAACCTAGAGAAATGCTTTTCTTGATTTTATGAGAAAGCATCACCACATGTTAAATTGTCAAGAGTGTTAATATATCATGTCATATATGAGGTTTTGCAGGATCTGCTGGAGGACGCGATCCGCCCCGAGCCCCTGGTACAAAAGACTGTCCCAATTGCGGAACCTAAACCACCCTGGCCATTTAAGCCATACGTATATGAAAATTATGCAAATAACACTCGGTATCTTCATATGTTAGAAGAAGAAGAAGAGAAGAATGTTATGCATCCTTTGATGATGAAGCTCACTGGGAACGATAGAGGAATGTGAATTAGCATTTGTCTTTGCCGTACAACATGGTTCGCGTACCACGTTATAGTTGTCAAATGTTATCGAAATGGATGCAGGATTGACTTTTTTTTTTTAGCCATAATATCCAGGATTTAACTTAATTATATTATTGGCGAACACCCTTATAGTCATATAGTATAAATACCAGTCTTTCAATAGGATGAACTGGATCCAATTCTCTTATCCCTCAATAATTGTAATAGATAGCAGTTGGAAAAAATATATATATATATATATATATTAATTAAAGGCGACTCTATTGTGCGAATATTTAGTCCGTAATATAGCTATTCCAAGTAGTCATTTAATTTGTTTATCTATCATGGATAGATAAACAATAATTAACTGAATATTGCATTAAGTAACCAATATGAGGAAATGGCTTTTAGGAAAAGAGCTTAAATCTAGCATAAATTCTTTTTCACCAATGCGTGATTTATGTTCTTCTTAGTTACAATTTGCAAATATTAATAAATAGAAAAGATTTTAAGCCGATTGATAAAATGTTTTAGATTATAGTGTTAAATATTGTATTAGACTTTTCTTGACAAAACCAGCAATTGATACTTCCTAGATTGCCCATACCCAAGAAACATGAAATATGCACTAGCACAAGCTTGAACAAAAAGAAAAATAATGAATGAGTAATATACATCACATGTATTGTATATACTAACAAATAAAATAACTTTCTTTAAGTATTTCTAGACATAAAACTGAGTACTACAATTACCCAAATCTCATATTCCATGGTCTTCTACCATTTCTAATATTTGTATGTTTTTTGCAATTTAAAACTTAAAAGTATGCAATAACTTAGGAGACTGTTGACTTGCATTCACAGTAGGAAAATATCAGAAAAGAAAGCAGGAATATGATTGGATTCATACTGGAATCTTATGAATGTTATACCATAGACTGAGAACTAAATATAGAGTGTTTCAAACAGGAAGAGGTCATGCAACAAAATTAACCCTATAGCCTCCATGAAATTGAGACAAACAAAAATTGCAAGATGATAGAGATACAAATAAAAAGAGATCATGTTTGAAAGACATAATAGCTAAATAATATGATATTGAGATGCAGATAGAAAGAGAGCATATTTATCTACTTATTCCCATTATATCATGTGCTAATCAAGCTAAACATTAATAATCAATTTAAACATTATGGAATTTGAACTCAATTTAATAAACTATTAGAATAATTCATGTTCAAATCCGACTTTACGATCGAATTAAACTCAATCAAGTGTAACTCAAATAGTTTGCAAATAGATTTGATTCGTTTGCACCTACAACTTTAACCCAAGCCCTAGCCCTAACCGCATCATAGCACTAAAATTACTTTCTTAATTCCTTGTGCCTGTGAAATCATTTTGGTTTGTTTATCCTAGTGAGTCTAGTTTCCTCTTGCAATCATAGCCATAAGAGTTTGATATATGTTTTATTTGGACTTTTTTTTCCTAACTGAATCGAGAAGAAATCTTAATTTTATTTTGACAACTTTGGCATGTGTAACAAGTCGCAATAAGTATAAATGATTTTATCTTGAACCTAGTATAGTATCTATAAAGAATAATGAGTAATGTATTCATTCCATTTGCGCCTGGCCTCTTATCATTAAAATTAGTTCTATTCCTTTTGCTATAATAGTAATTTATTAGTCTTATTACTTATCAATGGAAAAATTATCACATAAAAGTTAAAGCGCTTTTTTAATATTTAAATGTTTAAATGCTTAATTTTGAAAAAGGAAATCTCACCTAAAACAACTATAAGTAACGTATTCACAAATTGCAATTTGCTCTTTATGAAACTACACTCTTTTAACTTCAATGCTAACATGGCATTAAATTGATGTCAAACCAAGGGATAAAAAAGAATCTTTAAGCTTTCACATACCACATTAGATACATGATATATAATTTGCAAAATAATTACTATGTGTATATCATACAAAATGCATATGTGAAAAAATACACATGGCATGTGATACCCATCGAACATTTTGTCAACCTAAAAGAAAAAAAAAAAAAAAGAGAGAGAGATTCATTAGACAAATATCAATAAAATTCACATCCATACCAATAAAATATGTACTTTCTAAAATAATTATTATTCATTTTTTATACATAATACATACATTTAAATTTTATTAATATATTTAATCAACCATCCCTCCTAGACGTTTTGTTATCTTGCTAGTCGTCTTCCAAATGCAGGCCGATATTCCAACACTTGAACAATAAACCTTGGATGTTATGCAAATGAATGCTTTAAATGTTGAATTTAAATCATACATGATGAATTAGTTAATTTTTTGTCTCCATCATTTTATTCTATATGGAAGCAAACTATCTATCATTTCCATATTTATACTTACTTATATATTATTTATCATCCAATAAATAACTATGAACTATATACATATAAATTGATATAATAATAGGAAATCTCTAAAATCTAAAGCACATAAAATATATCAATAAAGCATGTAACTTGTAAGGATATATACCATATGAATGGGCAAGCCATTAGAGAAAGAGAGAGAGAGGGAGGGGGGAAAACTGAATAAATATCATACCATCTGATCCTCACCTAACCTTATTTTATTTTTTTATTCAGAATAACAACAATCAGAATGCCGTTAACTAGTATTTATACTAGTTTATAAAATGATAATAATCATTTGTTTTATTTTAGAATTTTTTTGTATTTTTTTAATTTATTTAATACATGATAAATGTTTATTTGCTGAAACAGGATGGAAACACCATTTTATCCTTAAATCACAATGCAATTTTCCTTTATTTTATATAGTAAAATATATGGATAATTATGTTGAGGTTCTTGAGTTTCTTAATATATGTATTATTTATGAGGTCTATAATATATAAATTACATAAAAAGTAGTTAATAAAAACTCTTTATAAATTATATAAAGAGTTTGACCACCCAGCTGTCATCTAGGAACGCGCAACGAGCCACCCCCACTATATTGCTGTTCTTATAATGAAGTCAATAAACTAACCTGCTACATTGAATTCATATTATCACAATCAGCACCAGTTTTTTTGACTAAATAATGCTTCTATTCCCAGAGGGAAAAAAAAAATTCAATCAAACAAATACAAATATATTTCAAACAAGCGGTGAAAATAATTTATTATTTTTATAAAGCTATCCACGTAGAAAATTTTACCACATTTACACACCACTAATCATTACAAGTGAGGTATAATACTCAATTGATATGGCCATTCTTCGATTCCAAACCTGAACCGTGGTTTCAGAAGTAGGCTGAGTAGAACTGCCGTGGCCAAGAGCCTCCCGGTTTCCAGGAAAAAAACTGCAAACATTATCATGGGCCAACTCCATGGTCTGCAAATTGCGCCAACAAAGTTTCTGATTTAACCATATGTCCATCTAATTGCCTCGTTCTTAAATCAACATCCACTGATATTTTTCTTGCCAATTGAGTACATAAGATATTCGCCAATTCAGGAATCAAAAACACAAAGTTGGCTCAGAACCAGACCATGGATGTAATGTAATTCTGTATTAGAATATGGTCTGCCTATTCTATGTTAGACCATGGTGCTGTGCTTGAAAAGGCCCCCCGCAATTGAACAATAATGATCTGGAAGAAGACGGTGACACCGACGACACCGACGAGTGCACGGTTTTTTTAATATGCCTTTTAAATCATCTATTTCTTTCGTCTCACGTGAACTTATTTGGTTGAAAATCTACATCAACCACAAAAAGGAGTCAAGTGAAAATAATATCAACAACTAATTACAAAAATAAAATGATAAGGAAAAAAATATGAACAGTTTTCGATTCTAGACCAGACTCGGAACTAGAATCGGACCATCCCCAGTTCTCACTTTTCAAAACCGGAACCGATGATACAGGTTCCAATTCAATCCGGTTTTGAATCAGTGCCGAAGTCTAGGGCTTGTTTTTATTGACTAATTTTTTATTTTCTACAAATTTTCCTTTAAATGGAAGGAAAACTTACACAATACTACATAAGCTAAAAAGATAAATATGGCAAGAAAGATTTCTTCCTTCTTATTTTCTCTTCATTTCATCATTATCTACTTCATATTATTAGTTACGATCCTCCGACGTATTCCTTTATGTTCTGCTTCGGAAAATAATGCACAAAGTAATTTACTTGTCTGAATTTAATTTTCAAAAATATAAATTTGGAACTTGCCTCTTGAGAGACACTCACCTTTGGTATGATTAGCGTTTATTTTAACAAAAGCTTTTCAATTTTCATAGTACTATAATTACAGTTTAATGTCTACAATATATATTCTCTTTATAATGGAATAGTTTTATTTATTTATTAATATTAATATATAACATAAGATAACATTAATAAGCCTTTTTTTATAGAAAAGATTTGTTTATTCTTCTTCAGGAAAGAGAGAAATTCTGAAAGGGCTAAATTTTCCTCCTCTCAAGTCAGAAATATTGGATTAATTTTTAAAATAGGTTTTTTTCTTCTTGTAATTATCGTATATATGATATATCATAAGATATCATTTATTATAGATCTAACAAACAAAAAACTATAATACCACAAAAAATATATAATTATTGTACTTCTTATAATATTAAACATTAATGGGTGATTGGACACTTAAAAAAATACTATGTATATATATAAGATATTTTATGGATGCTATAAGAAACAACTTATTATATTTATGAGACATTTCATGATTATCAACATTTGAACTGGAAATGTCCAGGCAAAGTGAAAAATAACTACTAAATAACCCGTCAATTGAAAAAAAAAAAAAAATTGAAACTCTTCTCGATTACCATGCTCATTTCTCTGCCCCACTTCGGTATTAGAGAAATGGTTTCCCGGATTTTATAATAAAGCATCACCGCATGTTAAATTGTCAGTGTTAATATATTTATGTATGTATGTGTGGTTTTTTTAGATTATGGTGGAGGACACGTTCCAAATTCTCCCCATCTAGACATCATCACATATCGGTTTTTTCTAATCGGAACTAACCCAATCCATCACTTGTGGTTCCTAAACCAAGAACAGGATCGAGGATGGCGGGTCTGAATTGGCTAAGGACCCGCTAGTTATAGTGGGTTTGATGGGTTCTGTCACACTCCAAATGGTACCCTAAACGTGGCAGTCCGTCACATACGGTATTAAAATTTAAGAATGACTTCCTAAGGTCATGCGAAAATTTTCAACATCATATGTAAGGCATCTATCACAATAATAGAAGACACCAGTGGGATGTATAGTTCGAGATGGTAAATACAATATACAATAATCTAAATACTCATCCAATTTATCATTAAGAGGATATAATCCTTCCATCATCTTAAGGGTTTTCCCCTATGATTCTCCAAACAATCATAATATCAACTTAATCTTTCTCACAATCAAAATAATACTAACACCAAAAGATATTAAAGGGTATTTAACCTAAGATCTTCAAAAGATTTTCAGAAGCTTTTCTAAGACATCATCCCATTCGAGTATATAAGTCTTTGGGCATAAAAGATATTATCCTGTTATAACAAAGGTCTATTAAAGTAAGCATAACTAGCTTAGTGAGAATATTCCTGAATCAACGTACTTGTATAAATAATTTCAAGCAAGTTATTAAATAAACATATAAATGCATGAAGCAAGTGATCAAATAATACATATGATCTACCGGAAATCATATGTTTGAATGGATTTATCCCTCCATTCAAGGTTAGGTGTTCAGGCTCTTTAAAACCCATCTTTAAATCCAACTCATGTAGTTTTTTTCAGGCGCCTACTCGCCCATCTCAAAATAGTTCTTTCAGGCTCATAATCGCCCATCTTGCAGATTTCTAGCTACTGCACACCCGGCTACTATTCTCTTGTCCCATCGAGAATAGCAGCTCATGCAATGAGACTAATTACGTAATATGCATGAATCAATTAATATAATTCATTGAATATGATTAGAGTAATTTAAAGGTGATCACAGAATTTGCACACACTCCAATAGAATAATAGTAAAACATAAGTTAATTAACAACGATTCATGCTTTGGTATGCTTAACATTCTTTCAACCAATATTATCATACATAATTCATTTTCATCTTTTCCTACTTCTAGTGCATCTACCTACAAGCACAACCAAGTACGTAAAATGTAGGAAATAAACTCACTTGGCCATGAGTATCTATCTTTCTTACGGATGAGTCAATCGGTAAATCCACTAATTAAAACAATCCTCCGAGTATGAATACTCCTCCTCGGATCACCTAATCAAGAAGAATACCTCTAATCGGTATTTCTTATTGATTCTAGGGTACTTATCAAAAACTATATCATAAGATCGTTAAAATTCGTATAGAAGGTAATTCCAACTTAAAGTAGCCATAATTGGTCATTTTAACTCGGAATTGCGCAAATAATATATCGTTTTCTACCTACTCGAAAAGATCTATCCATTTTTGAGGTTATTTTTGTCATAAAAGCCATTGGGTTTGGTAAATACTACGGTACATAATAGTTACGAATTTATAGTTCACAAAATATGATTTTTCCAAACTCCACTTTACTCAAAAAAAAAAATCCTTAAGCAAAATATATGTGTATATATATAGTTAAAAAGTCCTTTGAACATATATAGGTACTCATATTGTATACATGATTTTTGTAGTGTTGCCTCAATATTGATATTTCATAAACAATTTGTCTTTAAGGATTTTAAAAGATAAAACTTTTGAAAATTTCTTCTTTTTGAATTGTTAGAAGGAAAACTAAAATATATTTGAGTTGTTATGAGTAAATGTTTTCTTATTATAATTTCATTTTCTCACTTTTCAAAAGTAAATTTATTTGCGAAAATTTTGGTTTTTTAAGTTATCTACTAACTTTATTTCTAGTGATTAAAAATAAGCTTTTCAAAATATCTTTTAAGTTTTTTGATGTGGTTAAATATTTAAAGTTATGTTAAATGTATGTTTTCCTTTTATTTTCATATCATTTTCTTCTTTAGGAAATAGTTTACCTTTAAACTTTACTTACTTGACAAATTTTATTTTTTCTAAGTTGGTATCGATTTTATCTTAGTTTGAAAAACTTGTTTTATTCTTAATATTTGTCAAGTGATAGAATAATGCTTTTAGACAAGTTTATAAGAAAAGCTTTCTTAAAGAATTGTTAACATTAGAACTTAACAAAAATTTCATTTTAATTTTGAAAAGAGAATAACAATACAAAATTTAAGTTTTGAAGAAACTTTTTTAGCATGTGATTTTCAAAGTCTATAATGAATATAATTAAGTCGTATAAAAGATATGGTTGAGTTAAAATACTTTATTGCTAAAAATTCTTCCTTTATGGGGTATTTAGTTTTTGATTTAGAAAAGAAATAAGTTCCTTTTATTATTTTGTGGAAATATACATTACTACTTCTTCTAGAATTTATGATTAGCTTATCTTTTGAAAAGAGTTTGTTAAAAAAGAAAACTTACATCTTTTTGTTGGAAATTTCTTTTGTTAAGAAATCTAGTGTACTTTTCTTTATTTAAGAAAGAACCCATTTTTATTTTTATATAAGACAACAACATTCTTAATCATGCATGAATATGATTATGTAGCAATGTAAAAGTAAAAATAATACATAATAAGATAGAAAGAAATACTTGTAAGTAAATAAACATAATAAAATAGTCAAGCATTGGGAACCTTAGCTTCATCAAGGTATCCCGATCATGTATTGGGAGCCTTAGCTTCATCAAGGCAACCCGGGACTAAGAATAGACTAGTCCCAAAAGAAAAGAAAAGAAAAGAAAGAAAATTGTTTTGACTTGATATGAACAAGTCTAAGACTAGAAAGATTAGTCTTAATAAATTGCATAAAACAAGTAAATAAATAAATTGCAAGACATGAAAGTAAATAAATAACAAATAAGCTTATATGCTCTAAATAAATATAGATATACATGATATACATAATACTATATATAAAAGTTAGATTAGAGCAAAAATAATAACAACAACATAATAACATAATATAAATATGAAAATGAATATGAATATGAACATGAACATGAATAAAAACAAAACATGAACATATTATTGCTTCTTTAACTCATATGAGTCTAAGAAACATACACTAAGCTCATGTTAAGTTGTATGAACATGATAAAGAGTATAGGTACGATTTTTACCTAAGGTTTAATGGAAGGTTTGAAAAGAGATGAATAGGTTTTGTGTTTGTTATTTCTTCTTGATGTTGTAGGGAATGGTAGAGAGTATTTTGAGAGAGATTTGTTGGAGAGAGTTTTTAAGAGGAAATTTTGGTAGAGTTTTGTTATGTAAGGTGGATGTGTGAAAGAATGAAAGAGGAAGGGGGTATTTATAGAATTTTTGGAGTGAATTTTTTATGTAATAAAATAAATTGAAAAAAAATAATTGAAAGGAAGGAAGAGAAGGTAGCGCCGGCTTTAGAGAGAAAAGAGAGAAAGTGAGTTGATTTTGTTTGTATTTTGTAAGAAAATAATTAATTTGTAAGATATGATTTGACATGAGATGTATTGGAAATATAAAAGTGTAAGAAAATAGGTATGTAGTTTGTAAGAAATAGATATAAGAAAAGTAGAGATAGTGAAATAGTAATGAATAGTAGGAATAGTACTATGAATAGTAAACTAGACATATAAAATATCAGTAATAATAAAAATACGCGTAAACGAGCTATATATGTTATTTTTAGTTACCAAAAAATTCTAAAACTGATATTTTTAAAATCCTTGTTTAATTACGAATCTTTTGGTGTTATCAGAATATTTTATTATTCCGAGCTCCAAGACATGCATTTCGAGAACTGATCCCGTTTGAGTCCGAAGGACACTCGAAATTCACGAATCAGATATTTTTTTGTTACCCTATATTATTACGAATTATTTTAAGCCATTAACTTAATTTCGTTTTTTAGGGTTTGAGAACGCGGGATTGCCGGAGTTGAAATTGCTTGATTGACTTGGTCTTTGTTGGCTTTTGAAACTCCGGTTTGACTAGAGTTAGGATTTAATCAAACTTTACCCTAGAAATTGAGGGGTTTATATCATGGATCAGATAGGTGGATCTTTTCATGTTCGGGTTTTTGAATCGAATGATTATTGAACTTTCTATTTTTGTTTTTGGAAAATTCTCTTATGAAATCCCGTGGTCAAAATTGATTAAGGTTCGGTTTCAACATGGGTCAGACTTTAAAGTTTCGATTTGGTATTCTAAAACCATTATTGAAAAATTCGGGGGCTTACAGGTTCCACCACCCAAAATTAGGGTTACAAACAAGCTGAACTAAGCATTCAAAGACTCGGGCTCAGCTCATTTAAAATTTAACAAGCTCGAGCTTAAGTTGGAGCTTAAGCTGGAGCTGAGCTTTTTAGCAAGCTTAAATTTGAGGCTCGGGCTTGACTTATTTAGTTAAATGAGTTTAAATTTGAGCTCAAACTCGGCTTGTTTATGAGACAAGCTCAAGCTCAAGCTAAGCCGAGTATTTTATCAAGTCTAACGAGCTTTTATCAAGCCTGAAATTTAAGGTCTAACTCGACTCATTTAGATAGCTCATTTTCCATTTTTTTAAACCTAAAATATAATATATAAGTGTTGTCATAATATATATAATTATTATATAGAATTTCGTTTTTATTATGTAGTTATAGATAATATTTCATGCATAACAGAATTCACAAATCTGCTAATGGACTTATTAACGAGCTTATTAACAAGCCTATTAACGAGCATTTTTACGAGCCTAAACAAACTTGTTCATAAGCCTAAACAAGCTTGTTCAAATGCATAAGTAAAATTTTATTTTAACTAATGGGCTATAAGCAATTATCATTATGTCCAATATTATTTCAAGTTAAAAGTTTGTTTTTCATTTTTTTTACTTAAATTAAGTAAAGTTATTTAATTGAATTTTTTTTTTAATTTCACGGTTCCCAGTTCTAGAAGAACCAGAACCTAATTGAATCGAACCATGGGAATCAGACCAACTCCCACAGGTCCAGTTATGGTTCCACCAATGTTAGAACCAATAATCGGCGGTTCATTTCCAATTCTGGACCCGAACTAACCTGTGATGATGTCTAGCCATCGCTTAATCTCCTATGGAGCAGAAGGTGGGCAGACCCTCCATTGAGGGTTTGCCAAGTAGAAAAATGGTACTGCATGTAGGACTATTACGGTACCATTTTTCACATGGCAGACCCTCTAGAAGGTTTATATAAGATAAGTGGACAAAGGTTCCACCTATCTTTTTTTCTCTCCCATGACCCACCGTGCTGCCCCTAAACCCTAGCTATGTAAGCCATATGTATATAAACAAGGAAACCATATATATATATATACACACACATATGTTATGTAACCTATATTACAATGAAATAAATTATGAAAAACAAGGGTACACTTTAAAATTGATCAATTTAGTACTAAAAAACTTAACAAAAATACTATTGAAGTGTATGAAAAGATTTTTTAGATATTGAATTGATCTTTTTCAATATTCAAATACTAAATTGATCAATTTTAAAATTTAGGTATCTATTTACATATTTGATCAAAGTTCAAATACCATTTATAGCATTAACCGTTTTACCATTATCTATTCAATATTATTGGTTCTAGAAATACAATAGAGTTATTTGTCTCTAATGTGACTGGTTCCTTTTACCAAAAAAATTTTGGAAATTTTCATAGGATCAACTATAATATGGTGTTTAAAATTTTCACTTTATAAAGTAATGATTAAATTTACGTTTAGTATTAACATAGCTTGGCATTATTCATTGATAAGCCTTTTTATGGAGATGATTTGTTTATTGTTTTTCAAGGAAGAGAGAAATGGTATTCACAATTTATAATAAAGCATGATCACATGTTAAATGTTAAGTGTTAGTTTATATCACCTCATGTATATAGTTTTGCTTTTGCAGCATATGTTGGACCGGGTCTATTTGGATTATCTTATTTTTATTTATATTTGATATGCATCAATATCTTATTTGTGACTTATCTGTTTGATATATTTCTGAGTCAAAATATTTGTTTTTTTATTTATATTTGTTCATTGATAAATATCTATTTGAAAATAATAAAAATAAGATGTTAAAACAATCAAACAAAGAAAGTCAGCATGAGTCACACTGGCCGTCCTGGCACCGGCAGTGGCACAAAGACCAATATTTGATTGGGCAGAGAATTGCATGATAAAATTTAATTTGGTTGGTTAACCAAACAAAATTGGACATTCAAAGTCACATCTTCGATCTTTAGTTTCTCTTCTTTAATGTAATTTTCTCGGTGAGAATTTTGTGAAATCCACAGCTTTTTCAACTATACGTTGTGATATGCTCGCATAGTCTAAACGCATAGCAGAAGTGACTACATATGGCCCGTTGCAATGTTTCCATGAAATGATGGCTGATGATAGACGATAAACGAGTTAAGCAGAAATGGTGAGAATGGAAATTGTTTTCAAAGTGACCCAACATATTTGAGAGGTGAAAAAAAATTTTAGTGTGATCAAGCCATTTGTTAAGTCCAAATGTTCATTAAAAGTAACCACAACATTTAAAAATTGCTATATAATATTTGGCTATTGTACTTTTTGGATCATAACAAATGTCAAAAAAGTCCAATTCAAGCACATCTTTTGGGATTTTAAGGTTGGCTTTCTCATCTTAGGAGCCTTTTTTTTCCATTAAAATTCAATTTGAGTCCTACCAAAATTGACACAGAACAGACTAAATCTTGAACTAAATGAACTTATTTATCTCAATTTTTCAAAAACATATCTTTAATTCTAATTAAAATGATATTAAATTTTTAAACTTGAATCCAATCATAAACATTTAAACTCAACTCAAACTCAATTAGAATCATTAACTAGCCACATTAAACATTATGAAATTTGAACTCGATCCTAAATCAAATTTAAGTAAATATCAAATCGAGCGCCATAACTCACAAATACCTTGACCATTTATGCTCCAAGTCCATGGTATCCACTTATATCATTCTTAAAAAGAAAAAAAAAAACAAATGATCAACATACAAGGGTGTATAATTAGTTATCTTGATTTCAAGAAATTAGAAATTGAATGTATGTATCTTTTCAATGGTTTGCAACTTTAGAAATCCCTATTAATCTATGATAATTAAAATTATATTATCATAAGACAATACTTCATTATGTTAAGGCTCTATAGACAAATTGATGCAAATACGACTCTACAGGAACAGTTTAAGCTCAAACCCTTCTTCTCCTCGTAACCACCAATGCCCATAATATGTTTGATCTAATATTTATATAGACGTATTCATAAACATAAACAAATGGAAAAATGACTATTAGATTTGAAACAATGCAGATAAATACAAAAATAAAATAAAATAAGAATAGTAGCAAATTCTACTGAAATTGTTTCGAAATCTCGTGCTCCATACTTAAGCTATACTTATGTATGAGTTATCCAAATACTTGAATTTTCACATGTAAACAAAAGTGTTGTGCATCTTATAATTTAACGAAATGAATTTTGAAAAGAAATGGTATTAATGAAGCTCAAATTTAGTTGATGAAGAAACAGTGGAGAATTGTGCAATTCATTTGCCTAAGTTATACAACATTGTTAATGTAGGTGGCTAAGTTGTTTCATATTACTAATTATTGTTTTTGCGTTTAGCATCATGATTGATATGAATGACTGGTGATTAAAAGTAGAAAGATTGTTGCATATTATCTCCAATGTTTCATGTTTCACCATTACTTCAATCTTTTTATGATTGTTAAATGGTGACGTTCATACTCCAAAAGGTATTGACACAGCACGAAAGCATAAACATACAGATTCAATCACAGCGGATGAATCAAGAATCCAAGAAATCACTAAAGAAATAAACTTTACGAGAAATCTCTCAAAAAAAGATGTCAAACAGTGTAAAAATATGAAAGCTTAATGAAAAAGTATGAAATTTGGCTATTTATGTCTAACAAAAAACCCTAAAACGTCACAAAGTAAGTCGGTCCAACGCCGGCGGCTTAGTTGTGGTATGCCGGTAACGTACAATATATCTACTGGCGGAATAAGAGCCAGTGTTTAAATTTTGCTCTTAAGTCATTTAGTAAAACTTGTGCACTAGCTAAAAGCCGATGGTACACATCCAAGGCCAACGGCGTATAGCCAGTGTTTGACCAATCTTTCAAGGTCGACCTTCAAGGCTGGCAACTTTCTTCCGCTTGCCTTTCTTCGACTTCTTTGACTCTAATTTCTTCAAAAACGACTCAGTTACTCCTTCTACATCATTCTCTCCCACTTGCAAAAAACTTGACCTCGAGTTCACATCTAGATACAATGGTGAGTCGTCTAGGTGGAATGTAAACAAATCAGCAACATTAAAAGTCTTTGATATACTCATGCTTTCAAGAAACCGAATAGCATAGGCATTGTCATTAATTTTCTTTATGATTTGGTATGGACCAGACTTCTTAGGCTGCAATTTGTAGTATGTACCTACAGGAAATCGCTTCTTCCTTAGAAAAACCATCACCTAGTCCCTACTTCGAATAACTGTTTCCTCCTGTGCTTATATGAAACTTCTTTGTATTTTGCATTTGCCTTCTCAATCTTGTCCTTGATCTCAGCTGTAATAGTATAATATTTTTCAACCATATTCTTAGCATATTGACTGAAATCAACTCTTTCGGGTAATCTGATCAAATCTAACACATGTCCATGAATTCTGGTGTAAACCATAGAAAAAGAAGATTTGCCTGTAGTTCTATGAACCAAACTACTATAGGTAAACTCAACTTGAACAACTTCATATCCTACTATCTTGGCTTCTCTCCACATATGTTTCTTATCAAATTACCAAGAGTTCTATTTGTCACCTCTGTCTGGCCGTTTATCTACGGGTAAGCTATACTATTGTAGTTCAATCATGAATCGAACATGTACTAGAGTATCTTTCAGAAATAGCTCAAAAATTTATTACACCTGTATGATGTGGTAGACTTTAGAACTCCATGAAGTCGTACAATATGTTTAAAGAGCAATCCGGTAATAGATTGAGCAACAGCAATCTTCCTATAAGGAATGAAATAGGTCATCTTGGAAAACTTGTCTACAACAACAAAAATAGAGTCAGCACCTCGTTGGGTATGAGGCAAACCCAATATAAAATCCATGGATAAATCCTCCCATATATTCTCAGGTACTGGCAATGAGGTATATAACCCAGTGTTTTGAGACTGCCCCCTGGATGTCTGACACACATAACACCTCTACACAATCTTCCCCACATCCTTCCTCAACTAAAGACAGTAATATTGATCAAATACTACTGCAATAGTCTTATCTCTCCCTAGATGCCCAGCCAATCATCCTCCATGTAAATCTCTAATCAATTTCTCCCTTAAGGAAAACTCGGTAATGCATAGCTAGTTCCCCTTCATTAAATACCTATCAAAGATGTGATCATCATCGTTGAGTTCTCTAGTAATGCACCGTCACTAGATATCTCCAAAATCAGCATCACCTTCATAGAGTTTTTTCATCTACTCAAACCCCATAACCTCAACACTCATCACTACTAGTGTATATGCCCTCCTACTTAAGGCGTCAGCCACTCTATTCTGCGCCCTAGATTTGTGCATTAGTTTAAATGGAAACTTTTGCAGAAACTAGATCCACCTAGCATGCATATCCTTACTAATCCTGGTTTGATTACTCAGATGTTTCAGAGCCCCATAATTAGAATATAACACAATCTCTTTCCCGACCAAGTAATGTTCCTAAACCTTCAAAGCTCTTACCATGGAGTAGAACTCTTTGTCATGTGTTGACCATTTCTTTCTAGCGTACACAATTTCTCACTATAAATGCCACTGGTTGCTTCTCTTGAGATAACACAACCCCTACTTCAACTCCACTGGCATCACAAGCAACTTCAAACAATTTGTCAAAGTTAGGAAGTGACAAAACAGGAGCACTGCACAACTTCTCCTTTAATATGCAAAGCTAGTCTCAACCTCATCTCCCCAATGAAATTTTCCTTTCTTTAGACAATCAGTCAATGGAGCAGCAATGGTACTGAAATGTCTAATGAATCGCCTATAAAAACTAGCTACGCCTAGAAAACTCCTCAATTCAGACATTGTATTTGGAATAGGCCATTCTCTAATGGCCTTTACCTTCTCATCATCTACAGTGATTCCTTCACTACTAACCACAAACCCTAAAAACAATACCCATTTCGACACAAAGATGCATTTCTTCATATTAGCATACATTTCTCAGTACAGTTAATACACTCTTTAAGTGATCTACATGTTTATCCTCAGATTTGCTATAAATCAATATGTCATCAAAATAGACTACTACGAATTTACCGATAAAGGGTTTGAGTACCTGGTTCATGACATATGTAAAAGTGCTAGGAGCATTGCTAAGCCTAAACGGCATTACTAACCATTTGTCTTGAATGAAGTCTTATATTCATCTCCAGGCCTGATTCTAATCTAGTGATACCTGCTCCTCAAATCAACCTTAGAAAACACCACGGCTCCACTCAACCTGTCCAATATAGCCTCCAGGCAAGGAATTGGAAATTTATAGCCAATGGTGATCTTGTTGATGGCCCAACTATGTACACACATCCTCTAGCTGCCATCTTTCTTTGGTGTCAATAGTACTGGTACAACAAATAGACTCATACTATCCCTAATGAATCCCATCTCTAATAGCTCCGGGACTTTTTCCTGCATTATAATTTCTTTTGGGCTCATCCTGTAGTGTGGCAAGTTAAGAAAATCCACCTCAGTCACCAGATCAATCTGATGCTGAATATCCCTCAATGATGGTAGTCCCTCAAGTAGATCTTCTGATGGCACATCTTTAAATTCCTTTAACACTTCCTTTACAAGCTCTGGAACATCACCATTGCCCTCCTCCTCTACAGCCATAACATTCTTCACAATAAGAGCATGAACCACTCTAGACTCTTTCATGTCCTCTTCCATCTCTCTTCCAAAGTAAGTGGTTGTTAGAAAAGAATCCCCCTCCATCTTCCACGCCTTAATGTGATTCACCACTTTCAAAGGCAATAAGATATACTTCACACCACCCTTCTCCAACTTATACACATTATCTTTTCTTGCGTGTTGAGCATTCACATCATATTGTCATGGTCTGCCAAAGAGCAAGTGGCAAGCATCTATGTCTATAATGTCACAATAGACATCATCCTGGTATTTTCCTATGGAGAAAGGCACTCTACATCGCTCATTCACTTCAATCTTCTCAACTTCCTTGATCCATCCAATAGCGTATGGATTAAGATGTCTCTTTACTAGCAACTTCAATTGATTCACTACTTCCCTTCCAATAATATTTTCACAACTCCCACTGTCAACTATGAGATCAAACACTTTTCCCCTAATAGAACAATGGGTACGAAACAACTAGTTTAGCTGAGAATTATCTTCTTGCTTTAAGGTCAGCATCAATTTTCTAATCACATAAGTTGGTTCATTTTCCTCACCATCGTCATCATAGTAATCATCCTTCCCATCAAGCTCACAAATCTCCTCATCCCTCTCGATAATGTTGACACCTTTCCTATTAGGGCATTCATTCGACCAGTGACCCGGTTGGTTACAATGATAACATTTGCCTAAAATAGGTCTGATATAAGGGTTATTCTGCCTCTATGAATCCTTACCCTCAACAGGTTTCTTGACAGTAGCTTCCTCCTCCTTCTTTTCATTATTCTAACCTTGTTTCTCCTCAATACCTTTTTTTTTTTTTTTCAACTATTGATTTGCTACTACTTGATCCCTTAACACCGTATCTTCGACTACTCCCATCAAACCTAGTATTTTTCTCCTGCAACATCATCTCTACCCTCAAGGCCATGTTCTTAACCTCATTTAGATTCCTCGTTACATTAACACCAATTTTATCATGAATCTGCAATTTCAAACCATCTACGTACCTTGCCAACTGTTGACCCTCACTGTCTCTTAGGTCGTTTTTCTTAGTAAGCCTCTTGAATTCCGCAGCGTAGTCATACTAATCATGCTCCTTGTCGGCATCGCTGATACTATTAGAACAGGATCTATTCATAATCAAGTGGTGAAAAGTCTCTTTGCAACAATTGCTTCATGCGGAACCAAGTCCGTATAGATTATCTACCCTCTCTTTATCTGTGATTCTATAACCTCTTCCACCAAGCAGGAGCTCCTCCCTTCAATCTACATGCAACGAGCTACACTCTATGATCTTCTGGTATCTCCATGTAGTCGAAAAATTTGTCTATCTCTCCCAACCAATCAAGGAATTCCTCAACATTCAAATTGCCATTAAAATAGGGAATATCTACCTTCAAACGAAATCACCGCCATCTCCCTGATCATAACCATAATAATTTGGTCGGTATTTATCCTAACTTTCACTGCCCTGTCTACACAGTTGTCTAGCACCAAACAAAAATTCTTCCTCCTCTTTAGAATCATCATCTAAAATTTATGCTAGTCTATTCGCAGTGACAGATCGATTGTTTAGACTGTCGTAGGCTTCTTCTCTTGCCCTAGGTTGTCTCCCATCATCATTCCTGCTTCTATTGGTATCGGCTGCCATGGCGTCGAAACGCTCGACTAGATCTTTGATATGCTACTCTACCCGCCATAATCTCAAATCCATGGCATCAACTACCGTCCTACGAACCATCTGACCAGTTCCACAGACTCCCGTATCTTGAGCACCCTCAAAAGTACAACCGCTATAAGCACCATCATTGGAAGACATCTTTACAAGATTCTTCTGAGCTCTTATACCACTTCTGACGCAACACAAAAGCATAAACACTCGGATTCAATCACAACGAATGAATCAAGAATCCAAGAATGCACTAAAGATGCAAACTTTACGAGAAATCTCTCAAAGAAATATCAAATACTGTAAAAATATCAAAGTCTAATGAAAAAGTATGAAACTTGGCTATTTGTATCTAACAAGAAACCCTAAACGTAATAAATAAAGCTAAGGTGGTCACAAAGTGAGATGGGCCAACACCGACGACTTAGTCGCAGCACGCTGGCGGCGTACATTGTATATCCTGGCGGTGTAAAAGCCAACGTTTAAATTTTGCTCTTGGGTCATTTAATAGAACTTATGCACTGGTTAAAGGCCGACGATGCACATCTAAGTTCGTCGGCCTTTCTCGTAATGCCAGCAGTATATAGCTGGCATTCGACCAATCTTTCAAGGCTGGCCTTCAAGGCTAGCAGCTTTCTTCTACCTGTCTTTCTTCTACTTATTGACTCTGATTTCTTCAAAAAAAAAAAAACAACTCAACTACTCCTTCTACATTAGGGATCTTAGCCATAATAGCCTACCATACATAATACAAAATTCTCAAAATGACTTCCTTGTCATTGAAAATTTTCTAATACAATGAGCGAAGCATACCCATAACTACTATACATCGTTGATTTTAACAATTCTTGCATGATAAGAAAAGAAGAAAAAGTAAATCAATTAACTCAAATGATTGCTAAACATATAAAAGGGACCTACACTGTGTTAGCATTCCTATATTGGTGTTAATGAGCATGTGGCCCAGTAAATTTTAATCCCACATGCTTGTGTTTGCATCATGACTTCAGTTTTTTCATGAAGGATTTGAAGTTGTGCAAGTGGATTAAATGAGAGAAAAACGAATTTGACTCATTTTAATCCACTTTACTCTTTTAGGATAATATATGTGATTCACATGACTTTGCTTATGAGTTAAAGATTCCTGCAGAATAGGAGGAGGTCGTATTCCTAACAGTGTTCAGGGTACGGAAGTCCTACGTTACGGGCGACTAGTACAAAGGGCAGTAGAGGAGACCATGGATTAGAAAATCCGACGAAAGGAACAGCACCGTGAAGTCACAGTAGTAGGCAGGATTATTGGAGATGACTGGAAGGTGATCCACGGATCAGTTTTGTTACATATGATACCGATGATGAAAATGAATTTTTTTTAAATCTAGCCTCGAGAAGAGGTCATGGTGGCAAAAGATTATATGGCAAGAGTAATTACAGGTATAAAGATGAAATTTTTTTCTCAATTTAAATATGTTGTTTCTGAGTTTGATGGTACTAGAAATCTCGATAAGTTTTGGGCATGGGTTGAGGAAGTTGAGAGTTCTTTGACTATATGAGGGTATGATGATAAAATTGGTGAAGAGTCGTTTACGAGGTGATGCATGGTATTGGTGGGAAAAACTTTTGACAGTGAGACGCCTTGAGAGCAAGGAGCCTGTGAGGACTTGGTTTATAATGAAATACCTAATGGAGCGACAGTTCTTTCCCTTAGACTATAAGCAAATCCTTCCTCAGAAAATTCCAAAGATGCCTGTTATATTTAGAGTAAAACTTCACCACAATTCCACCTTCTTTAAATTAAATTTTTTTATTTATTCATCAAGGTTTATCCCAATCTGAACTCAAATATGAAAGAAATCAACATATTATAAGATTCATTTTATAACGTGAAAGAAAGAGAGAGGAAATTGTAAATAACGTTCTTGAATTTTGACATAAGTATATATACTGTATGCATTCTTTAAACTTTTGAAAGTTATAAATAACCCCCTAATTAAATTTTGATAAATTACAATATAAAGTAAGTTTGTTTTTTAGATTAATAAAAACACATTAAAATCAAAGTTTGGTAGGTGTTGAAGCATATTTTAATACGTTTTAGGGTGTTTTTAGACGAAAGTCAAAGTTTGAGGGTTATTTTCAATTTTAAGAGATTATTTGCAAATTTATCAAAGTTTAAGGATTGATCTGTCATACTTGAATATTTAGGGTATATGTTTACTCCTAGGTTAAAGTTTAGGGATTGTTTGTATTATAAATTTTACATTAATTGTTGGAAGTGAGCAATTGGGCATCGAGGAATGCTGGGCTTCCACTGGACGAGCTTCAGAGGCGTGAGATCTCTTCTTCATTGCGCTTGTACTCTTTTTGAAACTTCTTCTTTTTTTTTTCCCCTTCTTTTTTAGCACCTTTTCCTATCTTTTTCTTGTATGTCTTTCGGGACAATAACACAACTATTACTCTTGGAAGTATGGGATTGGGTTGAATTAATTGAAGATAACTTGGTTTTCTCCCTAAGTAATATAAACTTGTTATTAAATAGTCTTTGGCTTCAAGATTGGACAGGATAAGGAGAATTGAACAACACAACACAAGAGATACTAGATATTATAATTTTCTTGTATCATATTTGATATGCTTGATACTAAACAAAGCACTGAATAAAGTTTTTATTAAGACTTATAAATTTTGTTTTTATTCAATTCTAATATTTTTATACTATAAAATATAAGAGACAAAAATTTTAAATTTTATCTAGTCTCATAGCTAGAGAGAGAGTTTTGTCCAATCGTAGATACATTTTGTAAATCAAATATGGTGTAATGATATTTATCTAGTTTGGTATTATAAAAAAATATACAACGAAACGCTATTTATAATTACGTTTTAATTAGTTTATCCCTTACTGGTCAATATCCACGCAATTTCCATAATTAACATTTGTCTTTGTCGTATAACATCTTTTACATACGATTAGTTCGTCCAAGGTGGCTTCATCGTTCTAATTTTTTATGACTAGCTATGTGTTTAGCTTCATGATTGATATATAAAATGACTTTGGTAGTCATGTTGTTGCACGTAACTTCAGGATGTTTAGTCTAACTATTGATTTTTTTTTCTAAAATGATATAATATAAGTGTTTAAATTACAGATGATAATTATTTTTAGAATTATCATATCTTTTATGATATATAATAAATTTTTATTTATATTTACACACCTTGTAAATATTATATATCGGCTATTTTTCATATTATGATTTCACCACGTAAATAATATATATGTGTGCATATACATATACGGTAAAGTAGTTTCAGGACTTGAATTTAATTTTGGAGTTCTATCTTCTGTAATATAATATATCTATTTTCAAATTAAGTTTAATTTGCTATTTTCCATTAATATGGACGTATTAACAAACATTATCTCGAGTTGAGAAGATCCGATTCATTTGTTAATTAATTTTTTTCACACCAATGATTTACACGAAGTGTCTAGCTGACTGGATCTTTTAAAAGCTTAAGCAGATCGGGAAAAAAAATAACATTTATTTTACCCAAATATAGCGGAATCTTACTTAATTAATTTTGCATTTTTTTTCAAGATTGTCTTTTAGATGGTTTAAGATAGTAAGCCAACATCTAATATCCGTCATGCCATGGTTTGCACGCAGGAATCGTTTAAAATGGATTGAATTAGAATAAGAGTAGAATTGGATGGAATTATAAGAATGAACCCAGAGGGGGTCGATGGAGGCTCCAGCTCTCCTCACTTGGAAAAAAAATTGATGATTATGATATGTTTAAATAATAAAAATTATATTTCATATTTATGTATTTAATAAAGTAAGTTTCCTCTTCCCAAGTCATATGGTTCTGCATCCGCCTTTAGATGGAATAAACAGTAAATCTATAAAATTTATTCTTTTGTTTAGATATATACATTGAATGGAATAGAATGAAAATAGAATAAACATGCTATTTATAAATATGAACAATAAATATATTTAAAGATAAAAACATAATTGTAATAATAATTATTAATCAGAATGGAATATAAAATTATAATTATAATAATTATTATTGCATGTTTCGATTTATAAAAAGATCAATGAACTAATTAACTGAACCGCCTCTATCGCTAGTTATTTAAGTACACATTGGTTCATATAGTATTTCGAAACGACTTTTTTCCCCACTGTGTAATGTCAATCATGCTTACATGGTCGAACCAAACATTGAAAATTTCTCAAAATGAATAAGGGCATTAAAAGTCGGAACAATCAATCTCTCCGTCAAAGTAGTTTGGTCCTCTGACCTGCCTTTTGCATTTGTTGTTGAGTTTTCCCCGGCTCCATTTAGAGGTTTAAAGGATTAAATTGGTTTGCAAACTATTCTTATTCTATTTGATTTTTAATTCGATTTGAGGTTGAGTTTGAGTTAATCAAGTAGTTTATTAAGTCAAAGTTAAATTTTATAATATTTAACTCAATTAATCCACAAACCTATTCGAACTCGAGTTGAATTTGAGCCAAATTTTGATATTAATATTAAATGGATTAGAATAATAAAATATTTGTTTCATTAATCAAGTCCAAACAAGTCTAATTGAGTCCAGAGCTTGTTTTATATCACTTCGAGTAGAGTTTGAGTTTAAATTTTAAGCTCAGCACTTGACTAAGCTCAAGTTTTGAAGGTTTGATTACTTAAGCTCAAACCCATCATCATACAATCTCAATTCGATTCGTTTGCAACTCTAATTTCACCTCATCCAAAATAAGAGGTTTTGTGATCTTTTTCCTCATCCCACTATTATCAATATTTAATAGTACTAATGGCACATTTGACACATATGTATGGGCTTGGAAAATGAAATTGTAATTTTGGATTCCATTTTCTTTCCTCTATTTACAAGTGATTTTAGAAGTCAAAGTTGTGATTCAATGAAATCAATAATTGAAAATTTAAAGGTAAATTTGATTCTTCCTTCTCAAGCATGAAAATTGCGATTCCATTCTGCCATAATTGATTATATATACTTAAATTAGCATTTTATCCAATTAAGTATTTATTGCAGAGAGCTTTGACAAATACACTATATGGATATTTTGTTCATTCCATTCCATTTGGTGGACATTTCCCAAAGCAAGAATAAATTTGTCATTGTAAGAGTTATTCCATTCCAAACGATTTGTATTCATGCATACCAACATTATCTATCTCTTTCTTTTTTTTTTCCTCCCTTTTCGCAAAGTATATCTCTTTTCTTCATGGTTAACCATTTAGTTATTATCAAACATGTTATTTTCAAAATGTATAACCATCTTAAAATTAATATTATGTAAAGTAGTACAAAAAAGTTATTGATGTTTTAAGTGGTCATAAAAAGGATTAATATTATATAAAATAGTACAAATAATGGATCATTTGTACTATTTTGTATGAAATTAATTTTTTTTAACCTTTCAAAACGTTAGTACCATATTTGAACTTACCCACAAATATTAAAAACTTATAGTATAACTTATTTAGAAATAATAATACTCCTATTTTCAACATAAATTTTATAGTATATATACATATATGTACACACACATACATGAAGTAAAAGTTTCAAAAGCCATCCTAAAACTTGTTGGATTGGCTTCACAGGAGAGGGGTCAACAACATTCCTAGAGGTATTAAGGTAAGTTTGGGTCCAAATTACAAGAAATTATATCTATATAATAGAACTTTTTCATATGACTTACCTATCGCGGTATCCATCATTCAATTCTCGAGTCTCAACATGTTATAGTAAGGAAAAAATTAAAATGTACAACAGTTATGCCATGTGGCATGTGATGATCTTCATTGTGTCTCTCTAAAATGTTTAGAATTTATTCGTTGAATTTGAAATTGATTGAAAAACCCAACTTTTTCGTCATTTACCAAATTATAATATCTGAGATTGAGTCCTCGCTGTATATATATATATGTTTATCATGGGACAATAATATAGAGTAATTTTTTGATTTTATACTTTTTCATTTAATTATAAAAAATATAATAAAGATATTATATATTTTATTAATGATTTTACATAGCTGTTTATGCATACATGTTGGATAAATTATACAAATTATTTATCATAATATATTGAAACCTATGTGTGTTCCATATATATTCATATCCTAATCGTATTCGTCTTATCAAATTATTGTTTGATTATTTTATCATCCTAATTGTGTCATTGAATTATATGATAAATTATTATTAACCCTACAATGATTTTAACCTTTCGTAAAAAATACTAAAAGAGCCATGAACAGCAGCTTTCTCCTTTTAAAGGGTTGAGCTAGTCTCGTATATATTCTCGGAAAGAGTCAATTTTATGGAAATTTTACGGTCTAGTCATGTATTTTAAGGGTAATGATTCTGTCGTCTCTTCGAAAATACTTAATATACGTAATCGAATAATTGACTTGACTAAACCATCCTATTTAAGATTTCCAGCCATTTTAAATTAGTAAAAAGTAGGTCTGGGAAACGTTGTCATCACATCTTTGGGATGTGTTACTTCACATTTAATAATATATAATGATTATATGCTACTTCACATATAATGAATTGTAGACGATCATGATTTTGTCCAATACATTCAACTTGCTTAAATTGACCCTTTTCTCATATAAAGCAGTCATTATTCAGTAATCTTTTCTAATATAGACAAAATCATCTTAAAGAAATTCGGAGATGAAAGCACTATGAATTTGTTTCCGAAATTTGGAGATGAAAGCAAATCATTTTAGGGTTCCTTTTATCTAATAAACATGCAATGATGTCGGGCAGCAATAATTAATCTCTTGGGTATCAAATATAAGTGCTATTAGTAATAGTATAGTAGTTAAGAGTTTGATAATAAACTAGGATATGTCTATAAAGAAAAAATTTATTGAGCATGATACACTATATAAATTGATTAATGGTATATAACTATATATAAATATTTTTCATGTAGATAATTTTATAAAAACTATATACAATTTTTATCGTTTGTTTAAAATACATTGATATTTAGCTACCATCCACTTGAACAATTAGCTTATTATTCTGATTCAATCTTTTCTCTACCACTATGAAGAAAAAATTATTTCTAGACTATCTTTATCAAGGCTTTCAAACCAAACGCGTTCTATATATTTACTTGGTTCCTAGTCAACATAAAATGAAATAGAATCATCAACTTGTGATTTACACCAAATATAAGGTTGAGAATCATCAATAGGTTCATGACTTTTGAATTTAGCTTGAGACCAGGATGTGTCAACGCCGGTCTTTCATTGCATTTACTGGACCTTGTACCCTATCTGCAATTTATTGCTGAGGCATGGTTTGTAATTAAATTCGGAAAGTAACATTTATCCGAATAACGCGTGGAATTTAAAACTAAAACCGCGTTTGTAACTTGCATTAATATCTGCATGTTCAGAACAACAACAACCAAAAAATTTATCTTCTACAATAAAACACCATAACTACTGGATATAGTTTAAAAACCACATAATACGCGACCACTAAGTAAAATTATAATTATAAAATAAATTTACTTAAAATGAATTTGATGTAATGGGTTTGTTTTATATCCATACTTGTCACAATCCCAAATAGGATCTAGTAGGATTTACTGGAATTTGTCATGTCACGTGTGCACCTATTACATTATAGTCATCTTGTGTATCAGAGTTCATAAGACTCTATTAAATATTTAATTATAAAAGTTGTTTATGATATATGAATATATTTGATACACCAAAATAATTTTAGAATTTCAACATTCTACTGATTAACAAGATTGTAAAGAATCAGTGTTCCTTACCAAATAGTCATAGATAGCTTACATTTATATAACCCTGAAGAGTAAAGGAAATCTTATTGATGATTTTATTTAAATTGGTATCTGCATCTATAACTTAACTCTTCAAGTGCTTGTGATAACCTTCGTGGGGTAAGATGACTCATTCATACTAATCTTATCTCGTCCCGCTCTTATGGAGTTACCTGCAAAACAATCTGTTAAAGGGGGGGAATCACGACTCGGTGAGACGGGAGTGTAATTTCCTCAATATTACCTCAAGCACAAGCAAGTTATCAATCATATGCTATGCATAAACACTCATATGCAACGCAAACATCGCATGCGATTTTTCGGTAACCAGTGCGAGTCTAGGATTTAACCCTTTCTTGACCTAAGGTTTGGGGAACGCTTAGTTCCATCAGCATCTAGGTCATCCAAACTTAAATTCACTTATCACAAGTCCTACGGCAGCCTTAAGACGCTCAATTTGGGGGTAGCTTACAATTAAACCTGAGACAATGATTAAACTTGGCTTTGTAATCCATGACTTTCCCAGATCATTTAGTTTGTCTTACGAAACTGAAACTCAACTTAACTTAGTTTTTCCTCGGGGAGGCCTTAAGGTGCTCAATCCGAAGGTAGCCTAACTTAAATAAAGTGGATATATCCATAACTTAAATTTTACAGTCATTCCATTATCAGATGGTGACGGCAAGTAAGAATTCAATGTTGTCTAATGCATGTTTGGTTTTAGTTAGTCTAATAGTTGTTAATAGTTTCAAGATGACCAATCAATATGCATTTCACTCCAAGCAGACAAGATGAAAGGAAAAATAGTGATCTTACACAAGAACATATACAAATAGTTCATTCCCAATTATTAATATATTCTTGCTTGCTAGACTTTTCATTTATGCTTCGTCAGCTTAAACAAATATACTTATTGTCGACAATCAATTGATTCATCTCTTACTTAGTGCTTCCCATTTCTTACTTATGCGGTCTCTATGACTTGCATCCATTCCAATGGCACATCCATCTTATTCAAATATGCATTTGAATCCTTAATGGTGAAAGTAACAATCCCACACACAAGCTAATTCCAGTAGCTCATTCACCAACATCAGTACAGTATTACTTGTTAGGTCCTTAATATATATTCCGTGAACTTGAATCCATATTCTTAGTATTTAAGCTTAATTTTACACCTTAAAACATTTAGTTAGGCTAAAAGAATGAGTTAAGTGAGTTACAAAAGTTATGGTAAGAATTTCTTAAAAGTGGAAGATTTTCAATATACACAAGCAGTCTACACATCTTGTGTAGAGACTTTTTTTACAGTAAAAGTGGTTTATATGGCCTACATGGCTTGAAAATACAAGAAATGGATTCCAGAGGCTACACAAGACCACTTTTATGCGCAGATCATGCTTGGCGCTAGTATAAGATAGGTTTGGTGTCCATATTACTTTGTTTCGCCCATATTTACATGTACACAAGCATTCTACATGGCCATGTGGGATGGTCATATAGAATATCTTTTACATTCAAAATGTAGGTTTTATAAAATTTATACCTACACGACCTTCGTACATGAGCAGTATACACGTGGTTGTGTACAACACATTTTGCATCCATAATGTAAGTTTTAGCAATTTTTACACATACACAACTATTCTACATCGCCGTATAGGATGACTTTCATGCTAAACCTTCTATTGACATTTTAATTTGTATTTCCAAGACTTGTAACACCTCAATAAGTCTTTATAACTTCAAATTATCACCAACACAACATAAATTAGCAATACAACACACAATCAAGCAATAAATCATCAAAAATCCTACTCACCTTAGTTGTATTTCAAATTTAGTCGATATAATCCTTGAATGGATTTGTTCATTCATTGTTCTTGCCTAAAACATATACAAAAGGTTCTTTTAAGCTCAATAAACTCAAATATATAAGTTAGAATCAAGGGTTAAAATTGAAATTCAAGAATCTTATGATATCATTATAGTTTACGACTTCATCGAACTTTCCATCACATCTGAGGTTGGATAAAACTTTATAGAGCCCAGTCTTGAATTGGAAAGTGTGCGACTATGATCACAATGCAACTTGCGAATCTAGAAATGGAAACGCATTTTGTGAATTATGGATTTTTAAAGTTTTAGAAATTCGCCGATCATAATCCGTAAGCTTTACAAGGAAGGAGGAGAAAGAAGCAAGAAAGGAAAAGAAAATAAAAAGGAAAAGGGGGCGGCAGCGACAAAGGCATGTGCGCTTGTGTGTGTGTGTGTGTGTCAATAAGGCGGTGATGAAAACATGTCAAATAATTTTTGTAATTGGGGTCCAATTTATATGTGGTACGATATCTTAGTATAACATCAATTCTATAGTATTTTTAGGTGAAAACCTACGTGCCTACTAATTCAGATGTCATGATCATAATCGTATACACAGAATTTTAAATTGAAGCTCCTAAAATTTTGATTTTATTATATTTTAAAATTTAATACACATGTAGGGTTCTCGGTTCTAGAATTAGGGTTTATGGGTTCGGATATTAGGATTTTAAGTATATTCAAGGTTCGATTACCCCTCGAGTTTCCATTCAATTATTAAATCCCATATTCTAGATAGGGTAAAATTACAGGGCATCACAATACTTATGCATAATATTATAATGAATACCAAAATAAATCACTTGGAAGATCATATATAATAATGCCTAAATTTCTTGAAGGAAAATTTATAATGTTAAATCTTAATAGACTAGAAATTCATATGAATAAAATAATATACCCATAATATAAAAAGAATTCTTATTCATTGGCACTAAAAAAAATTGAAATTCCTTGAAACTAATGTTAAAGTCAGAATTCCTAATATATTACATGATTGTTGCATGCATAATGAATAGGAAATAAATCAAGGAGACAGTGGTGATCTCCGCCTAAAGGTAGATATCCCTAGCTTTAATGGTAATCTCAATATTGAAAAATTCTTAGATTAGCTGGTTAAAGTAGATAGGTTTTTCGATTACATGGAGATTTCTTAAGAGCATAAGGTTAGGTTGATGGCATATCGATTGAAAGGTGGAGCTTCAGCATGGTGGAAGAGTTGCAAAATAGGAGACAGCGAGAGGGTAAGCAGCCTATGCGGACATAATTCCATATGAAAAAATTGCTACGAATGGATTTTTTACCATTGATTACAAGCAGATTCTTTTCCAGCGATATCAATGTTGTTGCCAAGGACAGCATTCAGTTCATGACTACATAGCTAAATTTATAAGACTAGCAGAGCAAAATGATATAGGCCAGCAAGTGACGTAGTATATAGATGGCCTGAAGTTGCAGATCAGAGATAAATTGGAGTAAACGTGCTAAGAAACTTAAGTGAATCGAAGAACATGGATCTTAGGGCAAGGATGATGTTACAAGAGAAGAGTACTAGGTTTGAGGGGAATAGTAGCAAATATGGAGTTGAGGGAATAAGTAGCGGCAAAACTATGACAAAAAAGAATAAGAATGTTGAGGAGAAGCAAGGTGGGGGTAATGAGAAGAGAGAAGATAAGGCTACAAGCAAGAAACATGTTGAGGGTAAGGATACTAAGAAACAAAAATCCATATGCAAAGCCTATTTTGGGCAAGTGTTGGCATTGTAACCAACCACAGTACCGGTCGAACAAGTGTCCTAATAGGAGAAGTGTGAATATTGATCAAAGCGATGAAAAGGTCTGTTGTGAGCCCGATGGAGAGGATGAGTACTACAACGAGGATGAGGAGGAGGTTGAGTGGGCATATGTTATTAGGAAGCTAATGTTGGCAACTAAGCAGGAGGAAACACCTAAAGACATTAGTTGTTTCGTATCAGGTGCACAACAGAAGGGAAGGTATGTGATCTAATAGTTGATAGTGAAAGCTATAGAAACATTATTAGTAAGGAGATTGTGAAGTAGCTGCAGCTACTAGTAAAGAAATACCCTAACCCATAACTATAGGATGGATTAAAAAGAACTAAGAGGATTGAAGTAATAGAGAGGTGTATTATACCACTCTCAATAAGCAAGCATAAAGATGATGTTTATTGTGATATAGTAGATATGGATACGTGTCATCTACTATTTGAGAGGCCTTAGTAATATGATGTGAGTGCCCAACATGCAAGAAAGGAGAATATGCACAGAGATGGAGGAGGCCATGATGGAGTCAATAATTGTGCACACGCTCATAGTTAAACAAGTCATGACAGTAGAGGGAGAGAGTAGGTGGTATATCAGGGGTAGTGAAAGAGGTGTTGGAAGAGTTCAGGGCTGTGTTGCCTCAGGACTTGCTAGAGGGACTACCATCTATGAGGGACATCCAGCATCCGATTGATTTGGTGCCGATGGTGAGTTTACCCAACTTACCATACTACAAAATGAGTCATAAAGAGACTGAGGTTTTACAAGAGAAAGTATAGGAGTTGTTGTATAAGGGGTTTATCAAAGAGAGTATGAGTCCATGTGTTGTGCTTGCATTACTAACCCCAAAGAAAGATAGCAATTGGAAAATGTGTGTTGACAACGAGGCCATCAACAAGATCATTATTGGGTATAAATTCCCAATACCCCATTAGAAGACATGTTGGACAAGTTGAGTGAGGTAATTATGTTTTCCAAAGTTGACCTATGAAGTAGCTACCGTCATATTACAATCAAGCCTATGGATGAGTGGAAAACAGTGTTCAAGACAAAGGAGGATTGTATGAATGGCTAGTAATGCCATTCGGTCTCTACAACGCGCCAAGTACTTTTATGCGCGCCATGAATAATGTATTAAAACCCTTCATTGGTCACTTTGTAGTAGTCCACTTTGATGACATCTTAATTTAAAGCAAATCTAAAGAAAAACATATAGGACATTTGAAAGATGTATTGACTGTATTAAAGGAGAATTAAGTTTTATGCAAATTTGAAGAAGTGTATTTTCATGTCTAGAAAGCTATTATTCCTAGAGTTTGTAGTTGATGGTGAGGGGATTACAATAGATGAGGAGAAGTTGAAGGCTATTAGAGAGTGACATGTTCCAAAGACTGTAACTAAGCTAAAAAGTTTCTTGGGATTAGCCAGTTTTTACAAACGTTTTATCAGGCAGTTAAGTACTATTGCTGCTTTAGTGCCTAAAGAAAGGAAAGTTTCAATGGGATGAAGAGCATGAGGCTAATTTTGCAATGCTAAAGGAAAATTTGTGTAGTGTCCCTGTACTAGCATTACCTAATTTTTAAAAATTGTTTGAAGTGGATTATGATGCTAGTAGGGTAGGCATTGGAGCTGTGTTGTCACAGGAGAAAAGGCTAGTAGCTTTCTTCAGTATGAATCTAAGAAGAATTGGTCCACTTATGACAAAGAGTTTTAATTTGTTGTGGGGGCATTGAGGATCTGAGAGCATTACTTAGTTGGGAAGGAGTTTACCCTATACTCAGATTGTGGTGCTCTAAAGCACCTGAGTAATCAGATCTAAATTAACAAAGACATGCATGCTAGATGGATCCAGTTCTTACAATATTTCCCATTTAAATTGAAGTGTAAGTCTGGGATACCGAATAAAGTGGCCGATGCTTTGAGTGGAAGGGTTGATATACTAGTGACCATGAGCACTGAGATCGTGGGTTTGAGCATTTGAAAGAGTTGTATGAAAGTGACACTGACTTTAAGGATATCTAGAGAAAATACATTACAAAATAACCTTATGGTGAGTTTCATGCTCATGAGGGGTACTTGATGAAGGGAAACCAACTGTGTATCGCTAAGTCTTCTCTAAGAGAAAAGCTAATTTGAGATCTACATGAGGGAAGACTAGCTAGACACTTGGGTAAAGATAAGACCATCATAGCGGTAGCTGATAGATTTTATTGGCCACATTTAAGGTAGGATGTTAGTAAGATTGTACAAAGATGCTTTGTTAGACATCCAAGGGACAATTCCAAAATATTGGGTTGTACAAACCGCTGCCAATTCCTAAGAACATCTAGGAGGACTTATCTATGGACTTCATATTGGGTTTGCCTCGTACCCAATGAGGCTAACTCGGTTTTTTATTGTTGACAAGTTCTCAAAGATGTCTCACTTTATTCCATGCAGAAAGACTATAGATGCACAAGTAATTGTGAAGTTATTCTTTAGGAAAGTGGTACGCTTTCATAGAGTTCCTAAGTCCATCCCTTCAAATAGGCACAACAAATTCCTTAGTCACTCCTGGAGGACCTTATGGTCGATGTTTGATTCCTCTCTGAACTACAGTAATACAGCTCACCCATAGACGAATGGGCAGACGGAAGTTACCAACAGAACTCTTGGTGATTTTATAAGGAGTACATGTGGAGAAAGCCAAGACAATGGGATGTAGCTTTAACCCAAGTAAAATTTGCCTACAAAGCACTATCCATAGGACTACAGGGAAGTCACCATTCTCTGTAGCCTATACCAAGACATCGTAGCATGCACTAGACCTAGTCATGTTGTCCAAGACATATGATATCAATATAGCTGCTAAGAACATGGCTGAGCACTGGAAGGCTACTACAACTAAAGTAAAGAAAAGGATTGAGGAAGCCAATGCCAAGTATAAGGAAGTAGTAGAAAAACATCGAAAAAGGCAGTTGTTTGAGGTAGGAGATCAAGTGATGGTGTTCTTGAGGAAGGAACGGTTTCTAGTAGGCAAGTATAGTAAGTTGCAGCCTAAGAAATATGGTCCCTCTCAGATCATGAGGAAGATCAATGACAATGCATATATGGTTGGTCTTCCTAACAACATGGATATTTCCAAGATCTTCAATGTTGCTGATCTTTTTTCATTCCACCCCAACGATTCTATATTATATCCAGAAGAGAACTTGGGATCGAGTTCTTTACATGTAGGAGAGAATGATATGGACGACATAGCAAGACGCATATTTAAATAAGAGAAAGCTGTCCAAGAAGGAAAGGAGGAAGCAATACTAGACCGTCGTTACGTTGCTGGCCTTGAAAGATAAGTTGCCGGTGCTGAAGGCTACACCGCTGGCGTCGATGCCAACCTATATTGCTCCAGTTTTGTCTTTCGAGTTTTAAACTGTCAATGTTAATTATAGGCTGTCAGCTTATGATACATGATTTGTTTCTAATTTATTCTTTTAGGTTTTCCATGTAATAGTATAAATAGTTCTTTAAACTTGTTTTTCTTTTCATAACTTATCATATGCTCTTGAAATCCGAAAATTGATGGAAGTTTCTCTTTAAGACCGCATTCTTTGTAATTGTTGTGTGATTAAGATCACTAGGCGAGTGTTTTAGTTTGTGTTTATGCTAACTTACTGCGTCAATTATACTGTGTAAGTTCACATATTACTTCTTATAGATGTGCGCATTGAATGATATTTTTGTGTTTGTCTAAGTCAAAACCATGCATGCTTAAGTCTCAAATTGGCATACAATCCTTCCAACAATAAGGAAGCCTCCGGTCCGTCTTAGTCATAACACGTTATTCGATTACTATTTACGATTTGAATTTAGCTTGAAACAAATGCGTCAACGCCGGTCTTTCATTGCATCTAGACCTAAACCGAGGTGCAGCTCATTGCTCGGGCATGGTAGGACACTGAAAGTAACATTTGACCTAATAACGCGTAAAAATTTAAAATCCGCGTTTGTCGATCAACGGAATTTGATAGTGACGTTTGTTAACTTGAATGCATCCACGTAACACAAGAAAAAAATAATATAAAATTTGCACCATGTACAGGATCTAATTTCTAATCTGCGTAGCTAATAGAACATTTGCTTGTTCAGAACAACAACCACTAAGTTTATTTCTTACGAGAATTTGGCATGTATGTTTTTCGCCATGAAATATATCATAGTTTTATTTAAAAATGTATTACCATTAACGTATTAATTATATATTTTATAAACTATTTGAAAATATTAGTTCTATACGATTATGGTAATCTTTTTATTTCTTATGTAAAATGCAACATAATTTAGAAAAGTTATAACGCTTAATAAGGTGCTTAAAATTATATTATTTCATTTGAATTTACATGTATAAAAAACGTAATGTTTACAATTTTATTTTTCTTTTACTTACAAGATGTCTTTATAAAAATTATTAGTTTTATGACTTTTTTTTTAATCAAATTTGTCCCATTAAATATCTAATGGTTCTCCCTATTGTATTGTACCACTAAAATATTTAATATACCAATTAATATATTTATTTTAATAATAACAATTCCATTGAGAAGATCTTATTAAAATCCCCATAAACCAAATGTACTACATGTTTACTTTGGAAAAGAGGGGAAAAAAACTATTTGTTTTATCCTTATTCCACATGAAGGTGTTTAGTCACCTAATAACAATAAATACTTTATAAATTTCTATTTCACATATTAATAAATAACAATTTGTGCCACCACCTTTGCTGGGTAATAGTTTATAGTTTATACACTATCTCCTTATAAATGCATCTACGCACCTGAAAACACCATAACTACTACTACATATATCTATTTATCATAAATATAATAAATAATTCACTACTATAACAAAAAATATAATAGATATCTTACATTTAATATGATATAATGCTTTTTCTTCTCTATCCTAACTAATAGGTTATAATACCTAGTTATTGAATTACTTATATTGATGTAAACGGGTAGATAACATGAAGTTCTTAATATGAGTTCTTAACATTTATCAGCTCCATAATATATAAATTAGATAAAAGTAATTGAAAAAAATAACTCTATAAATTATATAAAGAGTTTGAGCACCCGTATATATGGCTGTTCTTATAATAAAGTTAATGAATTAACGGCCTCCTACGACCGATTCATACTATCACAATCAGCAGCTTTTTTTTTTTTTTTTTTTTTTTTATGACTAGACGATGCTTCTATTACTAAAAGCCTTTTTGCCACTAACCGATGTTTTTATTACTACAAATTTGAACCTCTTTTCCTATAAATAGATAGAATACTTACACAATACTACATAAACTAAAAAGAAAAACATGGCAAGAAAGACCTCTTCCTTCTTATTCCCTCTTTATTTTATCATTATCTACTTCGTATTATTGATTATGATCCTCCAAAGTATCCCATTATGTTCAGCTGAACTACCTCCATACGATCCAGCGCGAGGTAATTCACTTGTCTGAATTTAGTTTTCAAAAATATGAATTCGGAACAATTGCCTCTTGAGAGCTGCTCACTTCTAATGTGATTGGCTCATTTTACCAAAAGCTTTTCAGATTTTCATGGTACTATAATTATAGTCTAATGTCTACAATATCTATTCTCTTTATAACGGAATAATTTTATTTATTTCTACTATTAACATAACATAAGAATACATTAATAAGACCTATAGAAATTATATGTTTATTAATTTTCTACCTTAGAGAGAAAGAAACGCGAGAAAAGAAACCTACCTAGAGTTGGTATATAATATACCTGAAGGGCTAAATTTTTTCTCTCTTAAATTAATGTCGAATTAATTCTTAAATTAAATCCGTTTCTCCTTATAATTGTATTATACATCATGAGATATATGAATTATAGTTCTTATAAATAAAAAAGTATAATACCATGAAAAATAATTATTGAATTACTAATGACCCTCGTCCGTCCTAGAGGAATGGTTTCCTTGATTTACAATAAAGCATCATCACATGTTAAATTGTCAATATATCATGTCATGTATTTGGTTTTGCAGGATCTGCCGTTGAAGGAGACGATCCGAATCATGCCGGCGGCCCCTAAACCCTGGCCATTTAAACCATACGTATGTAAAAATTATCCAAATAATACTCGGGATCTTCATATGTAAACAAAAAATATATTATATGCATCCCATGTTACTATGATATAAATCTTGAAAAGCAAGGGTGCACCTTGATGATGAAGCTCACTGGGAACCATGGAGGAATGTGCATTAGCATAATAGCATTATTTGTCTTCGTGGAACAATATCGTTGGTATAATATGTTGCAGCTGTCATGCTGTCATATGTTATATCGAAATGTATGCAATCTTTATCTATATTTAATTTATAGATGATCTATTTATAAAAGAAATATTTATTTTTTATCTGTATCTAATTGTCAACAAACATATGTTTGAATAAAAAAAAAAACTATCAAAACTATTAGGAAAAGATAAAATAAAGACAACCTCTATCATTAGGCAAGAGCAAGACCTTATATAGTATCAACACTGGCCTTTCAATAGAATGAATAAGATCCGAACTTTCTCATCCCGATAATTGTAATAAATAGTAACCAGAATATACACAAATATATTTATTTATGAATATTTAGTCCGGAATAGAGCTATTCCAGTTGGTCATTTCTTTATCTATCATGGATTCATTTTGCTTTTAAGGCTAATGGATTGTAGTATTACCAGCTGAAGCTAATAGCGCAGAAATGTCTTGAGCATTTAACTAAATAATACATTAAGTAACCAATAGGAGGAGATGGCTTCTTGGAAAAGAGCTTAAAAATTGCATGTATTCTTTTTTACCAATGCATGATTTATGCTCTTCTCTGTTACAATTTACGAATATTAATAAATAGAAAAGATTTTCATCCGATTAATGAAATTTTTTAGGTTATAGTGTTATACTTTGTATTAGACTTTTCTTGAAAAAACCAGCAATTGATACTTCCTAGATTGCCCATGCCCAAGAATCGTGAAATATCTATGCACTAGCACGAGCTTGAACGAAAAGAAATATAATGAATAACATACGTCGCAGATATCGCGTGTGCACGTAATTAATAACTATCATATAAAATAACTTTGTTCAGTATTTCCAAACATAAAACTGAGTGCTAAAATTACCCAAATCTCATATCCCACGGTCTCGTACCATTATGAAATTTGTATGTTTTTTGCAATTTAAAACTTAAAAATATGCAATACCTTAACAGACTGTTGACTTGCATTCACATGGTAGGAAAAAGTCGGAAGAGAGAGCTGGAATATAATTGGATTCTTATTGGAATCTCATGAATGTTATACCAAAGAGTGAGAACTAAATATAGTGTGTTTCAAACAGGAAGAGGTCATGCAATAAAATTAACCCTGTAGCCTCATGAAATTGAGATAAACAAAAATTGCAAGATGATAGAGATACAAATAAAAAGAGACCATGTTAGAAAGACATAATAGTCAAATAATATGGTATAGAGATGCTGGTAGAAAGAGAGCATATTTATCAACTTGCTCCCATTATATCACGTGCTAATCAATTTAAACATTATGAAATTTAAACTCAATTTGACAAACTATTAGAATAACTCATGTTTAAACTTGACTTTACAATCGAATCCAACTCAATCAAGTATAACTAAATTAGTTTGCAAATAGATTTGATTCATTTACACCTACAACTTTAACCTTAACCCAAACCCCAACCCTAGTCCTAGCCCTTGTCCTAGCAACATAGCACTAAAATTACTTTCTTAATTCCTTGTGTTTGTGAAATCATTTTGGTTTGTTTATCCCAGTGGGTCTGGTTTCCTCTTGCAATCATAGCCATAAGAGTTTAATATATGTTTTATTTGGAGATTCTTTTCCCTAACTGAGTTGACAAGAAATCTTAATTTGATTTTGACAACTTTGGCATGTGTAACAAGTCACTCTAAGTACAAATGAGTTTATCTTGAATCCAGTATAGCGTCTATAGACAATAATGAGTAATGTATTCATTCGATTTTGCGCTTGACCTCTTATCTTTAAAATTAGCTGTCTATTGGTTTTTGTTACTTATCAATAGCAAAATTATCACATAAAAGTTTTAAAGAACCTTTTTAATATTTAAAAGTTTAAATGCTTAATTTTAAAAGAGGAAATCCCACCTAAAACAATTATAAATAATGTATTCACAAATTGCAATTTACTCTTTATGAAACTACACCTACTTCAATGCTAACGTGACACCAAATTGACCTCGAAGGAAAGGATAAAAAAGAATCTTTAAGCTTTCACACACTAGATTAAATACATGATGTATAATTCACGAAATAATTACTACGTGTATATTATACAAAATGCATATATCAAAATATACACATGGCATGTAATACTCATCAACCTTTTCTCAACCTAAAAGGGGAAAAAAAAAAGAAAAAAGATTCATCGGACAAATGTTAATAAAATTCACATTCATATTGATAAAATATATAATTTTAAAATAATTATCATCCATATTTTATACATAATACATACATTAAAATTTTATCAATATACTTAATCAACCATCTCTCCTAAACGTTTTGTTATCTTGCTAGTCATCTTCCAAACGCAGGCCGATATTCCAATACTTAAACGATAAACCTAGGATGTTATGCAAATGAATGCTTGAGATGTTGAATTTAAATCATACATGATGAGTTACTTTATTTTGTCTCCATCATTTTCATCTTATATGGAAGCAAACTATCTATCATTTCCATATTTATAGTTACATATATTATTTATCATGCAACAAAAAACTATGAACTATATACATATAAATTGATATGATAGTACGAAATCTCTAAAATCTAAAGCACACAAAATATATCAATAAAGCATGTAACTTGTAAAAATTTATACCATATGAACGGCAAGCCATTAGAGAGAGAGAGAGAAGGGAAGAAAATTTGAATAAATATCATACCATTTGGATCCTCACCTAAGCTTATTTTGTTTGCATATTCAGAATAACAGCAATCAAGATACCATTAACTAATATTTTTATTAGTTATTTACATGGATTTATAAAATGATAATGATCATTTTTTTTATTTTAGAGTTTTTTTTATTTAATTTATTTAGCTAGTAACAAATATTTATTTGCTAGGATAGGATGGAAACATTATTCTCGTAACAGCAAATTTCCATCCTTGAATTATAATATAATCTTCCTTTATTTTTTATAGCGACGTATACCGATAATTGCCTTGAGGTTATTTTTCTTAATATATGAATTATTTATGAGGTCTATAACATATAAATTACATAAAAAGTAGTTAGTAAAAACTCTTTATAAATTATATAAAGAGTTTGAGCACCCAGCTATCATCTAGGAACTTGCAACGAATCACCCCGTTATATAGCCATTCTTATGATGAAGTCAATAAACTAACCTGCTGTCACAACCAGCACGTTTTTTTTACCAAATAACGCTTCTATTCCCATAGGGGAAAATAAAATTCAATCAAATAAATATAAATATATTTTAAACAACTGGTGAAAATAATTTATAATTTTGTAAAGCTATCCACTTAAAAAATTATAAAGCTATTCACATAAAAAATTTTACCATATTTACACACAATTAATCATTATAAATGATATATAATACTATAGATGGATTCCAAACCGAAACCATCAAAATTAGGCTGAGTGGAACTGCCGTGACCGAGAGCCCCTTAAAACAGGCGGCTCCTCCTTGGTTTCAAGGAAGGAAGGAAAGAAAGAAAAAAAGGAAAAAATAAAAAACCTACAAACATTATCATGCGCCATCATAGTTTCTGATTTAACCATATGTCCCACTAATTGCCTCGTTCTTAAATAAATATCCACGGATATTTTTCTTGCCAATTGCGTACATAAGATATTCGCCAATTCAGGAATCAAAAACACAAAGGTGGCTCAGAACCAGACCATGGATGTAATGTAATTCTGTATTAGAATATGGTCTGCCTATTCCATGGTGCCGTGCTTGAAAAGGCACCCAGGAGTTGAACAATAATGATTCGGAAGAAGACGGGGACACCGATGACATCGACAAATACACGGTTTTTTCAGTATGCCTTTTAGATCATCTATTTCTTCCATCTCACGTGAACTTATGTCGTTGAAAATCTCGATTCTAGGACCAGACTAGAAACTAGAACCGGACCATCCTCAGTTCTCATTTTTCAAAACTGGAACCGATGGTATAGGTTCCAATTCAGTCCGGTTCTGAATCAGTGCCGAAGTCCAGCGCTTGTTTTTACTGACCAATTTTTTATTTTCTACAAATTTTCTTATAAATAGAAGGAAAACTTACACAATACTAGATAAGCTAAAAAGATAAATATGGCAAGAAAGATTTCTTCCTTCTTATTTTCTTTTTATTTCATCATTATCTACTTCATTTTATTAGTTACCATCCTCCGACGAATTCCTTTATGTTCTGCTCCGGAAAATAATGCACGAGGTAATTTACTTGTCTTAATTTAATTTTCGAAAATATAAATTTGGAACTTGCCTCTCGAGAACCACTCACCTCTAATATGATTAGTTTATTTTAACAAAAGCTTTTCAATTTTTCATAGTACTATAATTATAGTTTAATGTCTACAATATATATTCTCTTTATAATGGAATAGTTTTATTTATTTTTTAGTATTAATATATAACATAAGATAAAATTAATAAGTCTTTTTTATAGAAAAGATTTGTTTATTCTTCTTCGGGAAAGAGAGAAATTCTGAAAGGGCTAAATTTTCCTCCTCTCAAGTCAATAATATTGGATTAATTTTTAAAATAGGTTTGTTTCTTCTTGTAATTCTAGTATATATGATATATCATAAGATACCATTATTATAGATCTAATGGATTAAAAACTATAATACCACCGTAAATACATAATTATTGTATTGAAAATTCTATGGTCTCGTCATCATTTTGACGGGATTAATCATATCACCATCTAACGGCTCATACTATACTCAACCGTAATCAAATCATTAAAATAAATAATATTAAACACTAATGAGTGCTTAGACACTTAATAAATACTATGTATACATATATGTATAAGATATCTTATGGGATGCTATAAGAAACAACTTATTATGTTTTATAAGACATTTCATGATTATCTACATTTGAACTGGAAATGTCCAGACAAAGTGAAAAAACCCGTCAATTAAAAAAAAAAATCTTCTCAGTTACCATGGTCATTTCTCTGCCCCTACTTCCGTCTTAGAGAAATGGTTTCCTAAATTTTGTAATAAAGCATCACCACATGTTAAATTGTCGGTGTTAATATATTTTATCATACATACTTACATATATATATATATATATATATATGGTTTTATAGATTATGTTGGAGGACACCATCTAAATCCTACCCATCTAGACATCATCATAGATTAGCTTGAACCAAAACCGTTAAAATAAATAATATTAAACATTAATGAGTGCTTAGACAATTAATAAAATACTGTGTATACATATATACATAAGATATCTTATGGGATGCTATAAGAAACAACTTATTATATTTATGAGACATTTCATGATTATCTACATTTGAACTGGAAATGTCCAGACAAAGTGAAAATAATTGCTAAATAAGCCGTCAATTAGAGGGGGGGGAAAAAAAAACTCTTCTCAGTTACCATTGTCATTTCTCTGCCCCCACTTCCGTCTTGGAGAAATGGTTTCCTGGATGTTGTAATAAAGCATCACCAAATGTTAAATTGTCGGTGTTAATATATTTTGTCATACATACATACATACATATATATATGGTTTTATAGATTATGTTGGAGGACACGATCCAAATCCTGCCCATCTAGACATCTCCGAACCGGAACCGTCCAATCCATCACCCGCGGTTCCTAAACCAAGAATCTGTTTAGGGATAATAGTTCTGTATCAGCTAAGGACCCCCCAGTTCCGACAAGCTTAGCTGACTGTACTACCACAAACCGTCTAACCCGATTAGTTTTGAAACCGCCAATTCAATAACCAACCAGGAGAACCGACAGAACGAACAGTTCCATACCATAAAAATAGAAAAATAAAAGAAGAAAAAAGAATTAATAAAAAATTATAATTAGAAAACAAGTATTTAAACTATTTTCACTTGATATATTTTTTTTATTATTCCAATTAAAGTCGACTTTTTTTTCTTATCAATATGAGACTTATTTTTGTGTTTGTGAGACTTATTTGTATCTTGAATATTTTATAATGTCTGCTAAAATGACAACTTTATTTCCCATTGACGATATTTAATATGTTTTTATTATTTCAATTAAAGTCAACTTTTCTTTTCTTATTAATATGACACTTGTTTTTGTATTTGTGAGACTTATCTATATCTTAAATATTTTATAATGTCATATTGCTAATATGACAACTAAAACAAAGCAAGTGATTGTATATAAATAAATGCATAACTGAAATTTTATTTTAACTGATGGGTTTAAACAATTATTATTATGTCTAATATTGTTTCAAGTTAAAAGTTCGTTTTTCATTTTTTTTTCTTACTTAAATTAAGAAAAGTTATCTAATTGAATTTTTTTCATTTTTTTTAATTTCATAGTTCCTAGTTCTAGAGGAACCAGAATCGAACCGTAGGATCCAAACCAATTTTGAAATTAGAAACCGACGGTTCGAATCTGATTCTAGACCCGAATCAACTCGTGACAATGCTTAGCCCATCACCTATTCTCCCATGACCCATCGTGCTGCCCCTAGACCCTGGCTGTGTAAGCCATACGTATATAAAACAAAGAAATCATATGTGTATATATATATATATATATATTATGCAACCTATATTATATTGGAATAAATTTTGAAAAGCAATGGTACACTTTAAAATTGATCGATTTAATACCTAAAAAACTTAATGAAGGTATTGTTGGTATGTGCACAAAAAGTTTTTTTAGGTACTAAATTGATCTATTTTCAAAATTCAGATATACCTATTTACATATTTTATTAAAATTTAAATATCATTTATAACATTAACTATTTTATCAACATTACCTATTCAATATTATTGTTTCTAGAAATAAAAAAGAGTAATGTGCCCTAATGTGACTAGTTCCTTTTACCTAAGAAATTTTACAAATTTCATAAGATCAACTATAATATGGTGTTTAAAATTTTCACTTTAATAAAGTAATGATTAAATTTATGTTTAGTCTCAACGTAACTTGCCATTATTCACTGGTAATAGAGCCTTTTTTGTGGAGAATTTGTTTATTGTTTTTCAAGAAGAGAGAAATGGTTTTTCTCGATTTATAATAAAGCATTATCACATGTTAAATGTCAAGTGTTAGTATATCATCTCCTGTATATGGTTTTGTTTTTGCAGCACATGTCGGATCGGGGACTATTTGAATTATCTTATTTTATTTATATTTTATTTATATCTACTATGTATTTGTATCTTATTTGTCTCTTATCTATTTAATCTGTTTCTAAATAAAAATATCTATTTTTCATTTATATTCTTTTATTAGTAAATCTTTATTTAAAAACGATAAAAATAAGACGTTAAAACAATAAAACACAGCCAACATGAGTCCAAGCTGGCCGTCCAGGCATGGGCAGTGGAACAAAACCCACTATATGATTGGGCAAACAATTGCACGATGAAATTTAATTTGGTTAGTTAACCAAACAAAATTAGACGTTCAAAATCACATCTTCAATCTTTGCTTTCTCTTCTTTAATGACTTTACTCCGGTGATTTTGTCAAACCCACCACTTTTACAACTCTACATTGTGGTATGCTACATTTTTAGCGTTGTCTAAATTCATAGCAGAAGTGACTAACATACGGTCGGTTGCAATGTTTCCTTGAAAAGATAGCTGATGATAAACCAACGAGTTAAGTAGAAATCGTACAATACGTTTGATGAACGAGAATGGAATTATTTTCAAAGTGACCCAACATGTTTGACAAAGAAATTTTTTAGTGTGACCAAGCCATTTGCTAAGTCCAAACGTTCATTAAAAGTAACCACAACATCTTAAAAATTGCTATAATAATATTTGGCTATTGTACATTTTTTATCATAACAAATGTCAAAAAATCCGATTCAGCACTTCTCTTGGCAATTTTGAGGTTGGCTTTCTCTTCTTACGAGCCTTTTTTTATTTTTCATTTAAAATTCAATTTGAGACCTACCCAAGATGACAAAGAACAAATCCAAAATTGACCCAAATAAACTTTTTATCTCAAGTTTTTTAAAACATATCTTCAAGTCTTAATTAAAGCAATATTAAATTTCAAACATTACAATCATAATCATTTAAACTTAACTTAAACTTATTAGAATCATTAACTAATCAAGTTAAATATATGAAATTTGAACTCGATCCTATTAGTACTCGAAGAATTTGAATTCGAATCAATTTAAGTAAGTATCAAACCGAGCTCCATACTCACAAATATTTGACCATTTTACTCCGATTCCATGATATCCACTTATACATTCTCGAAAACAAAAAAAAAAAAAGGGCAAATGATCAGCATCCAATGATGTATACTAGTTATCTTGATTTCAAGAAATTAGAAATTGAATGTATGTGTCTTTTCAATGGTTTGCAACAATCTCTAACATTTAGAAAATCCCTATCAATCCATGATAGTTAAATTATATTATCAGAAGTCAATGCTTTATTGTGTGAAGGGCTTATAGACAAATTGATGCGAATACGATTCTACATATGAACTGTTTAAGCTCAAACCCTTCCTCTCCTCGTAATCATCAATGCCCATAATATGTTTGATCTAATATTTACATAGATGTAAACATAAGCAAATGGAAAATTGACTGTTAGATTTGAAACAATGCAAATAAATAAAAAATCAAATCAAATAAGAAGAGTAGTATATTCCATTGTACTTGTCTCAAAATCTCTTGCTCATCTTAGGCCATACTTATGTATGAGTTATCCAAATACTTGGATTTTCACTTGTAAACAAAAGTGTTATGCATCATATAATTTAACGAAATAAATTTTGAAAAGAAAGGTATTAATGAAGCTCAAATTTAGTCGATGAAGAAATCAGTGGAGGAATGTGCAATTCATTTGCCTAAGTTATACAACATTGTTCACGTAGGTGGCTAAGTGTTTTCAAATTGTTAATTATTGTTTTTGTATTTGGCATCATGATTGATATGAATGAGTGGTGATTACATGTAGCAAGATTATTGCATATTTTCTCGAAATGTTTCATGCTTCACCATTACTTCAATCTTTTTATGATTGTTAAAAGGCAACTTTTATACTCCAAAAGATATCTTAGCTAAATATAGAAATCTAGAAACAACTTACTCGTTATTGAAAGATTTTTAATACAATGAGCGAAGCATACCCATAACTACTATGCATCGTGATTTTAATAATTCTTGCATGATAAGAAAACAATAAAAAGTAAATCAACTAACTCAAATTATTACTAAACATATAGAAGGGACCCACATCCCACAAAATAAAATGGCACTAGTAAAGATAAATAGTAATGGCATTCTAATATTGTCCGAATATTATATGACTAATAGTTCAAAGTCTCTCAAAAGAAGTAAAAGTAGACCTCAACTCTCAACTCTCAACTCTCAACGCACTAATCCCAACACCACGGATGCCAACCTTGGGTATTTCAGAGCCAGGAATGGCCTAGTAAATCTTGTAAGATATAAACTATATCCAAATCTAGTAAGATATCACTCTTTAACACCTTTCACATAAGGGTTTATTTAAGTTAATAAAAAAACATATGCAATGTGTAAACACAAATATGAATGTACCAATACATACAACCATCCAGAAATTGTATACAATATGGTTTACGTCCTCCGTTATCAAGGTTAGGAAATAAGTTTCAATACGTTAACTCCAGGTTGCAGCCACTTCGGAGTTAAAATAAACATAACAATTTTTTGATTTATTTATACGAAAATATATCACAAGCAAAACACTAAAGCACATTTTATACTATAATAACATATTAAGTTGATACTACATATATACTCGAAGTATAAACGTGAAAGTACATGCGACCCACCTCACCCTTAAGGTGATGAATCCTTAAACTAGGCTTAACTCAAGGGACAACATTTTTCCCTGCAAAGTAGTTCCCAAAGATAGTAGAAAGGTTACACACAAACAATCATCTCCACCCAGCATCTTCGTACTATTGCGTTGATAGCTTTCTTTATCCTTATTATTCAAACCATATAACATGCAGATTCATTCCATGGTGATATAACAAATTAGCAAACACTCAACAAACCCTACTCTATTTATCGATTCAACACCCATATTTTCATTGTTATATATTATAGTATTTCATTTTAGTGACCACACAAATTAAGAACATGCATTGGCCGAGTCCCCAAACAACAATTTATTCCTAATATAGATAACAATAGGGCAACTAATATTACAAATACAAATCAAGTATAACAATCACAAAAATACTCACTCGATTATAATGACTACTAATCGTAGCAATCCTCTAGATACTTAGGATCAATCTCAAAAATAATAATGATTTCTATAAGTATAAGGTAAATTATGCTAAATATCAACCTAGCATTTAAACTAACTTTGCTATTTTTTCAATTACGACATTATTTTGTATTTTGATCATTTTAAGTCGATTTTTCACAATCTTATAGTGGTTTAGAAGGTTTTTAAAACTTGCTTTCAATAGCGAAGTTATTTTTACAGTTTGGGGCCCACTTTTGACTTTTTAGCCCATGAGCCAGAGCAGATCCATGGCTTCATGCTTCTTAGGATTTCTTCAAATTTGTGGTTTGTTCCCCTCTATTTCTCGGTGTAGTCTTTCCCAATTATCTTATCAAGTTATTATTTTGCATTTTCAGAAGTTGTTGGGCTCTCCTCGGTTCTGTTTTATAGGTACTTTCGAGGAGATGATCTTGTACACAAAAACTTTAGCTATTACCTCGTGAAAGTATTTCACTTCTGCTTATTGCAACTCATGGTTGATCATCCTTTATGAGCTTATTCTTTATCTTGTGTTAGGGCATAATCCAACAAGTACCTCCTAAAATTCATTTGGTTAATTCATCTACTTCCTAAGTCTCGATCGACACCGTGAGTCTTTCTTGAACCCAAATCCTTTTATTTCCTAGCTTTAAGTAATTACACTATCTAGGTGCCTCGTCTCATTTTTGATTCAATGTTTGGGTCACTAGAGAAAACTGAAGCACTTCCTCAAGTTTTTTTAGCATTTTGTATAGATATAGTATTCCAATGTTCTAGGGTCTAGAATGGGAAAAACTTGAGGCACATCAAAGCCCTGTAAAATACATTTAGGAATGAAACAAGTGTACATAGGAATCCTATGATATGTTCAATTGGATAAATACATCAAAATTAAACTAAAGTTAATTTTAGGAAAACATGCAAACTAGAGAAGGAAACTACTCACCGTCGCATGCCTAAAGAAGATAGGAGGAAAAACAATTAAACAAAGAATCTATAGAAATTTTATACAACTTGCAAAGCAAAATAAATAGACATACGTGAAGGGCAGATTGAAAAGGTGCAATAGATAAATTATACTTCATTTATTTGAAAGTTTCTGAATTTCAAAGATTTAGTGGATGAATTAGATGACCCGGAGGTACAAGTAAAAAGAAAGCATGTTTTTATCAACTTGATCTAAAAATGCTAGGCTGTGTATTAATTAAATTAAACATTATAAAATTTGATCATGATTCGTTAAATTGTTTGAATTATCCGAGCTCAAGCTACAAACATATAGAATTTTATCGGATACAATATAAGCAGCTTGCAAGTGATTTAATACACTTGCACCCTTTACCCTAGCTCTAACCCTAAAATTACATTCTTCACTGGACATAAGTTTTAAAACGCGGCGTTTTCCTCCAATAGCAATAGATTTGGACTCCAATAGTTCAACATTGGGTAAATTATATAAAATCCGAGAGAGGGGGAGAGAGTGTGTAAAGGAAATAATTTCTTTGTTTATAACACTTATTGAAAATAATTGTATAAGGATGAATTAAAAGAAATTACCATAATACGCATTAATATCATGTTTTGGAAAACAGAATATATAGGGCAAAGGAAATTAATATATGTATATTTAAAAAATTACAAAAATGCCACTATAATGAAAATAATCCACAAGTTAACCTCATTTCTTATAAAAATTAGGTTATAGTGACTAATCTCGTCTCTTCAAGAGACGAGATTCATCCTGTCCCCGTCTCTAGAGACGATGATATTGTATCTATAACAATCTCGTCCCCTCATCTCTCGAAGAGAAAAGATTGATCACTTATAACCTTGTCTCTTCAAGAGACAAGTTTAACTTGCTTATTTTTGGAATTTTTTCTCATATGGCAACATTTATGTAATTAAAAAAAAAAAAAAAAAAAAAAAAAAATTGGCATTTTTTTTCTTAATCCAAATATATAAATATGGTATCACATACAAATCAAATACACATGTATCGCAATTGATTAACACATATATGTGGATATTAATTTCAACATTAATAAACGTAATATTGACTAGAGAATACATCCCCCATTGAAAGACACAATTGAGTAACAATAATCGAACATCGTTTTGCCTGTATGACATGTAATGTACGTGTAAGGCCACCTATCCCTCCCGTGTAATAGATGTGATTTTACAACAGGATTTTAATAATTAACTTTCATAATTATTTTTTATATACGTGGTAGGCAAGAGTGTCACTCCTCAAAAGAATACATTCAAATTAGTTAGATCCTACTTCCTAGCTATCAAACGTATGGCAAACTTAAGGCAAATCAAATGAACTTTTCAATTTACCCAACAAAATAAACTTTTCAAGAAATTATGTCAAGCAGAATCTTTCAAGAAAAAATAAATAAATAAATAAATAACAACAGAAGCTTTCACAAAACCTCATATCTTTCTTGGGCCCCCTCCTTTTTTTTGGGCCACAAAGCCTCAAATCCAATACAAAGAAGCAGAACGTAATGATGCGAATTGAGAACTAGAATCCATACAAATTTCCCTTGGGTTGCATGTCCTGTGACCAGAATCAGAAGGATTATATGGTTGTTTTATACAAGAAAACTGCAGGCATTCTAAGCAAGATCCCATGCCTGCTTGGTAAACCTTGTGCTCTGATACCATCAACTCTCTTCATCCACCAGAATGACAGATTGTGTACCCACCCCTAGGTCCAGCAGAGTGGCCATTTCATCCTCAAGAAACACTGGCACCGGGGATCCCTGTCAGGGTCAATAACAAATGTCTTATTGTCAATCTATCGCATCTTTATCTTTTCCTCCAGTAACAGCTTTTTGCAACAAGTATTGTAAAGAAAAGCAATAAAGCATAAACATTGATATGTATAAATTCAGAAGACGATACACTTGATATTATATCTAAGGTGAAGTCAACATGTTTTCCAAGGAAAGAATATCCAAATCTATAGACTAGAGTTCTTGACATTAAAAGGAAGGGACCAGAAACGACTGCTAAACAGACTACTAAAGCTTTTATAGTATTTGCTGTTCAATAATGATCCTTGCTTTGGTATTTGGGGCAACCATAAGAATTAATGGACCATGGTCCTTGAAAATGACTAGGCTGCTATCTACATCATCAATAGCACCAAGGTAAAACTGAAACATATGAAGAATATGGAAATTCATCAAATAGAAGCTAAGAGAAAGAATGCTATAAACAGGAAATTAGACTAACCTCCTCCTCCAGAAATAGTTTGGACTTGATCGCCTTGAATTTAAAAAAGCTTTCACAAAGTAGCTTCAGCTTTCCAACCTAGGCCATAAAAGTTGGATAAATTTTATATAAGGAATGTCACAGGAATAATGAACTCAAGAAGGGAAAGCAACCAAACCGTGGTGGTAGCTGGCAATTTCTTTGTAATAGGGGGCTTTTCACCCATTGAAGGTCCCACGCATTTTAAAGTGATAGCTGCAAAATATGCATGTCAATTGGAAAATATGAAAATCTAGCAAAACTTAGTAAAGGTAATCACATATATTCCTACTTAGAAGTCCTGAAGCCATTTTCTTAGGGCCTCCCAATGCTGCGGACAGCCGTTCATCCTCAATTCCATGCACATCCTTAAGCTCAAAAAATCTGAACATTGATCTCAGTTCCAAATTAGAGGATAAATCACTATGAAAACAGAAAGAAACAGAACATGCATTTCATGCTAGCAGTGGCAGAAACATGAACGTGTTATTTGGAATAAAGAAAGAAACACTTAAAGGAAAACTCAATCCACAGAAAAATAATTGTCAGGTCTATTCACAGTAGCACTTACTTCCCATCTTGTTTCTTGTGTGATTAATAGATCCGTTGCTGTTACCAATTTATCTGGTCACCTCATGCATTGCAAATGCAACCATCTTGGCAACCAAGAACATCGCTGTTACTTTTATCTATGGAGACTGCTTTATAAATCAACAGTACATTTCTGCACAAGCTTGAAGAACTTGACCAGACTCTGGCTTACCTTGGTTAATTATGATGATTCCAGTGACACCAGATCAGGCAATGAGAAGGCAGGATAAAGAATGCACATACCCAGGCTACGGGAGATCCTAACAGCATGTTATAAGGTCTTTTATCTGACCAAGTGAAGAGAATTCAAAACTGTCCAGTAATTTAATAAGGCCCCTGAGCTTGTCAGATACGGTGCTGGCTTATCCAAACATGGCTTACACCAGTGAAAAGCTTCAACCTAGTTGACCAGGATTTTTTGGGGCTTTATAAATCAACAGTACATTTCTGCACAAGCCTGAAGAACTTGACCAGACTGTGGCTTACCTTGGTTAATTATGATGATTCCAGTGACACCAGATCAGGCAATGAGAAGGCAGGATAAAGAATGCACATACCCAGGCTATGGGAGATCCTAACAGCATGTTATAAGGTCTTTTATCTGACCAAGTGAAGAGAATTCAAAACTGTCCAGTAATTTAATAAGGCCCCTGAGCTTGTCAGATACGGTGCTGGCTTAAACAAACATGGCTTACACCAGTGAAAAGCTTCAACCTAGTTGACCAGGATTTTTTGGGGTAAATGGGCAACCCTCAAGATTTAAGAGACACCTAAATCACCATTAGCACCCAAGTTTGAAAATCCTCTTATAAGTATAAAAATATTACCCCATTTTTTGCTTTAATACACCTTGGAAATGCATTAACAAATGCCGGGCTGGGTGCAGCTAAAGGGAGTTAGTGATCACTGGTGATAGCTTCCATTCCTAAGAGGAAGATTTAGATAGTATTTTTGTTTCCCAACAGCAACAATATCTAATGAAGAAATTGATTTAAAAAAATCAAGGACTTCTATCCCTCATTTATTTATTGATCCTTTTGGATATCAACTGATGCAGATGCCAACTTTTTTACATATAATATGTATATGTGCATACATAAAAGAAATTGTATAATTACCGACCCGCCCAAATAAAAATTACACAAATACAAACTACAATATTACCGACGCTAAATTGCATCTACGAAACACAATTTAGCAATTTTTATAACTTACATAGGAATCGCACGTATAACATGCGATTCATCTAAAGCATAAGTGGGTCACAATTCTTAGGTACAATTCACGTAGAGAGGCAAAAATTTTAAGAATATAACCATATGTGAATCGCATCTCTTATATTGATTCATATAAAATATAAATGAATCGCATTTATAAAATGCGTTAAGCACTATAACACTTTAACTAAATCGCATTTTGTACAAGCGATTCATTAAGAAAAGGGTTAATTAAAAAGCTTACCTGTGTTTTTTCGATTTGCAAACACATGACATATATTAATTTTTTTAATAAATAGGTGGTTTAAGTTTTATACAAAAATCAATAATATTTAATAATTTTATAATGACATATGGCAATATTTTATCAGTCATAAAAATTAATTTTACATTTTTTTCATTTTTCTCATTTTTAAAAAAATAATTTTAAATATTTTCTTTATTTAATTTTACTTATAATATTTTTTATTAAATTAAAATTTTTTAGGCCAATAAGACCCCAACACATATTCCTCTAATAGTAATTAATTATATTGACATTTTTGTATGAAACTCAAGTCACTTATTTGTCAAAAAATTTAACAATAATTATGTTTTTGTAATTGACCCTCAAGAAAAATATAAATCGCATTTTCTTCGTGCAATTTTGCAACAATATTTTGGAAATTATTTTTGTGTAGTTTATATTTGTGTAATTTATATTTTAAAAGTTAGTAGACACATTTGTATCATAAGTAGCTACTGCATCAGAATAGCAGTACATTCAGTGGCAATGCACATGCCAGTAAATGCATGAGAGGCTGCCAAATACGATGGAGACAACAGAAGGTGCAGCAATCAGTTCAACAATGCGCATAATAACCATGCACAATACATAATTAGTTTGTAGGGTAATTCTACATCAGGAAGAATGATCCATTGCAGTCCGTACAGTTTTAGTACCTGGGATGGAGCTGTCTCAATTTCTCTGGACTTTCGATATCCTTTGACATAACCAAGCGGACATACCTGAAGGAAATTAAGAAAGTTGATTATTATATTACAGAGACAAGTGCTAAAATTGCCATAATCCCATCAATGTTCTATCATAAAGACTAAACTGCAGCCATGCAACCATATGTCTGATGAGATGGAACTGCTTTATTCACATGGCAGAACAGTACAAAGAAGTTTCTTGCTTTGAAGATTTCAGCGCAACATTTTCCCAAAACATTCTAACGCATCCTCGTTTTTGGAACACTGCATAGTAATCAAAAGTACTCACAATCTCCCTTTTGTCTCCTCTACCTCTTACCAATTTTTCCAACCGAGCTCCATTTGTTTTCTCTCCCTCTTTTGCATTTTTTTTAATCACAGCCTGGGAGTGGGTGCACCCTCCCTCCCTAAAAGAGCCCAACAAAAAACCTATGACACACCTTGATACAGGTAAGTCCGAATCTTAGTTTAACACAAGGAAACCCAATTTTAATGTTAGTAAAATCAAAATAATATGGTGTTTTTGAGTAATTGTGAATTGAACGCAAATTGATCCCTATCACACCTCTTCTACAAAACCAGTCTCTCCCCACTATATCCATCCCCCAGATAATTTAGAATAATAATATATAATAATATAAATTCTCACGCAATTTTTACTCTCATCTTGGGAGAGAGATTTAAACAAAATTTTCCCACTCTTTAAAGGCATCAGAACCTCAAAGGTATCCCATACAGACTAATGAAATCATTTATATCAGCATGTAACCCTTCATGGACTTGCAAGCACGGAAAAATACAGGGAAAGCATTCCTCACAGGCATATAAAAAACAGATATAATTTAAACTCGACTCCAAAAGAAAATTGTAAGACAGATATTTGTAGAAAATAAACAGTGTCCTAAAATCTCGGATAGAACCTTCTGCACAAGACGTCACATGCTTTTATGAAGCTTTCAAATGTCTTACAAAGTTTCAGAATGAGTGAATCTCCCCAGAATTAAATAATAAGCAATTTGAGACGCATGAGATAAAAAACCAAAACCAAAATGTAACTCATGCACCTACAGAGGTTGATACCTGCTGCTATAATGTTCCAAAGTAGACCTATTAGATTGAATTTCAGCAAAATGTGAATCATAAACCCTTATTTGGAAAGGGAAGTATGAACCAGAGCAGATGTGCTCCTACCAGCGCTGACAGCTCCTACTAAGATAAAATGGTAAATGCCAAATGGATCCAAAAATTAACTCACCCCCTAACTATACTACTCAATGGTTCTCCTGGCTCTGTAATTTTTTTCCTTTTATAACACTTTTCCATGCAAGTATGACCAACTATAAATGACTAATGATCTGTGATGTTAAATTGATTTCATATATTTTTATTACTCACATTAACTTCAAACATACGGACAGCCCTTCAAGACTTCAATAGCTTGTGTAGCTGATAGTAATATCATGTCAATATACATAGGGTGGTCAAAAGCACCTGCTACAAATTAATATACAGATATTGATATGTTCAATAGATGCATCCACATGAAACTTTAGAGGATAGGACATTTCTTCAAAAACATGCCCAACTTCAATTCTATGAAACAAGCAAATGATCAGAGAATTATGAAGGCATGTCAACAACTTTCTCCAAACCCAACAAGCCAGAGAATCTGAAAGGTGGAGCCCCTATAATTGCAAGGCTGATTAATTATCCATTCCAATCACATTGTGTTTTAGCTTCTATTTTAAGGAAAAGTAAAGATGTAATTATAGTCTCAAGAAATGATCCACAACCTTATATTCCCACTTTTTTGATCCTAGAAAAGCAACATGAACAAATTGCAAACGGTGGATGGCATGTGATCACAATGGCGTCTAGATGTTGAAGTGCACAATCTCTGCAAATATTCAGGTTTATGGAGCTGAAAGTGGTTTTGGTATGTGGAAAATTGTGGTTTCTTGGTTGGAGTGTTTCCCTGATTCCACGCTTAAGACATTGCTATTTGGCATATTGCATTGACATGACAAATGGCAGACAGATGAAAACCTGTGAAATTCATCTCTCTGTTTAAAGTATGTTTTACCTGCCTTAGCCGGTGCCCTGGACTTGATGTCAAATAAAGGAAAATAGTTTGCAAGAGACATATTTCTAAGCACGAAACATTTCATAGAACAGGTGGGCTTGCTTCCAACTTATCAACTCTCCATTTTTGTTGGTAAGTATAGAACAAGAAATTGGGTGGGCTTCTTTCTATATCTGTCCACCGCAAATAAGGCCTAACTAATCTACTTATGGTATGTTTGGTTCAATTGAATGGAATAGCAATTCCATTGTTTTATGATTGGGGATCTTTTGGGGAAAAATATATTTTTCAAACGGAATAACCATCCCTCTGGTGGATGGAGGAAATAAAGATTCCTTATCTGTTCCATATTATATGGAATACATTTCTTATGATAAAATTTTTTATAAAACAAACAAAAGAATAGCTATCCTGTAGTAATAGAGGCAAAATATCAATTTCATTCCTGTCAACCAAGCGCAACATTATAGAAGTGCCAATGGTATGAGTTATGTAAGCAAGTCAACACTATGCAAACTGTTAGTCTGAGAAGGGTGCAGACACTGTGATACAATAACCAAAGTGCCACTCCAACTCAACATTAAATTCACGATGCAAAACTGTTTGTCCCTAGCAGGATTTTGATGTCTCATAATTCTTGCATTAAAATTTCTGTAAAAATCATTCCAGCAAAGTAAAGAGCCGGACAATGAATGACCATGCATACCTTAGGGTTTCGTGTCAAGTGGTACACCAATTGGTAAATTAAAAGAAATCAAATCTCAAATTTCAGAAATGAGCAAAACTTCATACTTTATCTTCTTGCTCATGAAATGACTAAATGTCTGGAAAGTAGACATTTGAAAACTAGAAAATTTTACTTGGACAGATCAAAAGAAGGTATTGGATAAAACTATGAAGGTCTAATATTCACCAAAAGGCAGGCATTAGGAGAAGAGAATGCAAAATTATGCAGCCCAAGGGCAAAACAAAGGGAAAAATGAGATTACCGTATCTCTGACTCCTTCCTTTCTCTAGGGCTCACCTAACATATTGGCAACAATACATCAGATTAATCAAGCCTGATCGAATAATTAAGTACAGGCCAATTACGCAACTGATGATTCACCTCACTTCCATTTAGTACTTTCACTTTTGCGAGACGTGCAACTAAAACAAACCTTGGCACCCCACTCCTTCCTGGATCAGTTATTGGATTGTCGGAAAGCCTGATGTCCTTGGATATAAACAAGAAGTTACTCAAATGTAAAAACTGCTCGAAAATAAATAAATAAAATGTAAAAGAGACATCTAAGCTATTAATTTGTTGCAAATAGTGGAGCTGTTTGATGGTTTAAGCAAATGGTCTACTAGAATTTGTCATTTAATGTATTCTCCCCTTAAAAAAAAAAAAAAAAAAATCCTTGTGAAGAGGTCTAGTCCCAAGTTCAAATTTCCTCAAAGAATGTGAACTTAATAAACATTTACATAATCTTCAAAGCTGAGGTCCACTATCCGTGGAGATGTCCATAAGTGAAGTCTAGCCAGAAACCAGAATGATGCAATCATTACTGCAAAACATGAAAATTGACAAATCCCTTTTATCTTAAACAGATAGTTATGTTATGTCAGACTAACCCATGACATGGGACCATGACAACATATTAACAGTTGACAGTCTCAATTAAAGCAGAATTTAGTCCTGACTTTTTTTTTTTTTTTTTTTCAAACTGCTATTACTCTTGCAGGTATATGATTATTCATCACAAATTAGGTTGAATAATCCCAATTTTGTAAAAAAAAAAAAAAAAATTATCAGAACAATGAAAATATAGAGATTTAAAATGGGTAATATTGTTTTGATAGCTCAGAATTTAAGTAAATAAAGCACATTTATATACTATACAGTAGTAATTCCTATTTTTCTCAGCTTAGTCATGACGGAGGTCTAAGCTGTCCATGCAGGTATTGATTTGCATCAACATTTTCTAGCAACCAAAATCGACAGAGCAACTTCAATTATGACAATAGATCTCCATCATCAATGCTTAATTATTAAATATAAAGAACTAGGTTAGTTCTTTATCCAGTGACATAGAGAAAGTGGTGACAGGATATTGACTAGCTCAGAAACTAATTGAAAAAATTTGAAAGTAAATAAGAAATAAAGCATGCGAACAGAATGACCGTTCATTTTTATCACTGTCAGAAAAAACTTCCATATAAATGCTCTCAAGCCACCCTCCCACAAATTCCATGTCACCCTCTATTTGGAATGGTTTAATCCCTCTGACTCTTTAAGCATTACTACCCTAACTTCGCCCAAAACACCCTTTTGACCTAAAGGCCCATTGTTCCCGTTTCTGCCTTCTAGCTAACCCATTCTCATCTTACTGTAAAAATTATAGCCCTTCTTAAATACAATTTGCCTAAAACTAAGCAGTTAGTCCATCTGAATCTACTACCCTGCTGTCGCTCCTGATAATGTATCCTCTAAGCAACAGATCAGATTCATCCATCTAAGTTTCTCCAGAAAGTGCGAAGAACAATTTATCTCCTATTAAGAAATACATTCTAGTGGCCAATTTGTACTTGTTGCCTAATAGATTTAATAACCTTATAGCAAAAGAAAGTTTTCTTTCTATTAAAAAAATTAAGTATAAAGAAGAAGAAGAAGAACAGAAAATCTCTCTGCATTTGTATTATACATAAGGCCAGTCACTGAAGAAAAGAGAAAAATTCCTAATACATATGAAAACCTTACCACCAGTTTAGGAAATGAATTTAGTGAGTCGACAGAGTGAAGATTTTGAATGTCATTGGCACCTGAAACAGATAATTATAGTTTGCATCAAGTTAAGGAAGATTCCACCAGTAATTTGTAGCAATTAGCTTTAACAGTAATTAGTTTTTGGCAGATTACCCAAAAGAAGACACCGCAAATTTTGGAATGGCACAGAACTTTCCATTTGAACTTCTGCCAGGTTGAAAATTTCATGGATGACCTGAAGATCAGGGAAAAATACCTTTTCCAAGTTGTTCTTATTCAAATAGAGTTGCTCCAAGCTGTAAACAGAAACAACATGCAGGGGCGATGTAGCAAAGATTCAACAAACTGAATGGCAATTTCTTCTGTTTAATAAAATTGCAAGGATTGCTAACCTTCTAAATTGAGACAGTTTTACAATTTCATTCCATTCAGAAATGGAATTATCATCCAAGTTAGAAGCCGCAGAGAGTCAAAATCCTTTGTATCAAGTGATGGTGTGGGCTGAAGAACACAAAAAGAATAATTTACCAATGTAAGAAATGTACATTGGTTTGCCAAAAACATGTACAACAGAGCAAAGTGCAGAAATTTAGCAGTTCCTATGAGATAACCATTAGAACCAGAGAATTACCAACGGCTGTATTAGTTAAAGGATACATGAACCTCATGGTAGACTAAACTAAGTAGGGATATGGAAGCACAAATAGGTAAGAATCCATGTTGCTCCATGACTAGGATTTCAGTCAACATGAAGAAAAACATAGAAGTACCAATTTGGGTTGAGTCACGTACATCTATCTTGCTTATTTTGTTCCCCATAAGATGCAATTCTTCAACTGATGGAAGTGAGTGCTTAAGAGTCCAAACCTGGCAACCTACCATACGTGTTAGCACTGCCAAAGGTGAGAGAGGAAAAGAACATAATGAGAAAAATTGAGCACCTGACTCCAATTTACTCCAATGTTATTCAGAACTAAAACATGTAGGTGCTTTAATGTTGGTACATCAGCTACATTTGCTCCTATCAAATTGTTTGATAAGTTAAGCGCTGCAAGAGATGGTAAGTTTTCGCAGAGTTTCCCTATATCCTGCAGGTACAGTGACAAAAAGGCACGACTTATCCACCGATTGACAATATCACGTTGGGATCACATATTAATAAGTGCTGTTGGACCTGCTGGAACAAGAGATTAGGACACATGAGGAAAGAATTTATAAACACAGCATCTCCAAGAGCAGATCTGTTTACCTGACAGAATCAGGCGCAGTTCCATTGAAAGAATAGGACAAACATAGATGGGGATCCGAACTTCGTAACACGAAAAGGAAAACATCAAAAGTCCAACATAGATCTTGTTTCTACGGGCCAAAATCAATTTCCTTTCCAAATTTCAAGAGTCTAGGCAGTAAATTTCACACACACTTCTAACCAAAAGAATACTTTATGAAGTCTTCACTAACTGTTAGGCAAGTCATTGTTTCCCTTTTTTGTCAGTGCTGGGCAGGTGGCTTTGGAGGTGCGTTTTTCGCGTTCCAACAATTTTTAGACAGATTAAATTTGCAATGCAAAAACTGAGTAACCTAAGTGTCCAAGGTTTAGATAGATTATATAGAAATATAGTTAAAGAGAGAAAAATACCTTCCATTCAGAAAGTAAATTCCCTGTCAAATCAAGCTCCTCTAAATCTGAACAAGAGGGATACAAATGTGAGACTAGATTAGAAAAAATAGGAAATGAGAGAGGGGGGGTGGAGAGAGAGAAATAGGTGCAGTTACAAAAACCTACTGGGCACAGTGGCTCTAATCTCAGCAGGATCATCAAAAGAAGCAAGACTGACGCCTAGATAAGAAAGTGATGCACCTTTCAACTCGTCAAACCTACTTAATTTGTCCTTTATTTTATCTTCACCAACAAGCTCAACTGACACACGTCGATTGGTAGTAGAAAGCACGTACATTTCATCTAGCTGTTCTTGTGTGCTTTGCCCTCGGTAACGGATATAGAGAGCTTCTAGGAATGATATCCCTGCACTCAACTTGTGGGGTCGAACAAAGGAGCAGACTGTTGGGACTTGGCATTGAAGTACCGTACTCCATTTAAGGACCCATCATGCTTGCCAGAGTCAGCAGCATCCCAGTCCACTCCCACCCACATTCCTCCATAACCCTCCACGCCTCCCACATACTTCACAGTTCCCACTCGCTGGGGCTCACCTGAAATATGCACTCTTTGCCCTACTTTAAACATCATTGCTTTTTGCTCTTGCTCTTCTTGCATCCTGGCTATTGCCCACTACACTTCCTTGGTGACATTGATTGAAGGTTGAACTAGAAACAGTCCACTATATTGTCAATATGACAAGACCAACTGCAATACCACATGAGCGTCTATATAATCATTTTTAACAAATATATTATAAATGGATTGCAACATTCATCTGATAGAAGAGCAAAAACTTACTCCCATGGCTTCTTCTAACTCAACCTAAATGGGAATCAATCATTATAAAATTCTAACACCCAATCAAAAATTCCACAAACAACCAGATTCTTATGCAAAACATACATAAAATTCCCCAGGAAAAAATTGTTTGCAAACTTACTTTGTAGACTTTACACAATTCTTGACCCAAAGAAACACAAGCAAGACAGAATAATATGATATAGATTCCACTAACAGCTAGCATACATGAATCATCCAGAATTCATCGTTTTCAATTATTTATATCAATATAGCTGATCTTAACATATTGAAAAAACACAACAAGCCCCGCAGATTTGAGTAACCTCCTTCTCTCTGGTTTCCATTCCTACAAACAAAAAGGGAATGATTCCAACCTATCAATCTACCCAACTTATACATATTTAACAAGTACTGCTGCCCTTGATTCAGTATGTAGAACAAAAACAACATGGCAATGGACAACACAATGTTGTTGTGCACAAGTCCGCACTCTAACGGTACTCAAACTCAACTTAAGCTTGGTCCTTTTACCTCAAAGACTCGAACTTTAGGGGTTTTACATATACCCAGATGATCTAAACAACGACATACCAAACCCATTTCGTTGCTTCAAGTGGTACTATAAATACCACATTAAGATTTAATTTAAGACATTCTTCAAACATGTAAAGTGCAATTTGTATCCGAGAATAGGGTTTAGCGGAATGCAAACAAATGATGATATTGAGAGTAATATGGGGTAGAGAACTTACTGCTGCTGCTTATGCTACCGGAGTACACACAGTTTGGCAAAAGTTCAGCTCTTGACTAAAATATCAATAATTATTAATGCTTTGTGTGTTATGAATTTTCTTACTGTCCTCGGCCCGTTCCTTATTACTTGGGGGAGGGAATAGATATGCAACGAGGTGGGTTGGGAACGGGTTTTTTGAAATTCGAACCTGATCCGAGTCCTTAATAGGTATTTCAGAATTTTAAAAAAATCTTATTGGATTTTTTTGTCATTCTTAAAAACTGGCCCGCTAAGATTTAAGTAACCCATAACCTAATCCAATTCTAAGATTTTTAATTTTTCTTTAAAAAAAAAGTAAAAGAAAAAATTTTGTTTTAAGTTATTAATGATACAAATACTTATATGAAAAGAATAAATTTTACATAATAATATTATATAAAATGATGCAAATACTTTATTTCTACTTATTTTTACATACATATAATATAAATAGAATCATTGCTTTAATAACTTAATATTTTTAATTTTTTAATATTTTGAATTTATGCCGGATCGGGTTTTCTCAATGGATTACATAATAAACCCAAAACCCAATCCGATAACTTATCGAGTTTTTTTTTTAATCCAAAACCCTATAGAGTTCGATCCTATGGGGTTTTTAGGGGGTTGGGTGGTCGGATACCCTATAACGACCGCCCCGCTTGCATCCCTACGAGGGAACATGGAAGTAGACAATTTTAGTATTTAATTATTATTTATACATTTAAAAAATAAATTTATTATCTAATAATTTTTATAATAAGATTAGTGATCACTGTTATAATTACGCAAACATTGTAATAACCATTCATAAAGAATGAGGCTGTAATAAAATTACAATTATAATGAAATAAATAAACAGTCCATCTTTCTAGGTGGAATAAAGTTGAAAGGCAGTTTTTATAATTAGAGTATTTTTAGGAAAAAGAAAACATGAAGTATAGAAATCTCTCCAACAAAATAAAGAATCCTAATATTTATATAAGTTTTTATAATTCAAACTAAAATAGTTTTTTTCTGTAATTAAGTTAGATATTATGGAGTTGGAATTTAGGCTCAATGGAGCTTATTTTTAAATCAAGTTTAAGCTGAGCTATTTATCGAATTTAAAATGCAAGTTTGAGCAGAATTCATTTAGATTATTTGCTTTCTATTTTCTTTTTTTTTAATCTTAAATATGTATGTAAGTGTTGTTAATTCAATGAATAGGCGTAGCTTGTTCAAATCATATTATTATTATTATTATTATTATTATTATTATTATTATTATTATTCGACATGCATAGAGCATAGAGACGTATATTCAACTCATAATTGTGTAATTCCACTTGTATTTGGTGTCAAAGTTCTGCATTTTCAGGCATGTAAATGTGGTTATATAAGATAATGAAGATGAAACTATCTAATGTTTATAGCAAAATTATATATGGTCTTGTCATATTTTTTAACAAAATCAATTATGTGCATTATTTAACAGCTCTTCCTCTAAAACACCATGAAAAAAAAAAAACAATCTTAACATTCATATGCTCGAATTCTAAATTCTACATAGCTACATAGTAGTATTTTTGACAACATGTGAGAAAAATATTAGTGTAATCTACACCTTTTATTTAACTGTAGCCCTTGGCTATAAAGCACGCTTTATAGCAAGTGTTATCCGAATTTGCTTCTTATTTCTTCCTAAATACTCATTTAGCCAGTATTCTTATTACCAACTGGAGGTGGTAAGAGTTATGTTGAATATGTAAAAGTAAAATTTATCATATTATCATGGATCCATTAATTTTTTATCTTGTAGACAAAGTTCAAAACATCTATCATTTATGTATAATGTGCCTCGGCTTTTACATAGATTTACAAATAAATGAAAGGCTAGGTTATGCTGTTTCCTTTTATACCTTGACCCGGATTGTCCCTACAGCATGATCACCAATAGTATGATGGTTTAAATTACGAACTTCAGCTCCTTCCTCTTGCACGACCCAAAGAATTTCTTGCAAAAAAAATGTCTTTGTTATCTTGGCTTGTTACACGAGTGAGTTTAATGTGATTTTTGATAAGAAAATATATTTCATGATTACTCATTTGTTAAATTTAAGTTATATTTAATTATCAAAACTTATATATAATTTGATATGGTATAGTTGCCTAGTAGTCTATATCAATTTAAAGTGCCCTATACTTGTGCAAAGCCTCTAAACCTTTTTTATGCAAGTTGGCATAATAGGTTCGAACCAATTACAAAAGGTCCAAACCTTTTGGAGCACAAAATGTCCATTTAGGTTAGAGAATGTTCAAAAAGTTTGAACTAGTTATAAAAGGTTCATACCTATTATGACATTCAACTAGCAATTTGAGCATTTAATATTTAGATGAATTAAGGGTCTTCTTGGATTATTAGATTTTTTTCAGTATTAGATCTGCATCAAATTAGCATCTGTGATTCATCAGTATTATTTTATATCGGTTCAATATCGGCTTGGTTTAGTCAGTTTATGAGTAAAATTGTTAGTTTTTTATTGGTATCATATCAATATCAGTTTAGTTTAAAAGATGACGTCAGAATAATACCAAATTAGAATAACCAAACAGGCTAATTGGTTTTTGGAGCAACGATGACATCTTTTATAGAGCTTATAGATACAAGTTTTTAGGTAATTGAAGAATGGTTGTTGGAGGTTATTAATTATCATTAAACTCTTGTACAAATCTCTCATTAAAATTATTGTTGTGTGTCATTTGTGTTTGGATAATGTCACAAATGATTCTTGAACTTTGACAAAAGATGCAATTTGATACCTTAACTTTGAAATTGATCAATTTAGTACCTAAATTTTGAAATTGATCATTTTGGTACCTGAAAGACTTGGAAATTGAGCAAACTAGTACCTATAAAGGTACTTCGAAAGTGCATGAAAATTTTTTTCAAATACTAAATTAATCAATTTCAAAATTCACGTCCTAAATTGATCAAATTTAAAGTTCAAGTACTTAATTTCATGTTTTGTGACAGTTTAGATTTCATTTATGACATTAACTCTATTTTGTGAGTGAGAGAAAAAGTGTAGTGTCATTTGCTATTGTATTCACTATCTCTTATAAGGCACTACACTAACATTTTCAAGCGTGTATTGTGAAATTTTAAACTGTACCTGGCGTGTTAGAGATCTTGTTATAAAGGCATAATTCAAATGTGTTGTTTGTGTTTGTGAGGTGCTATAGCTCATCTTGGAGCATTGTTTATTAAAGTGAATAAAGTAGGTGAAGTTCTCCATTGAGAGAGACATTAGAGTGTGTCGTGGAGATTTGAAGGTGGGTTGAACTCCACTTTAAATCATGATATTATATTCTCTAACTCTATCTCATTATTTAGTGCTATTTATTTATTGTTGTTGTTCATTTGTTGAATTGCATTAATTAGGCATCAAAAGTTCAAAAGCCCAAAATTAGTTAATAAACATAATCGCCCCTCCCCCTTAATTGTGTTTCTCCTAGGTCTTACGTAGGTTTTAACAATCAGTATCAGAACCAAGACTCTAGAATATAGTGCTTAATTGGCTTTACTCTAGTAAAATATACTAAACTTAGTATTTTTTGTGGTGGATTTAAACTTTCAAAATATAAACCAATGAGTCAACTAATGAGATGCATGATATATTTATTAGCATCTTGAATCAATTGATTATATTCAACAAGACTTTTACCGACATTGAGATAAATTCCAAATTTCTTTGGTCTTTAACAAGGGAATGGAAAGCAAAGAAGATGGCTACAAAAGAGTCTCGTGATTTGGGTTAATCATCAAGGAAGCAACTTCTCAAAACTATAAAACACATGAAATGATCAATAATCAAATAGAGGAATCCCGAAAGAAGGAGGTAGCTCTCAAGGCCTCTAGCTCCAACTTAAGTGAAACTGTGAAAGTGAAAAAAGATGATGATGAGGAGTTGGACAAGCTTACAAAAAGTTTACTAAATTTTTGAAGGTAAACAAGAATTTGAACAAGAGAGACGATGCTAACAGCTCAAATTTAAAGAAGAAGACCATCGTTTACTTCAATTACAATAAGCTAGGTTACATCAAACAATATTGTCCTATGACCAAAAAGAGAGGTAAAAGCGGAAAGAAGAAAATTTTGTGGCCAAATGGAATAACGACAACTCATCTGACTTGGATGGGAATTTATGCTTAATGGCCCTATATGATGAGGTGTGTTTTATTTTCTCGCATGGTCTTTATGATGAGTTACGCAATTTGTATAATAAAGCATGTACTAAATTAATTGAGATGAAGAAAATGTTGAAAATAATAAATTGCATGAATAAATTTGATATTTGAAATTAGAGAATAGTAAGTTAAAAAGTAAGAATGGTGATTTTAGTAAAGTATATAAGAATTTGAAATTTAAAAATGATTTGCTTGATCTTGAAATTTAACATTTGAAAAGTGATTAAAAAGTTTATATGTGTGCTAGTGTTTATGATAAAAAAATTCTAAAAAAGCTAGATGGATTTAAAAAGGAAAATGGAAGGTTAAAAACTAGTTTAAGTGTGTCATGTCCAGAAGGGTACCCTAAATGTGGCAGTCCGTTCCGTCGTATACAATATTAAAGCCGATGAATGACTATCTTAGTCATGCAAAGACTTCCATGTTATGCACAAGGCCTACATCACAACAAAAGGGACGCATCGAAGTAACACAATTTTACAATGATAATAGTTAAGTAGCAAGGTAAAAAAATACACATCATTAAACATAAATAAAGCCAAGTATAATTCTTTGGGGCATACTCCCACTAATGCCTTCAAATAGATAAAACATGTGTATTGGTGTTTCCTAATAGTCTCCAAAATAGCAACATATCACATATTGCTCATTAAGAAGCTCTCAAAAAATGAAACTTCATCCTATGCTCCCAATTATTCCATAAAGACTCAAAAGTCCACCCCATGATTTCCTTGATGTCCCGATCCACGAATTAATCTCAATTATTCCTACTTCAATCAAAAAATTTATAGGGGTATAAGCTTTTAATTGCTTAGTGAGATACTTCCTATCATTCACACCTAAAATCATAAGCAAACAAGTTCATTAGTCAAGCATATGTTATGCAATAACCACATAAAACACACAAATATGTATGGTCATCCGAAAACCATACATGGAATGGATTTATCCCTCAGTAACAAAGGTTGGGGAATTTAAATCAAGGCTCTGCATCCTCTATTGTTAGTCTCAAAGCACTTGCTCATAGCGATCGGTCTGTGCGGTTCCTTCCCAATGACCCATTCCCCAAACATCTATAATTTCCTCAAGAAGAAATAGATTTATGCCTGTAGTAGGATTCACAGGTCTTCAGGCTCCTCGTGTAGGAGTAACGGCATTTAACAAGACTCGACAATATGCAATGCATGATTATTTCTTTTTCTTAAGCCAAACCTTGTCAAAGTTCCGTTGGGAGCAATAAAACAATTTAATACTCACAAACACCCATATATATAAATAATCAAAGCAATTAAACAAATAATTCAAGGTTTTAGTATGCTTAATATTCTCTTGATCACATAAACATATAATTACATACATAACCCATGAGTTCTCAATACATATCCATTTTTATATTTTCTTAGTATACTAGTGTCACTATTTCTACAAGTACAAATCAGATAACAAAATTAGAAGCACTTACTCATCTACTAGAGCAATTCCTAGTCAAAATAATATCCCGGAAGTGGTATGCCAAGTCCCCTGTCACCTGAACAAAAGAAATATAAAAAATGAGTATTTCATAAAGATTTAACTTAAAATTTTAATTCTATTGATTATATTCGTGTCATTTTTCTCGGTTGCGGAAATTCCAACTTAAAACGGCTATAACTTGCTCATTTTAACACAAAATTTCACATATTAGTAGTCGTTTTCTACTCACTCGAAAAGATCTATCTATTTCTAATGTTATTTTTAACATTAAATGTCGTTTAAGGGTTAGAATGGGGCGATACAGATTTGTCCTAAACATTCAAACCTTTGTTGTTTAAATTTTTGAAGTGTCTACTTCGTTTGGATTTCTATAATGAAGTATAAAAATATTCATTTCTTTAGAAAATCACATGCTTATGATAATAACTCACATTTCATGCATGATCTTAGTGATGTTGTTCCAAAAAAAACTTTGTAAAACAATCTTTTATGAAAAAGTAGTAATGTTGAATTTTATGAAAAATTATCTTTAGACTTGTAATAAAATTCATTACCTTAAATTTTATAAACACGAGACTTAACAAAAATTCATAGTTCTATATATACTTTGGAACCTTGATGGTCTTTATATTTACTTTAAAACTTTATTTGACAAGATATGTTACTCTTTGTGACACAATACTTCTAAGTTGTATTTCTGTTGAATTTTTCTTAAGTTTGGTTTTAAATTCTTAGATTTTGTAAATGTGAAACTCAATTAAAGAAAATCATGGTTTTATGTTTATTTTAAATCCATGAATATTTCACTTTCATATTAAACTTCTCTTAACTAATTATTTTTTAAAACATGAATCTTTACGTGTTAGTGAAGAAAAATCATTCTAACTTGTATCATCTTTAAAATGTTTTAAGTTTTAGCATATAAGAAAATTTAGGCAAATGACTTAATCTAAATTTTTATTTTCAATAAAAAGGTTTGTTCATATATTGTAAATAAGATTTTTAGAAAATTTTACATAATAAAGAATTACCAACATTTATATTTGATAAATTCGTTTTGATAATTTCAAAAATATACCTGAGTGTTTTCTTTCAAATTCTTTATTCTTAATGAAAGGGTTTCTCAAGTATTGGAGATAAGATTTTTGTAAAATAATTTGCATAGCAAAGAATTATCGATATTTGTATTTTTAGAAAAACTCATTTTGGCGATATTTTCTAAGTGTTGATACTAAGGTCTTTGAAATTCATTTTGTAAGTTTTCTCATCTTTATTAACATATAGCAATATACTTAAAGATAAAATCATTAACATATATAAACTTATCAAAATATGTAAAAATAAATAAATAAAGATAGATAACAAAAAAAAATAAGTAAATATAAAAAATAAAGACATGGAAGTCTTAAGTTATCATCAAGACTCACTAGGACTTAATAAATTCCAGTCACCATAAAAATAAGAAAATCATAAAGAAAGAAAAACACGGAAGTCTTAGATCTTATAAAGGCTTCTCGAAACTTGTAATAATTCCAGTCTTCATGAGAAATGATAGCAAAAGATAAAGGATAAAACTGAAAGTCTTAAATTCTTGATAAAGCTTCCCAATACTTTAATATTTCCGATCTTATAAATATGGGCAAGGTAAATAATAAGGAATCATGGGAGTCTTAGATTATATTCAAGACTTCCCAGGACTTAAATTATGGACAAGCCTCATTTTTGTTTTGACTTGATTAAAGACAAATCTAATACTAAAGATTGAGTAGTCTTATTTATTAGCATGAAATAGATAATGAAAGCATGAGATGAAGCATTAAATAAAAGTTAAATTAGTGAGTATTTAGGCTTCAGGAAATATACATATGCTTATTAACATATACAAAGTTAATGCCAGAAATAATAACATAACATAAAAAAAAAAAATTATATATATGGTCATAAGGTTCAACAAGACATAAATAATATGTTGTTCTATGATTCCAATCCTTAGCATAAGCATCATGGAGATTTTATATAAAATCAAAACACACATATTTTTCATGTTATGTTATCATGAACTAAAGAGAGGGTTTAGTATTTTACTTAAAGTAGATGAAGATGGATGAAGAAAATGTGAAAGAACAAATGAGGAGTGGATGTATGTGTGTGTGTAGCGTGAATGAGGGAGTGGAGAGGGGAAAGTGTTTTGAGTTTTCAATTTGCAAGAGTTTTGCTATGTGAGAGAAAAGCGTATAAAATCGAATGAGAGAGAGTAGGAATGCAACTGAGTAGGTCATTATAGGGTACCAGATCCACAAAAAATCCTATAGGGTTTAGGGTCGGATTTTAGGCAGCATTTAAAAACCTTATAAGGTTTCAGGTCATATATATAACGTGATGAAAATACCTATCCGACATAATATAATGAAATTTTAAAAATTTCAAAGGCTCGACCTATTACAACATTGTTTTTGTCCAACTTAGGCAATGCAAAATTTGACATGCCAACTAATAATGGTTAATAACGTTCAAAATAAAGTAGCAAAATTTCCACAGAATCTTCAAAATTGAAAGTCTAATAGTCCATTAAACTGGTTTGAATATAAAGCATACTAGCACCCATTTCACTAGGGTTTTCTTTTTGTAAATTGCTTCGATTCCTAATTTTTAGATTAATTCTCCTCAATCACAACACCAATGGCTCGTGATGTAAAAAGCAAATGTTGTAACAATGTGGGACAATCAACATGTTCCTAAATCCGATCTCATTTAGTATAGATGTAAGCACACGAATTTAAATATATATATTTTTAAATAACTTGTGCGCAAGTTGGTTGAGAAAAATGCTTTAATGACACTGGAAGTGAGTTTTGAAGCACAAAGCTGAACTATAAAAGACTTATGTGCCAATGGAACACATACCAAAGTTGATTGATTTTTTTTTTTTTCCGAAAAGCTTCGATCATCCATAACTTTCAAACCAAACCACCTTCGTAGTGTTAGATGTGCTCACAATCTCAACTTTTTTTTCCTTATTGAGTTAGGTTAGGTTGGGAATTAGGTTGAATAAAATCCTATTGGGTCGGGTTCGGGGTACAATGGAGAAAACCCTATAGGGTTTTTCTTGGGTTTTGGGAGAACCTATAACCAATCAAGTTGGGTTCGTGTTTTATATGACTCATCCCAAATCTGCCCTGGTTGTATCCCTAAAAGAGGGAGTATTTATAGAGTTTTGAGATTAAATTTTATAATTAATTAAGTAAATGAAAAAAATAATATAGAGTGTAGAGGGAGAGATTGTGGTCGGCCATGAGGGAGAGAGAGGGGAAAATGTGATTAAAAATAAATTTTAGTAAAGAAAAGTAGATAAAATGTAAGCTAAGTTAAGTAAAAAGTAATATTGGAAAATAAAATGTAGAAATAGATAGTAAGAAAAAGTAGAGTTTGATGAATAGTATTAAATAGTAAACAAAATTAATTAATTACTAGTGATAATAAAAATATGCGTAAATGAGCTATATCTAACATTTTTAGGAACCGTGAAAATTGTATCTAATACTTTTGTGAATATTTACTACAATATGAGTCTAGATTGTTCGTCGGAATATTTTCCTTAGTTTGTATGTTGGTGTCCTGATTTTAGAAACTATTCCCGTTCGGATATGAAATAAATGAGTTTTTGGCGAATATGATCTTTTTATATTATATGACATTTTTTTGGGTTACAATATAAGGTTAACTCATTTTATTTTTTTAGGGTTTCCAACGTGGTCTTGCTGGATCTAGATTTCTATAACTTGTTGTTGACCTAGGCTTGCTTTTAGGATTTCAGCTAAATTCCGCTTTAAGATTTACTAGTAAGATTATAACATCTAGGACTTCACACTTATAATATACATTTGTTTCATGACTGGAGTTTGCTCTATTTTTCTAATTTATTTAATATTTTAGGATTATCGAGATTGTCTAATCAGGTCTAGGGCTTCTAGTGTTAAATGTTGACTCGGTTTGACTTTTGGTATTAGTTTTAAGTTTTGATTCTAAGATTTACTTATAAAGTTATCGAAGAATCTAGGGTTTTACAACTTTATCATTAATTGTTACTCAATGAAGTTATCTCGGTTTGCGTGCTAAGAAGTGGTTTTGTCTAAATGATGAGATTTTAACTTGATGAATTAATTCCATATTATAGGAATTCATTCCGTATTATTTTATTATTAAATATTATTTGGATATACGACCTCAATTTTCATGTTAAAGATCTAATAGAGGAATCGTTTAGTATAAGAGTTTCGAGTCAAATGATTATTGGATTTTTATTTCCTTTTTAAAGTACTTTTTTTTCTTAGGGTTAGGTAATTAGAGTTTTCTAATCCCATCACATGCATTAGACATTTAAGGTTATAGAGTTTTTATTTGATCTCCCTAGGGTTTCTTAAAGTTCAGTTTTAACTTAGCTCGATTTTTAGGTTATGGTTTCGATACTAACTCTAAGGTTCCCATCTAAGAGTATCGAAAAATCTAGGGGCTTATGAAGTGAGTTAAATGTGATCGTAGTCAAATTTACAGAGCGTGAGAAGAATTTGAGCACTTTTCATGGAAAAGTAAAATTATAAATCTAACAAAAATGAAATTAGTTATGATGGAAATAAAATTACTAGCTTCATAAGACAAAGTTTGTGAGAGCTACGTATAACACTTGCAGTTATTATAGAAAGCTTAGCCATATTGCACGCAATTGTGCAATAAGGAAAACTATGCATTTGAGTGAAAAGAGCAGGCTTCTTTAGCTATCTAAAAGAGATATACTTGTTGTTTTTAACCCCAAATGAATCAAGCAAGAGTGGATACTAAAGAAATGGTCTTGTTTTTGTAAGTATCAAAGGGACTCAAGTGACAACGAGGTATATTGTAATTTGCTTAAGTTTTATCATTTGACCCTTTAATTGTTGTGTTGATAAGTGCTAATGTGCTTATATATAAATTTGTTGATGTTGTAACACGTTGGAACTCTGCCCACCAAGATATCGTACGCTTTGGCCACATGCCACATGGTTTTGTCCTTTTTGTGCCAACACTTTCCAGGAGGTCACCCATCATGGGATTGCTCTACATAGAGCACGCTTGATTTTGGAGTTCCGATGAACTTTAAGACACTACATCAAAAGGTGCCTTTGTGATTAGAATTCCACAACCCATATTTGAGGGGTATTACATATGTTATGGTGATTTGATGCATGATTCAAACTTATTCGTGCTAAACTTTTGTTTGAAATACATGAAATTGGATTTTTACGTTTTTGCTGCGTAAACAATATCTTTTCGTGTTTAATGAAGCTTAACAAAGTTGTTTAAATAATTAAATTTGCATGAATATGTTATTAAACAAATCTGTGCACTTTTGAAGATATCTTCATGCCATCCTTGACTAAAGACTACACAAATTAGTGATTTGTTGATATAAATGAGTTTAACTTATTCCTAAATGTTTGAAATAACAATGTGAGATTTAGACTTTGAAACTTAGGTTTACAAGCTTTTGAAATTAAAGTTTGTTCATGTTGTGGTCATTCATGCATGTTTTTTGTATATTTTCTCTTGTATTAACATTAAATGCTTTTGCCTTTTTTATCAGTTCATAAGGGAGAAATATTGAATGCACAATTAATATATATGAATGCTTGTGAATGTGGTTGTTCTATTTATTAAGCATAACTTGTGTGCCCTTAAGTTAAGCATCAATATTTTGAACTCTTTGACTAAACCTTTTACTTAAACAAATATGCTTAACTAAGGGAGAGCAATGTGTTGGAGGAGGTAAATTGTGCAATAGTTATCCTCGTTAAAAAGGAGAAGATTGCTGAACCAATGAGTTCGATGTGGATTTTGATGAGAAAATACATTACATAATTACTCATTTGTTAAATTTAAGTTACACTCAATTAGCAAAACTTATGTATAATGTGATATAATGTATTTGTATAGTGATTTAAATCAATTTAAAGTGGTTCGGACCTATGCAAATCCTCTTAACCTTGCTTCTGTATAGACCGGCAAAATAGGTCTAGACCTATTACAAAAGGTTGTAACCTTTTGGAGCACAAAATGTCTTTTTGAGTCAGAGAATGTTCAAAAATCCCAGACTAGTTACAAAAGTTCTTGACTTGTTATGACTTTCAACTATTCGCTGAAGCATTAAATATTTGGATGAATTAGGTGGTTTTTAAGTAATGTCTAAATATTTTGGAGAGGTTATAGATACAAGTTTTTGGGAATTGAAGAATGGTTGTTGGAGCTTATTACGTGTCGTTAATCTCTTATGTCAAATCTCTCATTAAAATTACTCGTGTTTTTTTTTTTTTTTTTTTTTTGCATAAGAAAAGTGTTGTGTCATTTGCTATTGTATTGACTATCTTTTGTAAATATACTACACTAACTTCCTTGAGTGTTTATTTTGTGAAATCTTGAGTTGTGCCTAGTGTTTTAAATATCATATTGTAAAGGTAAGGCTATTGTGTTTATGCTTGTGAGGTGTTGTAGCTACTCTTCGAGCATTGTTTGCTGAAGTGAATAAAATAGATAAAGTCCTCAATTGAGGAAAGCATTTGTGTGTCGTGGAGATTAGGAGGCGAGTCTAACTCTACGTAAATCCCAATGTTATCTTTTCTAACCTTATCTCTTTATTTAGCGCAATTTATTTTTTTATTGTTGTTCATTTATTAATGTTTGTGAGGTGTTGTAGCTACTCTTTCAGCATTGTTTGTTGAAGCGAACAAAGTGGGTGAAGTCCTCCATTGAAAGAGGCATTTGTGTGTGTTGTGAAACTACGAGGCAAGCCTAACTCCACACAAATTGCAATATTATCTTCTCTAATTCCATCTATTTATTTAGTAGAATTTATTTATTTATTTTTGTTCATTTGTTGGATTGCATTAATTAGACATTAAAAGTTAAAAGTCTATCTTAGGTCTTACATGGATTTTAACATGGCTTAGTTTGAGTTTTACTTCTACTCCATTATTAGAATGTAATGTTGTTATTAGAGGTGGATCATTGCCTTTCGGGAGCAATCTTCCCAATCTTTCCCTTAGCATTCTTTTTCTCTCATGAGTTTGGCTTATGTAACCAATGGCCTATTCAATAGATTACGAAGCTAAAGCTTAAATTACGCAATGATGTCATAAATAGCTTGAAAATGGGAAGATAGTTTCTAACATGTCTAGATAAACTTGTAATACGTAAAATGAGTGGATAATATGTTAAATATAATATAAACTTGAATATTGAGAAAGATATATTATAAAACACGTAACACAGAAAGCAAGATTGTTAAGTATATTTTTGCCGTGCATTATTTTCATGGTTTTTTTTCCCCCTCTCCTCCTGTAAAGGTGTATTATGCTCTGTGGAAAATTATGATTTGTTCACATTGCCACGTATATAAGATGTATAATTTGAGATACCGTTGGTTATGTGAGTTTGACATACTAGGTCAAGCTTAAAAAAATTACTAGTTGAACCATATAGTTAAGTTCAAAATGGAAAAGAAAAACCGAACTAATTGAATCACATCATGCCTACCCTATAACTAAACATTAACAATAAATAAATGATCACACATATGGTTCTGGCAGAGTTAAAAGAAATTAATTGTAAGTCAAAGATGATATAAGACTAGGTTGAGAATACAAAACTATCATCGCATGAATATGATTGTTACTTATCTTTTTCATTATTGTTTTTTATCATAATCCCTTGAACACAACAAATCCATGAACAAAATGTAGAGATTTCGCTAAATTAATTAATCCATTAATGGAAAATTTTTCTAGTGACAAAGGATGTCTCAGTGTTCGTACTAGTTGTCCATTTGCTTTTTTAGAAGTCACGTAGCTTTTTAGAAATTTTATTTATAATCTTCTATTAACGATAATTTATTTGATGAAGAAAAACGAAACTTTAATAATACATATATATATATATATATATATATATAAAATGTACCACTACATTTGGAATATTGCTAAAAATTGTTCAGAGTTTAACAAAAAGAAGAAAAGTAAACAAAACTTTAGTCATACACATATATAAAGTGTACCATTACAATGGGAATATTGCTAAAAATTGTTTAGAGAATTTGTTTATTTAACCAAAAAAAGAAGGCAAAAAAAAGATTGCAGAACGTACAGAGAGTTTACTTATTTAAAATAAAAAAGAAAAGAAAATGAACAAATTTTCAAGCAAGATTGCAGAATCTAACTTTAATAATGGATGACTGGAAACACTTAAACCTTCATTAATCTCAAATAATTTTAATCTTGTCAACATACTCTTCTAGAATATTCTATCTACCCATTGCTATAAGTAATACGTTTAAGTAAGTTACAACAAATAAAGTTGAACAATAGAAGTATATAATCCACATCAAATTGTAAGATACTAATATATCAAAACCAAATGGAGGATAAAAACTCTATTCAAGTTAGTATTTGAAGTAGTTTACTCAATTTGGGAACATCCACTAAGAAAAAATTAAATAAAAAAGAAAAGAAAAGAAAATATGATAATCATTATACAAAATAAGTAATAATAAAGCAACAAATCTCAAATTGCTTCAATTTGGAATTGAAACTTACAAGTTCCTAACACAAATCATTATATGGTAAAGAGAAAACAAATGAAATAAGATTAGGGTTTAAAACCAATCAATCTAGGTTGCCCTATCCTTATACTTTGCCATAATCAACAAATAAATAATCACGTTCATGATTTCATAAAATTAAAAAGAAATTAATGGCATAAGACCAGGCTGAGAACACAAAAAATAGAAATAAAGTCACTATCATTACTTGAAGTAAATTCTTGTTGTTTTTTTCATCAATTTATTAATTTTTTTAATGAAATGGTTTATCGAAAATGCTTAATGCACCAGTTAAGCAAGCATAGCTCATGTGATGGTCTATAAAAGGCTTGCTAAGGATTGCATTTCCACAAAACGCAAGAACACAATACACTCCTGTAAGAAGAGAAGGAGAAAAACGAACCATGAAAAGAATGCAGAACCAATATATACATAACAATCTTGCTTCTATTTTGCATGCTTATGTATAATATCTCTCTCTCATAGCACATAGAATTAAAAAAAAAAAGGGTTAATTACAAAAAACATAACTTTATTTTAGCCAATTTGCAAACACATGACCTATATTAATATTTTCGACAAATAGATGACCCCATTTTCATACAAAAGTACCAATATTAATTAATAATTTTAGAATGATATGTACCAAGTTCCCCTGTGACTTGATCTCCATCGTCGATCTATTTGACTTCTACTCCCCCATTACCTAGTCTTCCCTTTATTAGTTATCCTTCTTCTTATTGTCCTTAGCATTAGGATCACCTTTGTCTTGCCATAATTTTCCACTTGTTGTTGTTGTTCTTCTTCTTTCTCTAAGGCAGCTTTTGATAGCTGTTTTTAAATGGGTTAATATCATGAACGATATCTAAACTTTGGCAAACTATATAGTTAAGTACCTGAATTTTTTAAATTAATCAATTTAGTACTAAACTTTGAAATTGATCAATTTGGTACTTGAAAGAACTTTTCGTATATGCCAACAGTTGAGTTCTTTGAGGTGCTAAGATTAATTTCAAAATTTCAGATACTAAATTGATCAATTTCCAAGTTTATGTACTTAATCGCATACCTTGTCAAAGCTCAAGTACCATTCATGACATTAACCCTTTGTAAATCAACCAAATTATAAAGAAATTTTGGTAGGCTTTGAAGACAAGCTAGATGTGGAACTTAATGGCTCATTAATTCGTCTTCGTAATAGTCATTTGCCACAAACTCCATGACGATTTTCTTTGTGGCAGCACCTCATCATTCTCTAGCCTTTTGATGATTATAGCTTGATGATGCTCAAGTTTTATTACTTTTATGTAACACCTCGAAATTTCATTAAGGCCTATACAACCGCTTATAATATTTATATTATGCTCTCAGGTTTCCTTATATGATTTGTTTATTGTGAATATTTGCTACTTAATTTTTAATTTCTACAATCATTTATTTAGATTTTGGGAATAACTAGATTCATAATGATAAAATAAACCTTTTCCTAAAAACATGTCATAATGCACTCTCATAAGTCGATTAATCTCCACAACATCAACTGTACCATTAGGTATTTAATCTAGATACCTACTTATAATGGTAAACAAAACCTTAAAAACTTAAATTACAAAACTTGGGCTTCAGACCCCTTAAAAGAATAATACAAATTACAGAGAAAAAAATTATAAATCTAGTTTTTCAACAAACTTAAAGTAAAATCCAATTTGGCGATTCTAATCCTTCTCAATCTCTAACAAACTCCTCTCAAGTTGACCATGCCCGAGATAATCATCATCAATAACAATATCTTCATCATCACATCAACACCATTGACAAATCATCATCACCATCATACTTGTCAATGGAAAGAGAGCAACAATGAGCCGAAGCCTAGTACACAGTAACACAAATACACACGAGATGTCACATAAGCTTAAACTAGTGCAATGTAACAAACAATAAGTTATTATCTTTTAACTTAAAGTAAACAAATCAACACCGGAGTACTTGCACTCTAGAACAACCTATAGGAATCCGGGGGTCCTGAGCAACGATAGCTACTTATGGGGTTGATATAGACAGCCTGAGTACCTATATCTCCTATATCTAACTGAGAAAGAGAAAATAACCTCATATAGTGCTCATAACCATTACGTATCTCCACTCATCTCAGTCTATAATATCATTTAGTTCAATCGTGCCCATGAACATGAATTAAATCATGTTACTTCACCTTAAGCCTAAGTCGATTTTATTCTGATATTGTTGGGCCCATCAGCTATCTATCGAGCCACTTACAATTGTCATTATATCATGATGGGGGTGGCTTAAGTGCTTAACTACCATGTTCAACTCTGAACAAAGTTGTCGCTCTTCGGACCGGATTGAAATGACATACACATAAGCAACATTCGTTAATTAGGTCGACTTTAAGTATTAGCTCATTTATGATACCTATCTTAACAAACAATAAGCAGGTTACTGCGTACCTCTTATGATGTCCTCAATCCAAAAGAATCAAAGGATAGATCAGTTGTCCACCACATATGTCTAAGAAATTTACATTATATAAGCAATTCAATTATTTATTCTTTTTACATCAAAATCTTCTTAAAAACTCATTTATGTTTTCATTTGATCAAACATGAAAAATAGGAATCTCGCTATTACTACGAATATTGTCCCACCAAGATACAGACAGTTCTCATTTGTCTGCTAAATTATTTTTTTTTTCTCTTTGTTTATAATCCATTCGCTTTCATTACACTTATATTAAACATCCATTTTTCTTAGGATGCATATCTTTGAAAGAAAATATTCCTCATATTATTCAGAGTCTAATCTAAGACATTAATCTAGGCCAATTAAGCTTATTTTAACTTAATCCTAGCCAAATTGATTATAATCAATCATTCAATCTAGTTAACAAGTTAAGTTGATTAAACTTAATCAATCTAATTCATTTTAACTCATTAAAGTCTATTTAGTCAAGTTAGACTTTTATTGATTAGCTAAGTTCATTTAATGCTTAATTCTTATTTTTAATCTAATTAATTGTTAATCTATAAAGTATCTTAACTCACCTTTAATTATATAAATGAACTAACATATCATATTAACTATCGTTCGTCTACTTCATTTTATTTTATTTATTTATTTTATTTATGAACAACACCAAAGGGAGAGATCACGCCTATGATGGGAGTCGTGATCCTCATCACCTACCTCATCACAATCACGATGGGGGTCGTGATCGTTGATACGAGCCTCATCACGCCCATGATCATGGGGGAAAAACGTGATCAGAGGACACTAGGCCTCTCAACATAGTTGTGATCAGCTTTTAGCTTCGAAAATGATTTGTCCAGAGAATGAACAAAGTGTTAGAGTTACATTTTTCCTTTGTTTATTCTTCATATTTCCACTTATTTAACTACTTGTTTTATATCACAAACTTAACATACAACATCTTATTATCAATACACTAAATATACCCATAACTAAACATTCCTAAACCTATATTCTTACTTAATATTTCCTTAAATCTTGTCATCAAACAACTAACCTATATGCATATAAACAACCTAGGTTTTGATATACATTTTCATACATCACAAGTTTATGAATTTTATCACAAACCCATCATATTTCTAGCTCTAATCCATTATCCCCATACATAAACAATAGTCAAAACAAAGGATAACAACACACTTACTTATTTAGTCATCTCAAACAAATAAAACTTCATTACTACTCCTCTTTCTTAGTTGATGAAGTTATTCTAAGCTTGTTTTCCACACTTATCTTTTTCTTTTTTTTAATTTTCCTTATGATCCTCTTAAGATGAAGATTCTATGGTTGATTTTCAAATAAAAGAAAGAGAAACAAGGCAGAGAAGAAGAGAAGAAAAGAGAATTGAAAAGAAAAAAGGAAAAGAAGAAAGAAAATACAGTAAAAAGAAAAGAGAAAAAGTCAAAAAAATGATTAGATTAAAAAGATATTTAAGGGTAAGGTATTAAGTTTGAACATTTCAGATAATTATATTAAGTATCTAAACCGATTAGAAAATAAAATTGAGAATATATATTATAGAAGTTAATAACTTGATTTAAAAGCATAGTTCAGAAGTTTAGTTTACAAAAAACAGATATTTTAATTAGGTTTTAAGCTTAAAATTGATATTTTAAAATAGGTAAATAAATTCAAAATTCATGGGGATTAAAGATGTGGAAGTTAAGCTAAAATCCAAAGGGATTTGCAAAACATTTAAAATATTTATTTTAAGATTTAGGAATTTAAAGTAAAAGGAGCTTAAAATGAAAGATTGGATCAAAATTGGATAGCTTGATTTATAAAAAAAAAAAAAAATTATTGAGGAAAATAGATGATTAAGGAAAAAATTTTGAAATCTCAATTTCAATTCAAATTTATTTACTACTTTAACTATATCAAATTGTCAATTCATTTTAATTGTTTACTTATTTGGTTCATTTAAAGTATCTAATTTAAATTTCTAACTTAGGTTGAGATTTAGGTATTTCATTTCACCTATAACTTTGAGTTCTAAAGGCGAAGTGTCATTTCTATTCATGAGCCTCGTGCTTTGACTTCTTAGCTACTTCAATAGCCTTAGCAAGTTCTTGCTTCACGTTTTACTCATAAGCCTCATGCTTGGACTTCTTAGTTGATTTAATAGCCTTAACAAGTTCTTCCTTCACGTGCTTTAATTCTTTCATCTTATAAGTAAAATCGAATTAAAGGTTATGGTGCAATTTATGAGTTTAAAAAAGGTTACCCTCCTGCTTTCTAATCATGGCAATCTTCTCTGTCAGTCCTTCTTTGGCCTTCTTAAGAGGTTCTTTTGCCTCTCTTCAATCACATTTCTTTTGCTCTAATTGCACCCCATGCTTCTTGACTCGCTGCTCTTAGTAAGAGCACTCTTAACTTAACTTGCTAGCTTTAGAGGCCAAAGACTTACATTTATCTTGCAATAGTTCAAATGGTTGAAAAGAAGACTTATTGACTCAACATCATAGTTTGTCTCCTTTTCTTTGTTCATGGCTCCCTCAGCTTTATCCTTTATCTCCTCATGAGCCTCTATGGCCTTTTACGTGAAGAACATGACCTGCTGGAAGGAATTAAATAAATCAGATAAAAAAAGAAAAAAGAATTGAGCTAAAACATACAATAAAAGAAAATAAGAAACTTACATCATGACATTCCAAACAACCGATGCTATCTGCATGTTCAACTTGCAGCGTTGCCTAAGAGGATGGTTGAAACCCTTCTTTGCTCCATCTTTCCTTTGCCTAAGGAGTCATCACCGATTGAGAATTTGTGGCATCCTTTTAACAAAGGGAGTCAGCATCATTTTTATAGAACACAAATCATCGGTGAAGTGATGAGTCCTCTCCTTCTACCATATCCATGCCATCCCATTGAATAAAACCCTCTGCACCCACACTCGAGCTATTACTAATCACTGCTTAAGACCCTTGAAAGATTCAAGCCTGAGAAGTAGTTTAAATTAGGCTTTAATTTCTTAGTCGGATTGGGGCATCACTAGGGCTTTCCTCCTCCATCTCTTCGGGTCATTAGGAGAAGGTTAGGGCTGAAACTAAGTAGGTTGATGTTGGGAAGGCTCATCCACAACCTTGTAAGGAGGCAACATTAGACACCCATATCGGTGCCTTGTCACATCATTCGAGCTCTTCTTGTCGTGTCATCTTTTCTTTTTGCCCATTGGAAGATGAATTTGCTCCCAATCTTCTAGGCAAACCAGCTTCATATAGTTAATGTGTTTTTTGTGCTTACCACCTACAAAAATATAGCTGAAAACTAGGGAAGAAAAATGTAATGTTAGTAGGTAGTTAAAGAACTCAGTAATAACAAAACCATTTCGAGTTTTCACCGAGAGAATTTCCTTCATGAACAATGCCTTACAAGTCGGTTTCCTCAAGTAGGTTAACTCACCACAACAAAGGAGATCAAACGATATATTGAGCTTTACTCTCCATCTCTTTAAAAAAGTTGAGGCGCACGATATAAGGACCATACTTCCTATTTATCTTTATTGCCTTTATCGCATCTAGATGGGCAAGATTTTCATCTTCTTTTACTCTATGAATCAGGTATCTTTTCTATGGTATCCCAATCATCGGCACTAGGTTACTTCAATGGCGACAACTCGATATATGTTACATATATAATGCAGAATTGACATTCTTTGTCGCATTCTACCATAGAAAAAACTTAGTCTTCTACACTATTATAGAAGAGCTCAAACCAACAAAACATCTTGTATTTACAGTCTTTTGATAAAAGTTATTCATTCACCATCATCTTGGAGATGCAAAAATAATCGACCAATAATTGGGTTAGCCATTGAAGCAGACTCTCACATAATGCTTTGAAACATATTAACAATAGCTAGGATTTGGGATATAAATGAGATGGAGGTGCACATAAATAATTCATTTGCTCCCATTAAAAAAAAAGTATCCTCAAAATGAACTCCAGGCATTCTGTATATACGTAAAATCAAGATCCATTCATAAAAGAAACTCTATCTTTGACCCTAGGTAGGCAAATATGATACTCGGAAGGTATTTTACCAAAGTACACATTCACAATCTCTTTAATCTTTTTCTTTATTGATCTTGCTACTGTTTCATGGGCAAGGACCCTTACGACTTGATATAAAGACCTTATAAGTATCCACGATTGCTTATTGTGTCTCATCATCATTGTTATAAATCGCCCTGATCAAGGAATATTTATTGATTTTGCCTCCAAACACTCAACTTGAAAATACTGCTTAAAGCCTCTATGATTGACTTATCCTTGACGACATTCGTTGTCTCTACTACTATTGTTGGAGGTAGGGGGAGGGGGTATCTTCCTGCAAAATCTCATCCAAGAAAGTAGGAGAAGAGTTTTAACTCTCACTTGGCCATGATTGATCCATTGATTTGCTCCAAAGGAAACATAATATACCCCCAAAGAAAGAAAAGGGCTCATAAAGAACAGGAAAGAAAACAAAATATGGAAAAAGGTGAGTTTCAAATTAGTTGCAAGGTATATGAAGATTGAAATCCTAGTACGATTGCTAGAGAAATCAGGATTGATACCTTACCCTAACCATCAAGTCCTTGTTCATGAAATCTAACAATTGAGAGCTATGATGACATGACCTAGAAGCATATGAATGTGATGTACACATAGTCAATTCACAGCCAATGCATGTCGCAGTATAGCCATTCACACCAAATTTTGAATATGCCAACTTCTGCTGGCGACCTCATCTACACCTATACCACACTTGACAAATTTAACACAGTTAAATTAACAAATCATCTTTATTGTTCGCTCGTTTTTTATCCTTTATCTTTGACTCCATCATTACATGCTTAGACCAAAGGAGAAAGCACAAAGTCCCGCTTCAACTACCTACTGGGGAAAACATCAACTCTAACCTATTAGATCCAAGTTATCCATTTTGAGGCCCACTTCTTATATTGGTCTATACTTTATGAATTGATTCTTAATTTTCTTACTTGGCTTTTATATTGAGAAGCCTAGAATCATGGCTAATCTATTTGCTAACTTCTCACCAGAAGAGAGGGATGACAACGATTGACGAACATATTTGGACGTAAGGCTCCTAAGGCCTAACTTAATCTAACTAAGGCATGAGTTGGCCGAGGAACTTTATTGCAGATCCTTCGAGTTATGCTTGGTTGTCCCTCGCTAATTTGATTAGACACATTACACTTAGTTGGACTTCATTGCTTGACCTGAGTCCCTTGTTTAGACCATGCAGCCTTAATTTGCCATGTTCATAAAAGGCGACTCGGTAGCCTCTTAGCATCCAAGTACGCAACCCCCACGATCCTCACTACCTCCACAAAACAAACAACTGCCACCTATGAAGATCTGTAAATACTCCTTCACATGTTCTCAGGCTATAAGTCTAATAACCACTATACGTTACTCTGCAATTTTGTTTACTTTTCCATATACCTAAACAACTTGCCAATCAAAGTCGTTACACCAAATTGCCTTTTGGTGCCTATTGACACATTATTGTTTTGTAAGGCCACTAAAACAGAAGTTTAGATCTAATCTACTTTATCAATGAGTTAACGTACCAACACTTGTCAAATTTGATTCATTTATTAGGATGAATTTAGGAAATTTGACTTGATGGGCTTAAAAGAAGAATCATGTGACCAATCCACATACCTCTCTTAGACATGTATGTGCACATAGAAGAATGGCTACTTATCTTGGCCCATAATAAGCTCATTTAAGATAAACATAAATTAAGCTTACTCAATCTTATCTATCAATCGCTAAGATGACTTGATAGTCATCATCTACTTTAAGTTCCTATAAGTATTCAACAACCTGTTCTTATTTATAACTTTTACAGAGAAAAGACAAACGACATTCTATAAAGGAAGCTTTGCTCATAAGGACCAAATATTAAACAAGTAAATCATGTAACAACTACTTAAACTTCCCAAGAATCATAAGGTTGATGCCCAAGGTTTCTTCAAGCTCTCTTACTTGTTACTAGTACATTCGAGATATTAAGACTATGTGTTTTTCCTCCTTGTCACTCTCTCCAAGTGATCCATAAAGCCTTATCTCTATGTAACACTTTAAAGTCGCGTACAAGGCATGCTATCCGTGAATAATGTATGTAACCATTTTAAGAAGAACCCTATACCTACACTTTGACGACTTCACTAGGGACCTAAGGAGCACGTCACTTTTATGGTGACACCCTAAAAAGCAAAGCAACTAATTTTAAATGATAGCACAAGTCAAGACATTAACACTAATCCTAATGTTGCTAAACCAAGCCACAACTTGAAGTCTTGAAGATGCCCTTTTGTTACCAACACTCAAGACAACGTAGTTGATACCACACATATAATGAATGTCATGCAAGAAAGTTATGCAAAAATGATGCGAACAATGTAAGAGAACAATAGGGCCCTCTATCAATTCTTGCCATGTTCGCTCATCATATACCAAAGATGGCTACTAAATATATTGTGTGACAAGGTGCAACCTTGTCAGACTCTTCCTTGTTGCACAACAAGGTACCATCTCTTTAACTTAATCAGTCATCTCTTCTACTACTAAGATGGACACACATTAGCAAGGTGCACCTCTTAATGAGACGACTTGCTACTTTAAGCTTGCATGTGCTCCACTAATTGTACCCATAATGTTTGCTCTAATTTAAGTCAAACTAAGTCTTTGATGGGAATGCCAGACATGAAACTTCCATTATATCAATATATCACCGTGAAGCCCTATCTTAAGGACTATGTGAGTCCTAAATTCATGAAGTTCATTAGTAAGAATATAAGCACATGAGAACATTTATTGAAGTTAATTGAACTATTGGAAGTACATGATTTAAAACTCATGGAGTTCTCTAAGTCACCTATTGAAAAGACACATAGTTTGTTAATCTTCCTTCAAGGTAGATTGATTCATGAGGGGCCATTTGCAAGCTCTTCTTATAAAGATTGTTTTGACCCAATAACGAGTCACAATCACTGATAAGGGAAGGGTACAACAAAAGTTAAAGGAAAACCTTATGCATCGCATAGATTGCTTTAGAGAGCGATCCTTAGATATCTAAGATATATATGATGAGAAAGAACTAGTAAATATTTGCATTAAAGGGATGTTTGCAAAGTATGTTGTCCACTTAGAAAACTTTAACTTGTGTTCTTTTGCTATGCTTGTTGAGAATGTGCAAAAGGCTATTAATTTAATTGCAAGACAATGGGGAATCTGGAAGTGATATTGAATAAATTTGAAGTTAACCTGTCCAAACTAATTTATATTCAAGTTATTAATACATATATTCTATTCCAATTAAAACAACATCTACTCAATTTAATGATTATAAAGGCTGGACTTAACTTGATAAATTAGTTGATCAACTTGAATTTGAATTCAATTAAACTATTCTGGAATCAAATTATAATTGTGCCTATGGTTTATTTTCATCCCTTGCCAAACTTCGTAATGCTCGGACTAAACGAGTCACAAACGTCCTATTATCTCATGAGAATGATGAAATACATGTGTATATTTTTCAAAAAGCAGTGTCTAAACCCATAGCCCATAAGACCCAACCGACCCGACGAAAGTCGGTTTCAAATACCAACCACGTGACACATCACGTGCAACCGCCATCGCTATCCCCTAAAAACCCCTTCTTCTCCACTCGCCCTTCCCGATCTCACTCCACTCTCTCTCTCTCCATTTCACAGGAGAAAGAAAGAAACAAAGCTGAGACAACCAAAACCCTAACCCTATACCCACATCTCTTCAAAACCCTATTTCTAGTCCTGATATCGATATCCCAAGCACTCAAAGGTAGATAGGGTTTTTGCTTAGCATTTTGTACGTCCTCTACACTTTTTTTTCCCCTGTAAATTTACGAAATGAATCCGAACGACATGTGGAGTGGAGGCACTAGTAGTAGTAGCAACGGCCAACTTGCGCCGCCGGGGACGAGCGGTCCCCAACCACCGATGCCACCACCGCCAGCTCCTTCGTATACGGTGTTGCCTTCTCCAGCTGAGATGGAAGCGAAGCTCGAAGAGAAAGCGCGTAAATGGATGCAGCTTAATTCGAAGCGGTATGGTGATAAGAGGAAGTTCGGGTTCGTTGAAACTCAGAAGGAGGATATGCCTCCTGAACATGTTCGGAAGATTATTCGGTAAGTTCATTTTCATGGTTTTTGGATGGATTCAAGTACTCTTAATATCAAATACCTGTTTTTGATACAGTAAGGTAGCTCGAATAAATACTGTTATTGTTTTTGATTTTCACTTGGTTGAATTATGCTTGGTTAATTGTGGATTTTTTTTTTTAACAATTGTTAATTGTGGATTTAGTTAGGGTTTATGTGGAATTTGTGTGCAGAACATTGAATAGCAGTAATAGGATGTTGATAAGTAGTAGATGGATCAATATGAGGTTATTGGAGTGTAAATGGAGAATTGGTTGGTTTAGTTTGATGGGCGAGCATTCCTGTGCTTGTGGAAATTGGATTATGTTATTGGGTTGTATTGGGATTTTAGTTTTGTTTCTGCTAAAGACCTATTGTTTTGGTAGTACCAACAGTGATAATGCCAAGAACAGCACTTACTGTGCCTGATTTGATCGACTTTTGGATGAGAAGAAGGTGGGCTGATTTTCTGGTGAAGAAAATGAAGATTGCTGGGGAGCTATTATTATTTGCTAAAAATGCTTCCATTCTATTTGATTTCTCGTAATTATTTGTTTTTTGGACTTAGTGTTGAGTCTCCTCTCTCTGGGATTTTATGGTCTTTCACATATTTATGTGCATGGCTGTCCCAGAATTCTGATCAGGATTTTATGGAATTCGCTTTCCTTTGTTGGGTTGGATGGTGATTTTACGTTTATTCCACTGTAGTTGAGTAGTTTTTGGATAAATTGTAGAAAAAAGTGATTAAAATTCTTCAGGAAGCTGTTATTTGCTATAAGGATATTAAAATTCTTCAGGAAGCTGTTATTTGCTATAAGGATGCCTAGAATCTGCTGGAGTTTGATTTGATGGTGGTGAATCTCCTCTCTGGCCATTTAAAATATATTTTGATCTTCTGTTTGAATTGTGATTGGCTTCAAGTCTGTGTTCATCAGACTTGTGTCCAGTTGTGACACAGCTTCAAGTAACTTTAAAATATTCCTATAAGGACTTAACAGAAATTATCCCTGTAGGGTAAGCCTAGATCAGGATTTAGGGTTGGGCTGCTGGGATCAACATGCATTTCTAATTATGTGTGTGACTTAGTATTCATGGAGCTGTTGGAATTTCGTAAACTAAGGATGTTCAGAAATTAGTCTCCCTATCCTCATTAAAAGGGTAGCAATGTATATGTGCAATTTGTCACTCTTGCTCTCTTCCATCTCGTGAATTTAGAATTAGTCAAGGTCCATATTAGAACCTTTTGGGGTTTGCTTTCTTATGTGGATTAAAATTTTACTTTTGGGTTCATTTGAGTCATTACTGATTAAGTTTCTCAATCTGGCAGGGATCATGGGGACATGTCTTCAAAAAAATATCGTCATGATAAGCGTGTTTATCTGGGTGCCTTAAAATTTGTTCCTCATGCAGTTTACAAGCTTCTTGAGAACATGCCAATGCCTTGGGAGCAGGTAACTGTTCTTGTTTGGTGTCTATAACTAGTTTTTTCTTTTGAGAAACTAAATCTGACTATCTGATTTTCTTCCCTTCCTCAGGTCCGAGATGTGAAGGTTCTGTACCACATAACTGGTGCAATTACTTTTGTCAATGAAATTCCATGGGTAGTGGAGCCAATATATTTAGCTCAGGTATCACTATCTGCTTTTGTCTTAGATTAAATTGCATAATTTTTTACAGTCATCCTTATGGGTGCTGACTTTTTAAGGCTTACATAAGTTCACTTTTGTTGAACATTTTTTTATGGGCTAGTTATTTGACCTTTCTATTTAAATTCTCTCTCTTACATCCTGTACACGGTGTAGAGTTTGCCACGCAATGAAGCTAACTTCCCTTTAATTTCAGTGGGGCACAATGTGGATCATGATGCGAAGAGAGAGGGACCGTCGACATTTCAAGAGAATGCGTTTTCCACCTTTTGATGATGAGGAACCTCCTTTGGACTATGCTGATAATCTTTTGGATGTTGATCCTCTTGAACCGATTCAGTTGGAGTTAGATAACGAGGAGGATTCTGCTGTATGTACTTGGTTTTATGACCATAAGCCTCTTGTAAAAACAAAGCTCATCAATGGTCCTAGCTATAGGAAGTGGCATCTCTCTCTTCCAATTATGGCCACACTTCATAGGCTTGCCGGACAGCTTCTCTCCGATCTAACTGACCGGAATTACTTCTACTTGTTTGACATGGAATCATTCTTTACAGCTAAAGCCCTGAACATGTGCATCCTGGTATCTTTCTCACTTGGAATATATATACATATATATTTTTTTCATTTTGAGTGATGCAAGTTATTTACTTATGTATAACATCTATACGATACATAGATATTTCCACTTACATTTTTGCTAGATTAGAATGCAAAGAAAATTGCTTTAATGAGAGTTTAGATGAACTCTTCATGTGGCTTGAGTGCTTGAAATTTGAAACCTTGAGACTTGGTTAGTTGGAATTAGTGGCTTTTCCTATGTATATTTAGTAACTTGCCAGTTCGGGTGGCTCAATTATGCTGGAAGCTAAGATGCTCTATATCTATAATTTAGTTGTCCAACTAGTGAAAAAAATGTTGCAGCATGATTTTTGGAGATTTTGCATATAAGGATTTGACTCTATGGCCCCAGTGTGGCATTGCTTCACACATACAAAAAAAACCTTTGTCGTTTCCATGCCTGTTTTGTCAACTTTTTTTTTAAAGTGTCTGTGCAGAATGTTTAATGCTTATCTTCATAGTTGTGGTGTTGTTATTGAACTTGGAATGACCTTTGCAGGTGGCCCTAAGTTTGAGCCTTTGTACCGAGATATGGAGAAAGGAGATGAAGATTGGAATGAATTCAATGACATAAATAAGCTCATTATCCGGTCACCCCTCCGGACAGAGTACAGGATTGCTTTCCCACATCTTTACAATAATAGACCCAGGAAAGTGAAGCTCAGTATCTACCACACGCCTATGGTTATGTACATTAAGACTGAGGATCCTGATTTACCTGCTTTTTACTATGACCCCCTCATTCATCCTATTACAAGTATTAACAAGGAGCGACGTGATAAGAGGGCTTATGATGATGAGGATGATGATGATTTTGTTTTGCCGGATGGGGTGGAGCCTCTTTTAAAGGACACTCAACTCTATACGGATACCACAGCTGCTGGAATATCTTTGTTGTTTGCACCTCGACCTTTCAACACAAGATCTGGAAGAATGCGGCGGGCTGAGGATATACCTCTTGTATCTGAATGGTACAAGGAGCATTGGTATGTTGCGGTCTTTTCTTTTGTAACCCCCCTCTCCCTCTCCTTTTGGTTGTCCTAATGCTTCTGGCTCTTGGTTCTTACATATTATTCTTATAATTTTGTAGTCCTCCAACCTATCCTGTCAAAGTCCGGGTCAGCTATCAGAAATTGTTGAAATGCTTTGTTTTAAATGAGTTACATCATCGACCTCCAAAAGCTCAGAAGAAGAAGCATCTGTTCCGCTCTCTCCAAGCAACTAAGTTCTTCCAGACGACTGAGCTTGATTGGGCTGAAGCAGGTCTGCAAGTTTGTAAGCAAGGCTATAACATGCTGAATCTGTTGATTCACAGAAAGAATCTCAATTATCTTCACCTTGACTACAATTTTAATCTGAAGCCCGTGAAGACACTCACTACAAAAGAGAGGAAAAAATCACGGTTTGGTAATGCTTTCCATCTCTGCCGTGAGATATTACGTTTGACGAAGCTTGTAGTTGATGCCAATGTCCAGTTCCGTCTTGGAAATGTGGATGCCTTCCAATTGGCTGATGGTTTGCAGTACATATTTTCTCATGTTGGCCAATTGACGGGCATGTACCGTTACAAGTACAGGCTTATGAGACAAATCAGGATGTGCAAGGACTTAAAACATTTGATTTATTACCGTTTCAACACCGGACCCGTCGGGAAAGGGCCTGGGTGTGGTTTTTGGGCTCCAATGTGGAGAGTATGGTTTTTTTTCTCCGTGGTATAGTACCATTGCTGGAACGCTGGCTGGGGAACTTGCTGGCTCGTCAATTTGAAGGGAGGCATTCAAAAGGTGTTGCAAAAACCGTCACTAAGCAACGTGTGGAGAGCCATTTTGATTTGGAGCTTCGAGCAGCTGTTATGCATGATGTTCTTGATGCCATGCCAGGTAATTTTCTGGACTGATGTCTTGTCTTTTATGATTCTAGTCAGTTTTGATCAGCTCTCTGCCTTGAGATGTACTAAATTTATGAGGATCATTTCAGAGGGGATAAAGCAGAACAAAGCCAGAACGATATTGCAACATCTAAGTGAAGCTTGGCGCTGTTGGAAAGCAAATATTCCCTGGAAGGTAAGGAGCTTGTGGCTTTGTTGTTTGGCTTAGTTTGCATTGGTTTTAGTAGATATTTCTCACTTCAATACCTGCAGGTTCCTGGTCTGCCTGTTCCAATTGAGAACATGATTCTTCGATATGTTAAGTCCAAAGCTGATTGGTGGACAAATGTTGCACATTACAACCGAGAACGTATACGTAGAGGTGCAACTGTTGATAAAACTGTTTGCAGGAAGAATCTTGGTAGATTAACTCGTCTGTGGCTCAAGGCAGAGCAGGTAAATTGTTGATTATATGGTTTCATGTGCCTCTATTTATACAATGAATGTTGAAGTTGAAGAGCTTGTATTCACACATCGCTTTCTTGGAAAAATGATTGATCAATCAGTGTAGTGTGGCTTTGGGTCTTGTATTTTGTTTTCTTGGTCCTTTTTTCTTTTTGGGGTGTCCTTTTTCCATCTTGATGTCCATGTCATTTCTGTCATTAAAATGCTTTGCTTTCATTCTTTAGGAACGTCAACACAATTACCTTAAAGATGGACCTTATGTGACACCAGAAGAGGCTGTGGCAATTTACACCACTACTGTGCACTGGTTGGAATCAAGGAAATTCTCACCCATTCCATTTCCTCCCTTGTCATATAAGCATGACACGAAGCTACTTATTTTAGCTCTGGAGAGATTGAAAGAATCATATAGTGTAGCTGTAAGATTAAACCAGTTGCAGAGGGAAGAGTTAGGTCTCATTGAACAAGCGTACGACAATCCACATGAAGCTCTATCACGTATTAAGCGTCACCTTCTTACACAGCGTGCTTTTAAAGAAGTGAGCTCCCTCCCTCCCTCTCTCCCTCTCTCCCTCTCTCTCGCTTTATTATTATTATTGTTATTATTTTGTAAGCATACAATTGTCTTGCATGAGTTGACGGAATATTATGCTACAGGTTGGCATTGAGTTCATGGATCTGTACAGCTATTTGATTCCGGTATATGAGATTGAGCCTCTTGAGAAAATAACTGATGCATACCTTGACCAATACTTGTGGTACGAAGGGGACAAGCGCCATCTGTTTCCAAACTGGATCAAACCTGCTGATTCAGAGCCACCTCCGCTTTTAGTTTATAAGTGGTGCCAAGGCATAAATAACCTACAGGGCATTTGGGATACGAGTGATGGGCAGTGTGTTGTGATGCTTCAGACAAAGTTTGAGAAGTTCTTTGAGAAGATTGACTTGACTATGCTAAATAGGTAATTAGTGTTATGTGTTTTCTCTTTAATTGTTTCATTTGAATATTCATCGTTTTGATTGGCTTTTGCTTATTGGAATTTGTGCAGGCTTCTTCGTTTAGTTCTTGATCACAACATTGCCGATTATGTTACAGCCAAAAACAATGTTGTTCTGTCTTACAAAGATATGAGTCACACCAACTCATATGGTCTTATTCGAGGACTTCAGTTTGCTTCATTTGTTGTACAGTATTATGGACTCGTGTTGGATCTCCTGCTTCTTGGTTTGACGCGTGCCAGCGAAATTGCTGGTCCACCACAGAAGCCAAACGAGTTTATAACTTACTGGGATACCAAAGTTGAGACTCGACACCCGATTCGTCTCTATTCTCGATATATAGACAAAGTGCATATACTGTTCCGCTTCACTCATGAGGAGGCCCGGGATCTTATCCAGCGTTATCTAACAGAGCATCCTGATCCAAATAATGAAAACATGGTTGGATATAATAATAAGAAGTGCTGGCCTAGAGATGCAAGGATGAGGCTCATGAAGCATGATGGTAAAAATTTCTTTTTGACATTTCACTTTTCCTGTCAACACACTTTTCTATAAATTACTGGAAGTAGCTTTATATGCATGCTGTTTTTGCAGTCAATCTTGGAAGAAGTGTTTTCTGGGATATGAAAAATCGACTTCCTCGAAGTATAACAACCTTGGAGTGGGAGAACAGCTTCGTTTCTGTCTATAGCAAAGACAATCCCAACTTGCTGTTCAGCATGTATGTACAACTTGGTCTTTCTTTTAAAGAGAATATTAATGCTAGGGATTCGTCCTAGTGTATAAAAAGTGTTTTGAAAAAAAGAAAAAAGGAATTTTGGTCGTCATTGGAAACTAAATTTCTGCTCCTTCAGTTCAGGGAAAATTTTCCTTTTCAATAGTGTTTGGTTGTACAATTTTTCTTGGTATTGAGCTGTACAAGGGTTATTGTATTATGTTTGGTTTACGAAATGTATTTGGGGTTGGACAAAACTTTTCCTATGGGACTATACAAAACTTAAAATTTTTGTTCCTTATATTCCATGGTATAAGAATATTGGAACTAGATAAACATAAAATTTGTTAATTAGAATTTTGTTCAGTGCTGTTTAGTATTTTGCATGGCATGCTAAACATGGTATAAGATAATTGTATTGTTTAGTGCTTTTTGTACTGTGCTGTCTAGTCTCCTTTGTCCTGTCTAGTTCTTGTAATCAACGCTACCTTCATTAATGATATTAGGTAATGGACAAAGAAGGTAGAGAGAACGCTCATGCTGTATTCATTTTTCTTTCAGGTGTGGATTTGAAGTTCGAATACTTCCTAAAATAAGGATGACTCAGGAAGCATTTAGCAATACAAGAGATGGTGTTTGGAATTTGCAAAATGAACAAACAAAAGAACGGACAGCAGTTGCATTTTTGAGGGTTGATGATGAACACATGAAAGTCTTTGAGAATCGTGTCCGCCAAATTTTGATGTCTTCAGGGTCAACAACATTTACTAAGATTGTGAACAAATGGAACACTGCACTCATAGGTAATCCCTTTGAGTCTTAGTTAACTTCGTATTTAGTCCATAGTTTCCCTTGTTACACTTTGTCTGAGGACAATAAATATATGCTTATTTGTTTATCAGGTCTTATGACATACTTCCGTGAAGCCACTGTACATACACAGGAGCTTTTAGATTTGCTGGTTAAATGTGAAAATAAGATTCAAACACGTATCAAGATTGGGTTGAATTCTAAAATGCCTAGCAGGTGAATTTGAGCATTGAATAATTTTTTTTAATATTTTTTTTTATAATTGTGCTGGAAATGTTTCTACTCCTAGCTTTTGTCTTAATCTCTGGCGAATCAATCTCATCTCAGGTTTCCACCTGTCATTTTTTACACCCCGAAAGAAATTGGAGGGCTTGGTATGTTGTCAATGGGGCATATCTTGATTCCTCAAAGTGATCTCCGGTACAGCAAGCAAACAGATGTAGGTGTCACTCATTTCAGGAGTGGAATGAGTCATGAGGAAGATCAGTTGATTCCAAATCTTTATCGATACATACAGGTCATATGAACAAGAGTACTATTTCTATGAATATATTTTTTGCTGATGTAGCTAATTTTTATTATGCCTATGTTTCTATGTTTGTGGCCTAACTATCTTGTTTATTTCTGACAGCCCTGGGAGAGTGAGTTCATTGATTCACAACGTGTTTGGGCTGAATATGCCTTGAAGAGGCAAGAAGCACAGGCACAAAATAGGCGTCTGACTCTGGAAGATTTGGAGGTAATGCTTTGTTACCTTTTGTTTTCTAGGGTTCGTTTCACTTTAACTTGTGCTTATGCATGGGGGTAGGACGGTTTTATGCAATGTCTAATTGACTGTTTTAATGTCTCAAGCATTGGTTAGTTAAGGTTACTGGATTTCTTTTTTACAGGATTCATGGGATAGGGGTATACCTCGTATAAACACACTATTCCAGAAAGATCGACATACCCTTGCTTATGATAAGGGGTGGAGAGTCCGGACAGACTTCAAACAATACCAGGTTTTGAAACAGAATCCTTTCTGGTGGACTCACCAAAGGCATGATGGAAAACTTTGGAACTTGAACAACTATAGAACTGATGTCATCCAAGCTCTTGGTGGTGTTGAGGGGATCTTGGAGCACACTTTATTCAAAGGAACTTAGTAAGCTGCTGTGTACCTTTTGCTTCGGTTTTTTACATATTCTTTCGGCATTTATATATATATATATGTACGTATTTATAGCAATATTTTGATGACTTGAACTGAATTTTTACATATTGTTTTGTTAGTTATTCAAGAATTAATTCTGATGTTCTTGACATTTCAGCTTTCCCACATGGGAAGGTCTTTTCTGGGAGAAAGCTTCAGGATTCGAAGAATCAATGAAGTACAAGAAATTGACAAATGCTCAAAGATCCGGTCTTAATCAAATCCCTAATAGAAGGTTTACTCTCTGGTGGTCGCCTACTATCAATAGAGCCAATGTGTATGTTGGATTTCAAGTGCAGTTGGATCTTACAGGGATATTCATGCATGGAAAGATTCCAACTTTAAAGATATCTCTCATTCAGATATTCCGTGCTCACCTGTGGCAAAAAATTCATGAGAGTGTTGTCATGGATCTTTGCCAAGTTTTAGATCAGGAGTTGGATGCGCTTGAAATTGAAACTGTGCAGAAGGAAACAATACATCCAAGAAAAAGTTATAAGATGAATAGTTCATGTGCAGACATTCTCCTTTTTGCTGCGCACAGATGGCCAATGTCGAAGCCAAGTCTTGTGGCTGAATCAAAGGATGTTTTTGACCAAAAAGCAAGCAATAAATATTGGATAGATGTACAACTTCGTTGGGGAGACTATGATTCCCATGATATTGAACGATATACAAGGGCCAAGTTCATGGATTATACAACTGACAATATGTCCATCTATCCTTCTCCAACTGGTATTTTTCCGAGCTTTCCATACACTGCTGCATTTTCCATGCTGTTTATTTATGATTGACTTAATTACCTCTATCTTTGCTTGCAGGGGTAATGATTGGAATTGATCTTGCCTACAACTTGCATTCTGCCTTTGGCAACTGGTTCCCTGGTTCAAAGCCTCTGCTTGCACAGGCTATGAATAAGATCATGAAGGTAACTTGGGATTCGATGGGAGATCATTGCATTTTGTTGTATTGCTATTTAGGCCCCGTTTTTATTAAGGAAAATTTCTTGTATTTAGAAAAGTGTTTTACCTAAAAGTGTTTTCTTGAAAATAATATGCTCATGTGTTTGGTTGCTTTTATAGAAACATGTCGAAAGAATTTTTCATTGTTTGGCATACCATTATTATGTAACACATCGTCATATGTAAATAATTTATTATTAGCAAGTTACTATATAAGTACATTATGCCAAATAATTTTATCTAAATTAAAGGTATAGAATATAAATTATTTATAACATCTATTTACAAACTATCAGTTGATATTTGTAATTTTTTAATGAGTATTCATATTTTTCTTTTCTCCATTAAATTATTGTCATGTTTAAAATATAATTTATATGTAAGTTACGATAAAAATCAAATAAATATAAACTTCCTAAGGTTAGAATACTTGCAAAGATTGATCCGGAAAATGACTTTCCGTTTTGAAAAAAGTAAGTCATTTTCTTTAAAAAGAATAGGATTTTCTCTTTAGTGGAAATTATTTTCCCTTACAAGGGAAAATGTTTTCTATTTAAAGTGTCTTTTCTGCGTAACAAACAAAAAAAGTAAAGGAAATTGTTTTTTGGAAAGTGTTTGTCTTGAAACAAACAGGGCCTTAGTCATATTTGTTACAAATGCTGAATTTTTGTTACTTGTGCCCTGCAGTCAAACCCAGCGCTTTATGTATTAAGGGAGAGAATAAGAAAAGGTCTGCAGCTATATTCTTCAGAGCCAACTGAACCGTACTTATCTTCCCAGAACTACGGAGAAATATTCAGCAACCAGATCATATGGTTTGTTGATGACACTAATGTGTATCGTGTTACAATCCACAAGACATTTGAAGGAAATCTAACAACAAAACCCATCAATGGAGCTATCTTCATCTTTAATCCAAGGACTGGCCAGTTGTTCCTGAAGGTTCTTACATTTCTCTTCTCTAATTTTATTTTCCACCAATAGTAGTAGTTTCTTCTAGTTCCTTGAAGCATGAATGCTGAATCATATTTTGATACAGGTCATCCACACAAGTGTTTGGGCTGGGCAGAAACGTCTTGGTCAGCTGGCCAAGTGGAAGACAGCAGAAGAAGTTGCTGCTCTGGTGCGTTCATTGCCTGTTGAAGAACAGCCAAAACAGATCATTGTTACCCGAAAAGGAATGCTTGATCCTTTGGAGGTCCACTTGCTCGATTTTCCAAACATTGTTATTAAAGGAAGTGAACTGCAGCTACCATTCCAGGCTTGTTTGAAGATAGAAAAATTTGGTGATCTCATTTTGAAGGCAACAGAGCCTCAGATGGTTCTGTTCAACATATATGATGACTGGTTGAAGAGTATCTCATCATACACTGCTTTCTCTCGTCTTATTTTGATTCTCCGTGCCCTTCATGTAAACAATGAGAAAGCTAAGATGTTGCTGAAGCCTGACAAGACCATTGTCACCGAACCTCACCATATTTGGCCATCTTTGACAGATGATCAATGGATGAAGGTGCCTTCTTATTTGTTCTCTTCAGTGGTCTGCATATTTCTATGATTTTATGTCTTTAGATTGAGTAGCTATATTTCACGAGTAACTTCCCCCAAAGTCCAATATAGAAAATTCAGTGGCTAGAGTGATGCCCCAGTTCCCTGAATTTTTCCTTCCAATAATTGGAAATGTCATTTTTTGGGTAAAAAATTCATTTTGATAATATGAAGATGTATAGCCTCTATTAGGGGGATCAGCAGTGCATAGAAAAGGAGAAAAATCAACCTTATACAATTATCAAGTTTCTTATGTAATAATTGGAAATATTGCTTTGTAGAAGAATATGTATGAATGCGTGAGTATTTTGATATTTTATTTTTTTAGTTATAGTACATATGAAATATCTATTGATGGTGGTTGGTGTCTTGGCTACGTTTCTGTATCTTCTGCTTATGGATTGATCTTAATACTCTTGCCCACAGGTTGAAGTTGCTTTGAGAGATCTCATTCTGTCTGATTATGCAAAGAAGAACAATGTGAATACTTCAGCTTTGACACAATCTGAGATTCGTGATATTATATTGGGAGCTGAGATTACCCCGCCTTCTCAACAAAGACAGCAAATTGCGGAAATTGAGAAACAAGTATGTTAAATTTTTGTCACATGGATATTTAGCCGAGCATTCCTGCATGCTTATGTGAATTCACTCTCATAAACCTGTTTCTTTACTTTTTAGGCCAAGGAAGCGAGTCAGCTTACAGCGGTCACAACACGCACCACAAATGTCCATGGTGATGAGCTGATTGTGACTACCACAAGTCCATATGAGCAAGCTGCATTCGGATCCAAGACTGACTGGCGTGTCAGGGCTATATCAGCAACAAATCTTTACCTCCGGGTTAATCATATATATGTCAATTCAGAGGACATAAAGGTAGGAGTTTGCTCTGATTCCTTTAGTACTTCACCTGTTGTTCTGAGAAAGCTTTGTTGTGATTGCTTCTACTGGATTGGGTTCGTGATGACCCAACTTGTACAATATCTAACCTCACTATTTATGGTGCAGGAGACGGGGTTTACTTATATTATGCCCAAGAATATATTGAAGAAGTTTATCTGCATAGCAGATCTTCGGACTCAGATTGCTGGGTATTTATATGGTATTAGCCCCCAGATAACCCACAGGTTAAGGAAATTCGGTGCATTGCCATGCCACCCCAGCTGGGAACACACCAGCAGGTTAATCTTCCAAGTTCTCTTCCTGAACACGATTTCTTGAATGACCTAGAGCCACTGGGATGGATGCATACGCAGCCGAATGAGCTTCCTCAGTTATCACCTCAGGTATGAAGTATTCTAGTTCTCCTGCTTTATGCTTGATCATAAACTATCCAGTCTGTATAATTTATTGTTCATTTGAACTTGGTACTGCAGGATTTAACAAATCATGCTCGAATTTTGGAGACCAATAAACAATGGGATGGAGAGAAGTGCATAATCTTGACTTGCAGTTTTACTCCAGGTTCTTGCTCTTTAACTGCATATAAGTTGACACCATCAGGTTATGAGTGGGGACGTGTCAACAAGGACACTGGTAGCAATCCTCATGGTTATCTTCCAACTCACTACGAGAAAGTTCAAATGCTTCTCAGTGACCGCTTCCTTGGATTCTACATGGTAAGACTACATTCTGATTTCATGATTTGATCTTTACATATTTCTCTCTTGTGAAATGCTCTAGTATCTTAATGCTGTTGCTCCATGCATGCAGATACCGGATAATGGCCCATGGAACTACAACTTTATGGGGGTCAAGCATACCTCAAGCATGAAGTACGGCATGAAACTTGGGACACCTAGAGAGTATTACCACGAGGACCATAGGCCTACACATTTTCTAGAGTTCAGCAATATGGAGGAAGGTGATATCGCTGAAGGCGATCGTGAGGATACATTTAGTTAAGGATTAAGTGTTAACTGTTATTGTAAGGTTCAATTTCTGGAGACTCGCTTTTTTCTGATGAGTCATGTACATATATGTATTTTACTCAATATAATCAACTCATTCTAATAGTGTGGTGGTCTTGCAATTGAGTAATAATGTAATTTTTGATGAAGTTCGCCGCTAATTCTCGAGACGGTTATATTTCCTTTTTTTCTGTTTTTTTTTCCTCGACATGATGTAGGTTATTTTCTCAAAATATGCTACATGCCCCCCCATCATTGAAGTTGCGCTCTTAGGAGTTAAAGACGGGATGTCTTGGAAAAAGGAAAAACGTGTGCTAATCATTAAATCAAATTATTTCTGCAGTACTATTTTCATTCCTTATGTTCCTGTTGAAGAAATAAGAATTAATCGATTTAATTCTATTGGGATGCACGTGTTAATAATGTGTTCAAGTGCTATGAGTACAGGAGATGCAATATGGATCTTTTTTTTTTTTTTTTTAATTTTCTTCTTTGGAATTAATTTTAGTAAGATGTTCGTGTATTTGTTCGAGTAAGTCTTCCCGTTTTGCTATTCATACATATCTCTTATGTGCGCCATTGCATTATTTTAGTATACACGGGTATTTATCACCTAGGTAACCAAACCATCCTTACTTCGAAGATAATAAACTGGATGGGGCTGCAAAAGTCGTGTTGATGTTTCAAAGACGGGTTCGACTGTTTAAAGATTATCGGTTGAGTTGAATTTTCTACTAATTTAGAATACATGTTTGAATTTGATTTGTTCAGATACATATTTTCCTGTCAAGCATAAACTAGTTTAATAACAATCAAGGAAAAGTTGTTACACCTTGTGGTAGTTCTTTAGTCATCCAAGTGGTTAAGAGTTATACATAAGTCAAGCTGCTTCTGAGCTATCAGACCTGGTATACCTGCAAGGCAATGTATTTTTCTATAAGCTGAACTGTTGATCCAACAGAAGAGAGAGAAGGACAATGAGATAACGTTAATTAGAATTTACGAATAATACAGAAATACCTTGGAATTTGCAATAACATGCAGCATATAAGTGATGTATTTTCCTCATTTCACTCAATAGCATTAACTTTAGATTGCTTACAAATGATTATATGCATAGTCATGCATAGAGTTTTCAAAGATAGTGTTGTATAATCAATAACTAAAGGAAAAGAAGAACAAGTTACAAGAACTCCATTGTAATACCAAAATGACTATTTTGTGAAAGGCAAAAAAAAAAAATAATAATAATAATGATCATTAAGAAACACATGGAATGCACGGAAAAAGATATTGATGTATAAAAAAAAGTACCAAAAAAAAAAAAAGCACATTGACTTTTTAATCAATTTTCCTTCCTTTAGGGTTTTGAGGAGAGTTCAAATTGAAAAAGAAACTAAAACTAACCTTGTCCAACAAATATGTGGCCTCAAGTCTAAAGCCTAGAGTCTCTCACTAGAACTTGTGAAACCTTTAAAGCAGCACGATGCGAATACTTGAGGACACCACCAAAAGATAGTTTTAAATATTACAATAGATCTCTTTTAATTCAACAGCCCAACATAAGCTCTTCATTGTGAGCAAGTTGCATTGTCATGTCTTTTTCACCATTCTTGAGAAATCCTTCAATTATGATTTCATAACTGAAATAATTTGACATCCAAACTCTTTCATTTTATAGAATAAGTTATAAGCATCTGTTAGATGGTGTTCTTTACATAAACCGTTTAACATGATATCGAATGTCCTAAAATTGGCTTCAAATTTAAGTTGAGTTCTAGTTTAAATAAAAATTTAATTAAAATTGGAATAAATGTTTCTCAATATCATCTTGATCACAAGGAGAGGTTCACCATCATGTGGGATACTATTATTTTCCCTTCTGAAAAGAAAGAAAATGCATAGAGCATCCCTTTGTTGCAGCATGCTCTTCAATTCAAGCCTAACTCCAGCTAAAGTTTTTACACTCTTTTAAACTCAAGCCTATATATTTGGAGTGAGCCCGAGCCTAACAAGCCAAGTTCGAACTTAGCTCGTCTACATATATAATTATATATAATATTATATTAATATATTATTATAAATATTAAACGAACACTTAATGAGCTTGTTTGGAGCTGGCTCGTTTAGCTAAACGAGTCAAAGTTTAAGTCGAGCTTAGCACCGAGCTTAGTTAGGCTTGAAACGAGTCAAGCACGAGTAGCTCGGCTCGTTTGTAGCCCTAATTGGAGGTGTTATGTGTGACAGAAGCATATGCAATCATGAGGTTTTTTTTTTTTTTTTTTTTTTAAATCAAGTCATCTATCAAGTAAATTATGAATATAATTTCAAGGTCTCCAATGTAAGAGAAAAAGGGAAATTAGAAGAGGAGAGAACAATATTAATAGGGACTGACACTAATTACAACGGAAAAATATGTAGAATGCAAGTAACATGATTCCTGTAACTAGAATGTTAAAAGGGTGGAAAAAAGAAAAAAAATACTTGAGCAACTTATCCAATATTATAAAAATATCTAAGTCTATATCTTTGCCCACTCTCTAACACCTCCTACTCTTTATATTCAACATTTTATCTTTTCATCTTCTACAAATTCATTAACTCCCCATTCATCATCAACACCTATATCCTTAAGTTTATTTATTTACAAACTTCTCTTTTTTTATTTTAATTATTTATAGTTTCCTCTATTTATTTACAACAAAACCTTAACCCATCATACCTCCTTATTTCTTCTTTTATAAACTTATAATACAGGGAGTTTAGCTCTTGATAGTGTATCAATACCTCCCACATTTGTTCAGCCTTTGGTAGAACATCCAATGACAACTTTGAAGAAATAGGGAATGTACCCACTAATCTCTCGAGGAGTGAAACATGAAAACCTGGATGTATTCAACATCCTTTGGGTAGTTTCAGCTTGTATGCAATACTTCCTAACCTCTTAACCACTTGAAAGGCTTAAACTACCTTAGAGACAAGTTATTATATTCCTTCATCACAACTTTGTGCTATAAATTAGATCAAAACCAAACAAATATCCAATCACCCACAAAAAACTCCACAAAACATTGACACTTATTAGCATGTTTGTAATTGAGAGCTTGAATATGTTGTAAATTATGTTTCAATAGCTATAATACCTCATCTCGTGCATATAAAGCAGCCCATAAAGTTTCCAAAAGAAGTCAAAGTATGTAGGGATTGCCTATACACAATTTGAAATGAATTCATCTTAGCATTAGTATAAGTATTATAGTGATATTCAACCCATGAAATCCAAGAAGCCCATTATTTTGGTTGTTTGGAATCAAAACATTGCAAGTAACATTCAAGGCAATGATTCAAGACTTCCGCATTACTACTCGTCTTTGGATGATAAGAATTGCTAGAATGAAGTTGAGTTTCCAACAACTGAAATAAATCTTGCCAAAAATGGCTCACAAATGTGGGATCTGATCACTCACAATGGTTTTAGGAGTCCATATAGATGAATAATTTCCTTTACAAATAATTTAGCCACACTCTTATTTGTATAGTGGTGTTTCAACAACAGAAAATACCCATATTTGGAAAGTCAATTAATCACAACTAACACCACGTCAAAACCCTTAGACTTAGGAAGTCCTAAGAAAAAATCCATGAAAGTATCTTCATGAATAGCCTTAGGAATAGGTAAAGGAGAAAGAAGAGCAACGAGTGAAAATATGTGCATAACGCCAATTGATAAGGATTACTGCCAATTACAGTGGAAAAATATGCAGAAAGCAAATAAAATATGCTTCTTTTAACTAGAAATTTAAGAAAAGAAAAAAACGATACCTTGGCAACTTGCCCAAGATTATAAAAATATTCAAGTCTATATTCTCTTCCCACTTTCCAAACCCTTCCTACTTTTTATATTTTACATTTTGTCTTTTCATCTTCTACTAGCTGATTAACTACCATTCATCATCAACACCTATTTCTTTATGTTTATTTATTCAAACAGTTCTCTTTTTTTTTTTAAATTATTTATAGTTTCTTCTATTTATTTACAACACAACCATAATTCATCACAGCTCCTATCCCTTCTTTTATAAATTTGTAATATAAGAGATCTAGCTCTTGAAAACATATCCAATATGGACTCCAAAATTATTGTTTTAATGTAAAATAAAAATGCGATGCCGTTGGTATTGCTATTAATTCTTGCATGTGTTGATTTGAAGACTACATTATCAATATTTGTGAAAAAATAAAGGAATACAACTGCAACCTTTAGGTGTCCCAATCCTATATGCTTGAATTTGAAGAATTGATATATATTGTTCTGTTTTGAAATATCATAAATATGTCAAAGAATTAGTGATGCATTGGATCTTTAAGATTTAAATTTATAATCTCATTAATTCTAAACCCGCACAAGGCAGTTCACTTATCGTGTAATATAAAAATTAACTCGGATATCGTCCTAAGAATCTATATGCAGCTACTACTAATAACCCATTAACTATTACCTAGCCGAATCAATTGAGAGATAAATACTAAACTTTCTACTAATTCTAATTAAAAGCAAGTCCAAAAACCTTAGATGAAAGATATGCACAAATTTCTCAAGATAATCAATTCACAAACAATACTTTTAGTTTTGATCAACCCTAGTCTCTTTCATCTTTAAAGATAGATTCAATTGAACGAAACTCAATCTTGAACTGTCGGGTTTCTCAGATAGATTAATTACTCTTTTCAAGTTAATTAACACCTAACCCTAATTACAAAAGTGAAAATTTCTTCCTTCACAATTATTAACTTATAATAGCATGAAGATTATGAACCCTAATGATAAAAAGTTGAAAAAACCCTATTTTTAGATGAATTACTCAATTCTTTGCCCATGAGAGATCAAACCCATTAATTGAAATCTTCTTTCGAATTAACAAGAATCAAGTTTATAATAACTTCGCCTAAAATCATCACAAACAACAATGTAAGTCATGAAGCAAACTCAAAATCAAACTTCATTCAATTAGTAATTAAGTCAATGCATAATGGTTAGGGTTTTTCAAAACCTAGGACATACACAACTACTCTTCCATGAAAAGATTAACAACGACAATAAATACAATGAAAGAAAGAGAAAATATCATGATGATAAAACTCTTTTGTAGAAGTGATTGTAGTGAATCTCTAAGTTGTAGCATGAATTCCTCTTCAAAAAGCTCTCCAAAATGCGTTATAGGGTTTTTGGATGGAAGTACAAGTGAATTAAATCTGTTCTTTCAAGACAGGGCGCGGGTATATATATGTTAGTATGTACACGACCCCTACACGATCCGTGTACATCGGGATAGTGCACTCATTAACTCCGTGCGTTTTTCCTTTTTTGGCACATGTACATGACCTATTGTACACAACTAGTGTATATGGGGTCATGTATCCTGAACCTTCGACTTTTTCTTAAATTCTTCTCCTCCAAAAGTACACTAGTAGTATAAAAATACTAGTGTATGGCCAACAACTTCACTAAAGGCTCCAAAGCTCTCCAAAATCTTGGCTTCTTTCATTCGTAATCCTTTGAAAAGCCAAATTGTTCCATGATTGTTCCTGAAACACAAAATTAGTTTAATAATAATCATTTTCTTCAATAAATCAATTAAATAGCATATGAAATATGCACAATAATGCACCAATAATAAGGATCTTAAGACACTTATCAATTAGCTATTGTGGTCGTACAATGTTATGGGGACAATCACTTCCAGAAGACAAATCAATAACCAGTGACCACAGGCCAACTTTTGCTATAGGGACAGAAAATTGCATGCAAATAAATATACTAGCTTTTTCCATTTTGGAATTAATGCAATATATATATATATATATGGACAAATTTCTATGTTCAGATGGAAGAACAGGAAGAACGAAGTTATCATACAAACATTCACACTACTGGTAGTCCCAGAGAATGAGGGAAAAACGGCGGGGGGAAATTCTTTAAGGGAAATACATAATGAGATAATGGTGCTATGGTGATTGACTATGCCAGCTTTGCTGCTATTTCCATGGGTGTCCACAATGCCGAAGCCATCAACACCATTTGTATCAGCATTGCTGATACTTCTCAGCACAACAAGTGATGATTTGAAGCACACAAACGTCGATAAACTAGAGCTTCCAGTCTTCGCCTTCCTCCATAATCAATATATCCATCTCTCAAGTTTCGGAATCCAGTCAACCAATCCGTCATAAGTAAGATTTTCCTCTCCACTGGGACATAAACCATTTTAACCATCTCATGAGCAAGCTGTATCACCATTTCTTTTTCACCATTCTTGATAAATCCTCGAATGATGATTTCATAACTGAAGTAATCATGAGAGCATCTGTGATCTTTCGTTTCAGAAAACAATGGATAAGCATCCATCACACAACCTTCTTTGAATAAACCATTTAACATTATATTATATGTCCTAACATTTGGTTTGAGAGTTGAAAAGCTCTTTTGCCTTTTCCAACCTTCCACCTCTACAAAGTCCATTAATTAGAACATTATAGGAAACAATGCTGACAGCATGTAAACAATGCTGACAGCAAGTTTCATATTTTGCATGTTTCTAAACAAGGATATGGCGTTATCAAGTTATTCATTTTTGCAAAGACCATCTAACAATATACTGTAAGTGTATATATCAGGCAGTTGATCATGCGCTTGCATCTCATAAAATAGCGTCTCCGCTTCCTCAATTTTACTTGCCTTACAAAGGCCGTCTATGAGAGTGGTATACGTGATGACATCAGGAACAACACCCTTGTCACGCCTTCCTCCAAACAGAACGACCGCCTCATCGATTCTTTTAACTCTACAATATCCATTAATTAATATATTATATGTAATAACATCTGGAGACCAACCTCTTTCAAACCATCAAATTAAATATTCTAATAGAATTGTCGATTTTGTTCCTCGTGCAATAACCATCTATCAGTGAATTATAAGTAACCGAATTTGATTCCTCACCGCGACGAATCATTTCATCCACTATGTGTTCAGCCTCAATTGTCCCTCCCCCCTTGCAAAGTGCATCCACTACTATGCTAAAGATCCGAACATTTGGCAAAATAACCTTCCGCACCATTTCCCTTAACAATTTTCCAACATCTTCAAACTTAGCAGCATGACATAAGCTTTGAATAATGGGTGTATAAGTTGACAACATTCGGGTAGATTCCTTCACTTATCATTTGTTCCAACAGTGCTTTAGCTTCTGTGATTTGACCAATGCTGTAAAGACCACCAATTAAAGATGAATAAGTGATGGCATCTGGACGAATCTCTCTTCCAGCCGTACGAGCTCAATGGATCTAATGGTGTGAGTATAGTGTTTCATTTTCACCACAGCTCCCAACAGTGGAGTGAAATCAGAGGCTCGTGGCAAGGGTTTCAAATTGATCATTCGATCGAACATAAGCTCAACTTCATCGAGACTATTCAATCCACCATTCTTGCACTTAGTCCTAACACACTTCAAGAATTGGTAGCTTGGAGGTTCTAATAAACTAGGCTTCACGACACTAGAAAACCCTAGACAAGGAAAATGAGGGCAGGAGAGAGAGGGAATAAGATTATCAGTAAAGAAGTGAAATTTACCTTTCTTATTAACGAGAAGAAGAGAACGCAAAGCCCCATTCATGATTTGTGATTTATCTCCTCCTTGAAACTCAACCACCTTCAAGAGCAAGAGACAGAGAAAGAAGGAAAAAAGACAGCAGAAACAGAAAAAGGTCCAACTTTTATTTATTTAGTTTTGGCCACTGGTCGGACTTTTCTTTTTTTCCCCGGGGTCGAACTTCTATTTATTTATTTATTTTCTATCACAAGAAAAAGGAGACGAATAATCTCATTCGCGATTTCACTTCTATTCAATCATTAAAAAAAAACACACCATTTTTCTGAATTTGACAAAAATTTCTTTATATTTTTATAATCCAATGAAACTCCCAATTTTAAGAGAGAATGATCCATAAGGTGCTATGCGCCATTAGGCATTAGCTAACTAGAACAAAGTCAGTCATTTAAAAAATTCTTAGTATAACTAGTTCGAATTTTTGCATAAAAATTATTAACTTAGGTTTAGATAAAGATTTTGGGATTTTGAGAACACTCTATGAAATTATTTTGTATTTAAATGGTTATGATGTGTAAATTTATCATTCGATTCTAGAGTATATTTAGATCTCACAATATCCATAGATATAGAATTTTTTTCTTAAAAATTATTATTTTTAACAATAGGCAATAGATTATGGTTTTTTAGCTTTCTAGGCCACCTTATAAAATTTCTATTTTTTTTTCTTCCAAAAGGAATAAGTAGTGTGGTATTATTAAATAATTGTCTTGAAAATAATGCAAAGTATAAATTTTATAATTTTCATAAAAAATTACCAACTTTGAAAGATTATAGATAATAAAATTTTCTCTTATGAGTTACGCAATCAAATTTGTATTATTATTATTACTACTATTATTATTACAGAAAATGGAATGTGTGTTATCGTGTTAGGTTCTTAAGTAAAGACAATTGATTTAAGTGTTGAAAAATGAATGAACTTTGATTTTTTTCTACTTCTTTTATTTTTTTATTCTTTAAAAATTATTGCTTTTAATTTGTCATGAATTTCGAGCTCTAAGTTGACATTGTAAAATTCATTTTTTCAAAGAAGAATATTAATACAGTGCCATTGCATGATTTTGAAGTAAAATTGGCCAATTTAGATCCAAAAAATATACTAATATAGATGTTTCAATTTACACATAAATCGTTAGTTTTAATAAGGTTATAGGTTAAGGAATTTGGCTTCCAAGTTACCTACTCATATTCTTCGATAGGAATAACTTGTGTATATCATCACATATTATGGAGTCAATCACCTAATGTAAATCTTACGATTTACACAAGTATAGAAATTTCAACTTTTGTAGGACATCGTTAGTTTTGTAGATTATCGATTACATTTTTAGCTTCCAACGCCAGTCCATCAAATTACTATCTTTCAAAGGGTATTGATTTGTGTGGCATAATTAGATATTTTAGAGAGAAACAGTTGATCATTATCTTGCAATATACATGAGTATACAGCTGTAATTTTTCACTAGAAATCGCTAGTTTTAATAGACTATAGAGGAAGGACTTAGTGTTTTTGGTGTTACCTTACTAAAATTCCTATTTTTCAAAAAGGATTGATCATTGTGGTGTTATCATATGATTTTGAATAAAAGCAGTTGGTTTAACTCTTAAATGATATAAGAGTATAGGACTTTTTTTGTTTTTATAAAAAATCACAAACTCTTATAACTTTTTATATATATATATAAGATTTTGGGATTCATTTTAACAAAGGGAGAAGATGAAGTAAAAAAACTGAGTTTATTCGGCAAGTTATGCTTAAAGCTAATTTAGGAAATACAATATATACTCACTGAACTTCTATTTCTCAACATAAACGGTCCATACTCCATGGACCATATTTAACATGCACATTGCATGTATGTGGTTCACTTACTTTGAACTCTTAACCTAAATAAATCAAGAGAGGGCAACTGATACTTTGTTTCCTTGTTTCATTTAATTATTACAAAATGTTTTTTCTTAGTAAAAAAATAATTTTTTATATAAGGAAGATGTATAACCACCGATAGGGGATCAAGGATACATAGAAAAGGAGAATAAAGAACCCCATACAATTATCAAGTTTCTTGCATCGGAAATATTGTTTTCTAGAAGAGTATGTTTGAACTCTTGATTTTTCACTGTTTAATTTGTGATGTTGTAATCATCATCATCATCATCATATTATTATTATTATTATTATTATTTAAGAGGATGGTTGATGTCTTGATTACATTTCTATTTTTTTTGCTTATGCATTGATCCTTATATACTTGCCCACACGTTGAAGTTGCTTTAAATATCTCATTCTTTTTTATTATGCTAAGAAGAACAATGTGAATGCTTCAACTTTGACATAATTTGAGATTCATGATATTAGATTGGGTGCTGAAATTTCCTCACCTTCTCAACAAAAATAGCAAATTGTAGAAATTGAGAAACAAATATGTTTAATTTTTGCCACAACCCAATGGTACATGTATGCTAGTATGTATATGAATGCACTCTCACAAATTATTTACTTTTTTAGGCCAATGAAACAAGTCAGCTTATAGCAGTCACAACATGCACCACTAATGTCCTTGGACCATGGTGATGAGTTGATTGTAACTACCACAAGTCCATATGAGCAAATTGCACTTGGATCCAAAATCGACAAGCATGTTAAGGCTATATCAACAACAAATCCTTACCTTCGGGTTAATCATATATATGTCAATTCAAAGGACATAAAGGTCGGAATTCACTTTAATTTTCTCAGTATTTTACCTCTTGTCATAAGAAACTTTATCTTGTTGTTTGCATCTGCTAGAATGAGATTAGTGATGGCCTCAGATTGTGCAATATCTAACTGCACTAATCATGATGCAGGAGATGGGTTTTACTTATATCATGCCCAATAATATATTGAAGAAGTTCATCTTTATAGCAGATCTTTGAACATAGATTGTTGGGTATTTGTATGGTATTAGCCTTCTAGATAACCTGCAGGTTAAGCAAATTCAATGTATTGCCATGCCATCTTGGCTGGGAACACTTACAGGTTAATCTTCCAAGTTCTCTTCCTGAACATGATTTCCTAATTGACTTAGATCTAATGGAATGGATCATACACAAGTAAATGAACTTCCTTAGTTATCACCACAGGTATGAAATATTCTAGTTCTCTTGCTTTATGCTGAATTATAAACTATGAAGTTTGTGTAATTCGTATTCATTTAAACTTGGTACTATAGTTAGTGTAGTATTTAACAACTCAAGCTTAGATTTTGGAGAATAATAAACAGTGGGACAAAGAGAAGTACATAATCTTAACTTATAGTTTCACCATAGGTTCTTACTCTTAGATTGCATATAAGTTGACACCATCAAGTTATGAGTGGGGATGCGTCAATAAGGACACTAGAAGCCATCCTCATGGTTATCTTCTAACTCACTATGAGAAAGTTTGAATGCTTCTTAGTGACTCTTTCCTTTGATTCTACATGGTAAGATAGGATTACGTTTTGATTTTGTGATATGGATGTTACATATTTCTCTTTGTTGGAACTTTAATCTTATGAGGGTCAAGCATGTCGAACGACATGAAACTTGGGACACCTAGAGAGTATTACCATGTGGACCATAGACCTACTCGTTTTCTAGAGTTTAGCAATATGGAGGAAGGTGATATTGTTGAAGGCAATCGCAAGCATACATTTAGTTGAGGAGCTTGTCAACCTTGCGACAACTTTTTTATTGTAGTAAAGATTAAAACGTGAACTCTTAAATGTAAGGTTCAACTTCGGGAGACTCGACTTTTTTTCCCAAGTCATGTCCATATATGTATTACTCAATAGAATCACCATGTTATGATAGCCCTTCAAATTTAATGTTGTAGTAGTCTTGCAATTGAATTGTAATGTAATGTTTGATAATGTTTTCCCCTAATTCTTAAGACTAGAGAGGGTTAAGTTTTTCATTTTTTTTTTTTTTTCATGATGTAGGTTATTGTCGCAAAAAATACATCCCCCAACACCTTGGTTCCACTCTTAGGAGTTAGCCCCGATGTTATGGCAAAAGGAAAATATTTATTTATCAAATCAATTTAATTCTATAGTATTATTTTATGTGCTTATATTCCTGTTCAAGAAATAAGAATTGATAAATTTAATTCGATTGCAATGCACGCATTAGTACCTATTAATGTGCTTAAGTGCTACAAGTACAGAAGATGCAATATGAACCTTTTTTTTTTTTTTAATTTTCTTTCTTGCAATTAATTTTAATAAGATGTTCTCATGTATTTGTTATAAAAGACTCTTGCTCCTTTACTATTTATACATGTCTCTTATGTGCATTTTTACATTATTTTAGTATACACGTGCATTTATCTGCTAAGTAACCAAACATTCCTTCTATTTCAAAGATAGTAAATTGAATAGGTTGCAAAAGTCGTGCTGGTGTTTTAAAGCCAGATTCAATTGTTTAAAAGATTATTGAGTCGAGTCAAGTTTCCTACTCAATTTATAATATAGGTTTTGAATTTGTTTGTTTAGGTACATGGTTTTACTTTTATCTCTAACGTAAGTTTTGTTTATTAACAAATCAAGATCAAGTTAAGAGCTAGTCGAACTTGGCAATTTGCTTGATTCGCATTAAATCAAGAAGTTAAATATTTAAATAGGTAAAAAATTAAAAATAAATTGTCAAATGGATAATATATTTGTTGGTTTTAGTTTTAATTATGCACACAATGTATAATATTTAATATAAATGAAACTATTTATGAGGTTAAACAAGTACACCATGTCATTTGCCTTTGTATCTTGAGTTTTAATAAGTCATTTCATTATTGTCACATTTGATACATATTAATGATCTAGAACGAAATGGAATAATGAAGTATTAAAATGAATAGAATGATTATAAAGTATATTTATAAAAAAATTATAAATATACCACATAATAAAAGAGTAATTAAACTACATAGATTTACTTAAGTAAGAATAGCATCGTGAATTTACCAGTCAAAAAGTAGAACCGAATTAATCTATATAAAAAAATAAAAAATGAATGAAACCCGAAATTTCGATCCCATTTTAAATTCACTTCCGTGTACCAAATATCACATGCTTAACAAGGCAAAGGAGTTGGTTGGCAAGTTTAAACAGAAATTTTGATTGCCTTAAGATAAATGGAAATCCAGTAAATTTGAAAAGCTTAAGATTTTATTTGTCCTGTTAGATAGGGCACATGGCCAAAGCAGGATGGGATACCCTTCCAAAATCTTGACACCTGTATGTAAGAACAATTCTCTTTTTATCATGTTTCTTTATTTTTCTCATGAATCTTACCATGTCAAATAGTTCAAACCTCAATCCTCAAAAACTAAACTACTAATCCTCAAGTCCATGCACACCATGCAAGGAGTATCACATGCAAGAAAACAATGGCTGATGGAGAGCAAAATAACAAACTTAATCCTAAACAAGAGGAACCTCACACAGCTACCTTGGCCGAGAATGTGAATACCCTTGTTGTCAATCATGTTCTAGCCGTGCTGGTGTCGGCACTGCCAGGTCAATGATCCTGGAGGTTGATTAGGGAAGCGGTATACAAGGATTGTTATTAAGCTCGATATATTGACACATATCTTCTCAAAATTGACACAAAACAGCAACCACTTCTGGAGCCATGCATTGCACATGTATTCGCATGTTCTTCATCTACCAACTCAATCATTACAAACACCAACTACTTGCTTGTCAATATTACGGTCAGTGAAGAAGTCCGACCTTCAGCAATGTCTTCAACACATGCAATCTTCAGATATAAATGGGGATGTTTAGACACCTTAAATCTTTTTATCCGAATCCTCTCACAACGAGGGACATCATGTTATGAACAAAGAACCTGCCAAAAAGTCAGACACGAGATATATTTATTTGGCCTTGTAAGAGTTCAACAATGGGCAATACAGAGCATGGTAAAGATCATTGCTAACACTAGATATGTTGAGCAAGCATGACCAGGAGAAATTAAAATGAAGCCCTTTTCGTTATCTAATATAAGATTCCAGAGTATACTGGCCGTATACTGCTAAAATCAATCGAATATCATCAGGTTCCAAGAGGCAATCTCTCTATGGTGCACAAGGATTTGGATATGTCACATGATTGGAGGAAGATGCCATATTTCACCATAATAAACTCACAAATTATAAATAAACAATAAACTAGCAGTAAATAACTTTGATTCCACAAATCAACTCAATAAATATAGGCCTCACCGTTTTAAAGCTGCATCTAGATATGGCTCATTCTTGTAATTAAAAGCCTCATCAAATTTGAACTTGTTTTTCAGTAATTGAACCAGAAAATGAATGAAGCAAAGGATAAAAGAACATTATAGAGTCTATCTACAGGTGAAACATATCAGGCACCACTCCATAATCGAAAGAAGAACTAGAGTCTCGCTTTGCTTCCAAAAATATTAGAAAGGAAATATATTCCTACACTTGCTAAGTTATGTAAAATATAACATTAAGCACACAGAGATAGGAAGTCGCATGAAGAACAAAATGTGAAATTGAAATACACGGTTCCTTGTATATTATAAGAACAACAAAGGAGTTACCTTTTCCTCAGTACCAGCACTACCCACAACATAGCAACCATCAATTTTGCAAACTGCCTGCAGCAGAATCGGATACATATTCTCCCTTCTTCGATGAGCGAACTTTATAAAATTCACATAGGTTGTCAAACCTGGTATATCTGTAAGGCAATGTATTCTCTTTACCTGAACTGTTAATCTAGCAGAAGAGAGACACGGACAATGAGATAACATTAATAAGAATTTAAAAATAATAGAAAGTACCTGAAATTTGCGATAATATGCAAAATATAAGTGATGCATTTACCTCATTTAACCCAAAAAAAAAAAAAATGGTTTCACTCAATAGCATTAACTTTAGATTGCTTACAGACGATTATATGCATAATCATGCACAGGGTTTTCAAAGATAGTGTTGTATGATCAATAACTAAAGGGAAAGGAAGAAGTTACAAGAACTCCATTGTAATAGCAAAATGTGTTCTGTTTACACACATTGTTTTTGCGTTTTAATCATAACTAGCTTGGGCTTCTTCTTGGCCTAAAAGATAAAGCCTGCACTTCTTCCTAGCTCATAACTTTCTATAGTTTTTCTGTCTCTTTTTTCTTTTTATTTTTAATTATATTTGTTCATGACAGAATTTAGTTAAGCACTAGTATCTACACCATGAGTCATGAAGATTTGACTTGCAATGTTGTGATTGGTAAAGGGAAGTACAAGAAAGAACAACTGCAAAGTAAAATAAATCTGAATCTAACAACGGATTGGGTTCAGTTGTTACCACAAGGATTCACTTTAGCTTTATTGTTTGGTTGATTTGGCTAGTCAAAATTTATCAAAATTGCATGCAAAATAAATATACAAGCCCTTTTCATTTTGGAATTAATGCAAAATATAGATGCGTACACACACTCACACACACACACATATATATATGGACAAATTTCTACGTTCAGATAGAAGAATAGGAAAAAAGATGCTCCGTCATACAAACAGTCACATTACATGTAGTCTCAGAGAATGGGGGAAAAAGGGCAGGAAGAAATTCTTTAAGGGAAATACATAATGAGTAGATACTAAGGTGATTGACTATACCAGCTTTGCTGCTGTTTTCATGGATGTTGACAATGCTGAAGCCATCACCACCATTTGTATCAGCATTGCTGATGCTTCTCAGCACAACAAGTGTTGATTAGAAGCACACAAAATGTTGATAAACTAGAGCTTCCAGTCTTCGCCTTTCTTCATAATCAATATAGTCATTTCTCAAGTTTCTAAATCCATTCAACCAGTCCATCATAAGTTAGATTTTCCTGTCCATTGGGACATAAACCATTCTTAACCATCTCCTGAGCAAGCTGTATTGCCATCTCTTTTTCACCATTCTTGATAAATCCATGAATGATAATTTCATAACTGAAGTAATCAGGAGAGCATCCGTGATCTTTCATCTCAGAAAACAATGGATAAGCATCCATCACACGACCTTCTTTACATAAACCATTCAACATTATATTATATGTCCTAACATTTGGTTTGAGACCCAAAACACCCAAAGATTTGAAAAGCTCTTTTCCCTTTTCCAACCTTCCACCTCTACAAAGTCCATTAATAAAACATTACAGGAAACAATGTCGATAGCAAGCTTCATATCTTGCATGTTTCCAAACAATGATATGGCCTTATCAAGTTGTCTATTTCTACAAAGACCATCTAACAATATATTGTACGCGTGTGTATCAGGTTGTTGATGATGAACTTGCATCTCATAAAATAGCTTCTCTGCTTCCTCAATTTTACTTGCCTTGCAAAGGCCATCTATGAGAGTGCTATATGTGATGACATCAGGAACAACACTCCTGTCGCGCATTCTTCCAAAGAGAACAATGGCCTCATCAATTCTTTTAACTTTACAATATCCATTAATTAATGCACTGTATGTAATGACATTTGGAGACCTGCCTCTTTTAACCATCAAGTTAAATATTCTAAGAGCATCCTTGATTTTGTTCCTCAAGCAATAACCATTTATCAGTGAACTATAAGTAACCGAATCAGGTTCCCCACCTCGACAAATCATTTCATCCACCATGTGTTCAGCCTCAACTGCCCGTCCCCCTTTGCAAAGTGCATCCACAACTATGCTAAAGGTCTGAACATCTGGCTTAATACCCTTCCGCACCATTTCTCTTAACAATTTTCCAACGTCTTCAAACTTAGCAGCATGACATAAACTTTGAATAATGCACGTATAAGTGACAACATTCGGACAGATACCTTCACTTACCATTCGTTTCCAATAGTGCTTTAGCTTCTGTAATTTGACCAATGCTGCAAAGACCATCAATTAAAGATGAATAAGTGATAACATTTGGACGAATCTCTTTTCTAACCATACGAGTCAAGAGCTCCATAGCCTTTGTTATGTAACCATCCTTGCAAAGTGCATCAACAATTAAATTGTACGTGACTACATTCACATGCTGGCAGCCTCTTTCCTCCCACTTGTTGAGCATACCAATGGCCAACTCAACGTTCGCTGATCTGTATAAGCACTTAATTATTGCAGTATATGTAAATGGATCAGGCTCAACCCTTCTTCTTCCATTTTCTTCACCAACGCGATAACTTGACTGTCATTACCTTGAGCAGAAATCCCATTAATCAGAGTGGTGAAGGTCACGACGTCAGGTCGAAATCCAAGTTTTATTATTTTGCCTAAGACTGCAAAACCTAAACCAACACGCTCTATATGGCATAAACAATTGATTAGAACATTCAAAACATAGATATCCCAGGTAAGCCCTCGTGAATCCATGTGCTCAATGAATCTAATAGCGTGAGTATAGTTTTTCATTTTCACCACAGCTCCCAGCAGTGGAGTGAAATCAGGGGCTGTTGGCAAGGGTTTAAAATCGATCATTCGATTGAACATAAGCTGAGCTTCATCGAGACTCTTCAATCCACCATTCCTACACTTAATCCTAACGTACTCGAGGAATTGGTGATTTGGAGATTCTAATAAACTAGGCTTCGCAACGGTAGAAAACCCTAGGCATGTAAAATGACGGTAGGACAGATAGGAATAAGATTATAAGTAAAGAGGTGAAATTTATCTTTTTTATTAATGAGAAGAATAGAACGCAAAGCCACGTTCATGATTTTGTGATTTGTCTCCTCCTTGAAACTTCGCTACCTTCAATGTTCGACAGAGAGACAGAGAAGAGAGAGACAGAGAGAGAGCAGGAAAGAAAAAGAAAAATGGTGGGAAATTTTATTTGTTTGGATGTGTATTTGTATTTTTTTTAAAATGATATGTGTAAGTATATTTAATTTTTATCTATATTTGATCTATTTAATCTTTTAATGAGAACTATCATTTTTTTATCTATATATATTTTTTGATAAATAATTTGATAGAAAAAAATTTAAGAAAAATATCCATATATATAGAAAAAAGCCAGACAAACAGATTTTGATAAGGACATCCTGTGAATTGAACTACTCTTTGATCACGGATTTATTGGTGTATTGTTATAAGACAATTTTAAAGAAAGGCCAATTAACTTGAGTCCGGAAGAAAACACTTTTTTTCTCCTCAATTTTGAACATAATTTTGCAGATTTAATTTGTTATATGTGACATTTTTATATATTTTTTATTTTTATGGGATAATCTTGCAAAACTCTTATTGTTAAGAGAATGATTGACATTGTGCAAAAATTCCGATTATAAATATTGTAATTTTTGCAAGAAATTGTTAGTTTTGATGGCATATATAATGATTTTGGATTTCCGTTGGCACTATAAAATTACTATTTATTGGAAGGGTAATGATGTGTGAATTTATCATATGACTCTAGAGACTAGAGTAAAAGCAGTTGATTTAGATATTGAGAATACATGGATATAGTTTTTTTTTTCTTTTCTAAAAAAAAAATAATCTATTTTAATCTATATTATTAAAGTGAAAAAAGATGTTGGTGTTTTTTTTCTTAAATATCCTTTAAATTAAATAATTTTTATATTCTTATAAAAACTTAAAAAATAAAATCATATAATTTTAAAGGTCTTTTTAGTAATTTTGATGGGATCTAATCTCTAATTTCCAATATTATTCAGCATTCAAAGTTATTTCTCACCTGCCACTGAGAATCTTTTGATCATTTTAGTATTTGTTAGCTTTTCCATATCAATACTCCACTCAGGTAGACATCATCATGGATCGATTTCGAACCGGGAACCAACTTGACCGGTCACCGACGGTTTCTGAATTGCGAACCAGCCCGGGAATGGCGGGTCTGAACTGGTAAAGAACCTGTCAGTTCTGACAGTCCTTACGGTTCCATCCCTAAAAACCACATGACCGGCGATTTTTGAACCGTCGATTCAAGAACCGACAGAACCGATGGTTCTACACCATAAAAATTATAAAAAAAAAAAAAAAAAGAAAAAATTTATAAAAAATTATAATTATAAAATAAATATTTAAAACCATTTTCACATAAACAATAAAAAATTTATTTCCTATTCACAATATTTAATGTGTTATTATTAACAACACAAGTAATGAATACATTTGAAATCATATATTGTTAAATTTATGCAGACTTCTAATCAAAGTAGACTTTCTTTTTTAACAATGTGTAATTCGTTTTTTGTTATTGAGAATTATTTATATCTTTAAATATTTTATAGTGTCACATTACTAATATAACAACTAAAAGGTGCAAGTGATTATATATAAATAAATACATAATTATAGAATTTCTTTTAACTAATACTATGAACAATTATTATTAGGCTCAATGTTAATTCAAGTTAAAAATTTATTTTGCATTTTTTCTTAGTTAAATTAAGTAAATTATTTAATTGATTTTTTATTTTTTTCATGGTTCTCGGTTCCTCTAGAACCGGAACTGAACAGTAGGAACTGGCGGTTCCTAAGAACCGAGAATCGGACCGGCTCCCACGGGTCGGTTTCGGTTCCACCACTTTTGAACTGGGAACCGGCGGTTCGGATCCGGTTCCAGACCAGAATCGAACCGTGACGACATCTACACCCGGTACTTTTCATTTATTTCCACCAGCAGTTTCCTCAAACTACCAATTCTTCGAATTTTCAGCACTTTGTTCCATAGTTTCCATTTTTATTTATTTTTTCGCAAATCTTTTCATCTTTAAAAGTAAGCACTTAAGCAAGGAACCAATATTAAATAATACCAAAATCTTCATCTTCTATGACTTTTTTGCACGTGAAGTTTAATAAGACGAAAGCACATTAGCAAATTCATTTTTTATACAAATATCAATATTTTCAATCGGCGAGAATTTTTGAACTTTTTCTTTCTTTTTTTTTTTTTTTGCTTTTTTTAAATTCTTACATGAGTGTCTATTAGCAGTAATCGAGGTTTTTTAATTCTTCTATGAAGGATAAATCTTCTTTCAAGGGTCTTCTTTTTCTTCATTATATTATATTTCACAGGGTATTGATTTTCTTCTTCTTCTTCTTCTTCTTCTTTTTAATATCACATCTAAATGTTTGTACATTTTGTGAAATATCCCAATAATAATTCTATTTTAAGGAGTATAATATGAAGTCCAATAAAATTAAAATAGGACTTGTAAAAAAAAAGTCATTTAAAGAAAAAAAAAACTATTAAATGATCTTATCTTTCTAATTATGTTAAAGAATTTTACCAAAAAAAAAACATATAATAATATATAGATATCTCAATCCCAACTTATGATAATAACCTATCCAAATATGGAATTAGGATAAATCGTACATGATTAAATAACATATGATAATATATATATATATATATATACACAAATACATATAATTTAAATCTATCATTCTTCAAGAAAACCCCAGAGAAGGAAAAAATAATCAAGAAAGCCCCATCAAGGAAAAAAAGAAAGAAAAAAACCCTTAACCAAATAGAAACCAAAGAAAGCGAAGATTACAAAGAATAAGCTAATATTGGAAACCATTGGAGAAGCAACATTGTAAAAAGACAAAGTGATACTCTAGGTTAAAAAAATTGTAAAGAATCTCCGTATCTCTTTAAATCGTTAAGTTTTCTTACCCTTATTATGTGATCGATGGAGATTTGAAATCTTAATTGGTTTGTGTTTTGAAAGGAACTGGATTTATTGGTTGTGGATGGTGCAAAAGACATTGGTGTGTTAATGTTATCATGGTGGCATTAAAGTGGTGATCTAGTTAATCTTCAATTGCAAGTATGAGGTAAAAATATTACTTTTAAATATGAACTTTAATTATGGTAATAATAGAATTAGGTTATGATTATAACATAAGGTTAAAAAAAAAAAGGAAAGAAAGAAATTGTGCCATTGAATTGCTTAATTTGTTAAATAGAAAAATTTTGACGCAATCGAACCATGTTTTAAATAAGGTATAGAAGTTATGGGTATCAAGAGATTTATAGATTGAATTTTTGATAGATGTGTTTTTAATAAAATGTATGTTTTGATTCATCATGATACAAAACATTAAGTGGAAAAGTGTTTTTCTTATTAGACATAAGAAAACAAAAGTGATAAAAAAAAGAAAGAAAACAAGATACACATACACGGACACATACATATTGTATATTAAACTTATAAGTTGTTATATAAAATAATTAAACTTAGTATATAAATTATATTAAGTTATTGGGTAATACTTAGTTATATCAACTATGATGCTAGCATTACCAAATACAAATTTATTAATTCAATACTTGTTTTAATAAAGTAAATCTTTGTATTCAGGATCTTATAATAGAAAAGGAAAAAAAAAAAAACAAAGGAAGATTGAAGTAATAATTAGATGTAATTAAAATGGTAAGTAGATCAATAATAAACTTAGTATTGAATGCTTGTCTAAGATTATTAATTAGAAATATAGTTAGTACTTCATGGTAAACATTAAAACTAAAATAAAAAAAAGTGAAAAAATTATTAGATTCAAATTTCAAACTAATTTAAACATATTAAAATTGACTATCTAAAGTTGACTTTAACGTTAGGATTAAAAGAGCTTGCATTAATAGGATTTCATAACAATAATGGTAATTAGCATATCAACATTATACTAATAGTTATTATACCTAAAAATTAATAGAGAATGGTTGAAATAACATAATTGACAAAAACTAATAATCATCATTAATAAATAAAAATGTAATAGCAATAGTGTTTATTCATATAATTAAATAAATAATATACTAGTCATAGTAAAGAATAATTATAGGATATACATAAGGGTGTTGGCTAATATATATATATTTGTCAACATGCTAATAACTTTAAATAGTTTAATGGTAATAGATGTGTAGTTTAATTAAGCTATAAGATTTTGCAAATAACTTATAATATAATATAATCTTATTTAGTAGTAATTATAACTGCTTAGTTTGAATTTCAATGGTAGCAACATTTCCCTCAAATTTTAAACCATGGTAATTAACAATGACTATAGTTTTAGGTTGAAATTTTAGAACTACTAAGTGTAAATCATGACATATGTATGTTATACTCTATATCATGAATCGATGTCATTGTAATTTAGTAGCTTAAGGTTTCAAGATACAGGTACGCAATGACATGTTTATTGTTTGCTAGGATAGCAATTGCTAATAACTTAACTAATATATAAAGTCAGCTAATAAAGTGTGATGCTTGCTGTTTGGTCGTCTTGAGTCAAAGAGCGACGCCCTTGTTAAGATCTCAGATCTTGATATGATAGTTAAGCGCTTAGGCTATCTTGTTGTGGCTTAGTACGTAGTTAATGAGAGAAACGAAATGAGGTGTAACAATCACCTAAGCAGAGAGAAGTTAAATTAGACGTGGTTTGGGGATTATGGGTTACAGCAGACTATACGATATAGATGGACTATGACGGTGGTATCTAAATAATGGCTGTGAACCTCAGAGGAAGCTACTATTTATTTTTTCTTTCAGGCGAGAGGCTAACTGTTCTCATCAACCCCCAATATTGTTATAGTAGTATTGGAACCTAGGTCCCCCATCATGTTGCTTGGAGTCATGAGGACTCCTATGTTGCTTGTTGTACTTAAATTAAATATTTAAATTAATGCTTGTTGTATTAGTATAGGATTGCATATACATATAGTGTGTGTTTACATTGCTATGCATTAGGCTTCGGCTTATCCCTTTGAGGCATTTTTTTTTTTCAGATGTGGGAGAAACTTATATGTTATGATGATAACCTCAATTTGTGGGATCGGATGTTTACTTTAGAGTTTCAAGACATGAAATAAAGGGTCATTTTAGTTAAATATTATTACTTTAGTTTAGTGATGAATCATTTTAAATTATGAAGATATAATATGTTGTCAATCACAATGACATGAAAAATTTCAAATTCTTGTGGATTATTTGGTACACGTGGATTATAGTGGTTCTAAGCCTTAGCATACAGTATGTGGTGGACTACTCACATCCTTCGATTTTGGGGTGTGACATTTTGGTTTCGTTATCGAAATTGTGGTTAAAGTTTTGATTATTATTAGTCATGGAATTGAATCTGTGGGTTTATTAAGATTGATTGTTTGGGAATTTTTTTTCTTTATTTTTTTGAGCTAGTTGTTTATGAATTTTATATGGAGAAAATAGCCTTAGGATTAAATTTAGAGTTTCGAATTTTCAATTGAAAAATAGGAAGATGTCAAGTTTTTGTGTTTAAAATGAACATTTTTTCTACCAGAAGACTTGTTGTGTTTAATTTTTGTTATGGTGCACTCATTTATGAGTTTTTTCTCCCTCCTTATATGATTTTATGTTAATGGCATTTTATGTAAGTTTAAATTAGTTTGTTCCTTTTGCATTTCTAGTTACAACCTATGTTGGTTATGTTTTAAAATGTTCAATTATATTATGTATTAATCCAATCATGTCTCTTTTGTTTCTTTATATAATTTTACCAAACATATTTGATCATGATTTCTCATGTTCATATCTTATTATCGACGTATGCCAAATGATTCAATAATTGATAAAGTATATCAACAAGAAGAAGCAGCAGCTTTACCTTAGGAGAGGAAGACAATTTATGTATCAATATTTGATGGAAATTGTTTTTGTAGAGTTATTTTATTTATTCTTTTTATTCATTAAATTAGCATATCTCGGTTTTATGAAAAAGTGTTTGACAACTTCCTTAGCAACTAACATATTGTTATCATCGTAAAATATAGCTATGATACATGTACTAAAGTTAAAAAAAAAAAACAAACTTAATAAGTCTTTTAAAATGTTTTTTTTTTTGGAGACTTATAGGTGGTTTTATATTGTTAGTGTTAGTAGTTAGTGGTATGGTGAATCTCATAATAATTACATATCTAATAAAATTTGATAGAAAAACACGTAGGAATTATTGAATAGGTTGTTACTAATATCACGTTATGAGTTGTGACTTTTTACTATCTGATGTCTTGATGGAATATATTTATGAATAGCTTGTGAAGGTGTCTTTCTATTTTTGATATTGATATATTGCACATGCATCATGGGTGTATCATCTTTTTTCCAAAGGGAGTAATTGTTATGGTGTTGTCAAATGATTGTAAAGTCAAATTAGCTTGTCCATTCTCAAAAAAATGCATAAGCATAAACTTTTTAATTGTCGTCAAAAATTGCCAACTTAATAGATTATAGATTATAAAATTAGTTGTTGCTGTTGTTTTATGGGAAATGGTAGGTGTGATGTTATCTTAGGTTCTTGAGTAAAAACAATTGATTTAGGGAAAAAATTTCTTGTTTAGGATCAAAATGAAGATTAATTACTTATTTAAGGTTAAAATTAAAAGAATTACTAATATACAGTTGCAAAATCACGACTTTGCCCTGAAAAGTCTTTGTCATTTGGTAAGGCACCTAATAAATGCTGACATACTAGTTTCCATGTCATCTTTGTCTGTCCTATAATTGTACTCCCATTTATAAGTAATTCGAATGGTACTATAGTATCCTACAATGTTAGGTCGACCTCTTCACGAGATATATGAAATGTGTGCATCTCAGGTCTCTATCTCTCAACTAACACAGTGAGCTATCCCCAATCTAATTGTATGAAAGGTAGCTTAGCTACCTTTAAGAACCCTGACTACTCTAAGTATGAATGTATCTTATCATCATGTTGTAGTAACACATTATTTGCATTCTTCAATGTAGCCTCATGACAATGCCACATGATTGTAGTATGCTCCTACTTTAAAAATAATAATAATTTCATCATATTATATTATTGGATTTTTTTTTTCAATATATAGTATAGTCAAGCAACATACCTCTCCCTACTAGACTCACTCGAATTTGTGGGTGCTCGCTCTATCAGTAGTGACCTATTTGCTAGACCCCATTTGCAAAAGAATAGGTGAAAATATGTTAGGTTTTCAAAAGATATATGTATAATTAAATCTTCACAAATATTGAGTATAAAGTTATAATATTACAATTATATAAATGAAACAAGCATTTTACATATTTTAAAATACTTTTGCTTTGTTAACATGGGGCAACTTATTCTATTGTGTTCTTCTTTCCTACATATTTAACAATAATTCTTTGATGCTTTCTCTTTAAGATCCATCTTGTTGTGGAATCAAGTTGTTCATGTTTTTCCCTCTATCCTTGCTTTGTTATATATAGGATGAATTCTTGGATTCGTTCACGATCTAGCTAAGTGTTTCTATCTCCAAGAGGTTGGAAGGAAGCCCTATAACAAATAGGCTGATTTTGCAAGTGATACCATTTTTCAATCTTTTGCATAGCATCCATGTTCGAATGAGCCATGATTGCAAATGCATGCGAATAAGCTATCCACTTATTGTTGCATTTCTTGTAAATGCAGTATCTTTACCTGATTTAATGTAGATTTATCTTTCATTGTGATAAATAACTGCTAAAGGCACATTACACTAGATGCTTTAGGAAAATCTATTATTGCTTCCACATCATTGTCATTGCTTATCTCTTTTAATATGAAATCTATCCTTGAACCATTGTCATATATTGATAGTTGTTTGTTATGCATTTCCATAACAATAGTATTAAGATCAACGTTTAGCAATTCACATACCATACTCAACAGCCTTAATTAATCCACATAAACTCTCACTTTTAGGTTTTTCATTAGTGACACAATACAACACATGATTGTTATACAACCGTGATTGTTAATAATTAGAAGTATAGTGACACAATACAACGCATGATTGTTATACAACCGTGACTAAGTTAGCTGTTAATTAAGTGCTCTAATGTTAGCTATTTTTAAGCCATAACAACCACGAATTTTCCTCTTCCAAGTATTTATCCAACAGCAAATTCCTGATGTACGTTCATAAACAATAATCCTATCTATCATCACTACATATTTCAATAAAGATGCATATAGTTGCAAAAAAAAAAAAAAAAAAAAAAACTAGTGGAATGCTCTCAAAACCAATTCTTCTTAACACGAAGGAAAAAACTCTACAAGTTGATGGACTATCTCTAAGAGTTAATCAAGGACAATAAATTGAAATTCAATTGACCTAGGAAAGGCATGCTTAGTTGCTTGCAGCTTTAATAGAAAAGAATAATAATACTAAAAGCAGCTCTAAAACTCCATCTAAATCGTTCAAGAAGGTTAGAAGTTAGGGAAAAGAACTCATAGTGGCTAAGTATAAATTGATAAAGCATTAATCTCTTCTAAGTACTCTTCCAATAGACCTTTAACATTCAAGGATTGGTAATGTTAATTTGAAGTATTATACAATTCGAATTAGGAATAAAACCTAAAGAATTTTCGTAATTTGAATAAGAAAATTGCGGTAATCAAAGTGTAGAGGGCTAAATTTAGATATTGACTCTTTGGCTTGAGGGATAGGACCCAAAGAGTTAAGTCCATGAAATTTGAGATGACTAAGGGAGATTTGGTATGGTAGGCTTGGAGTAGGGACCGTTGGACTGGGCTAACCCACCTACTCTTAACCTTTTTCAGGGAGCTCATGCACTTAAAGAGACTCTTCATGGGCCAGAAAGCGTGGCCCATGGAGAAATGCATCATTAGAGGGACACATCTCCTCCATTGATGCTTAATTCAATTTAATGAATGTCATTAAGAGTCAAGCTCTATAAATACCTAGAGCTCCTCCTCATTTAAGAGATCGAGAATTTGACAAAAACGTTTTTATGCTATCGAAATACTCTCACAAGAGATCAAACAGAGCTTAGAGCAAAGAATACACAACCTCTTCTCTAGAATAGTGTTAATGCTATATAAACCCTTTGCCTATCACTAGCGCATTTGATCTCCCTAATACTACCTACTCCTCTTCCTTGCCATCTCACTCTTAGGCATTCCTCATGTGTGTTTCCGTGTCACTCCTCTGAAGTCACGTATAGCGTAAGACACATACTGCATGCACGTGACCACTGCAATTGGATCCACCCCACTACTCAAAGTAATTTAGGTTCTCAAACCAAATAATGCAAAAAAAAAAAAAAAAAGAGGCTAAAATAATACGAAAATTGATTTGTTCACAATTAAAAATTCATCAAACACATTTTGTGCATGTTATATAATTGATAATATATGCAATTTGAGAATCGAACATCACTTACCCAAATTTGAGTCGAAGAAGTGCATTTTTTAGATTTGGCGTGAATCTAAAGAAGAAAAATCCTTAGTGTTTCTTTAAGGTCAATAGCTTCATTAATGAGAGAGTGTTTGTGTAATTTGAGCGAAGGTAGTGAATGGGAAGAAGACTAGTGGGGTAATTTGAATTCGCTCGCGATAGCAAAAAGAGCTATATATGTTGAACCTTATCATGTTACACAAACGGCATGTATGTTGCAATTCCTCATCAATAAAGCAAACTTTGTTGACGTGAAGCTGGCCCATGGAGAAATCTAACACAAGCGACCTTCTTCGAAGCCTGCTTAGTTCTTGTGAAGCTAACAACCCTATGGTAACCTTAATCAAATTCACTGAACTCAACAAGCATTACAACATAATCGAAATATTAACACGTGACATGTAATACCATGCTAATACAATTATGATGTTATGCAATGCATGTCGGTTTGAGTTTAAGGTCCAATATGCTTTAGTCCATGTTATATGGTGATCATCTCAATTTTAAATACTCATCAATCCAAACTACACAACTATTATCAACCAATAAACTTATCACTTTGAATATAAGTGTTTATTACCCATTCATCAACATACATCAAGCGAAGCTCCTAATTCCCCATGCATTTTGATGATTTCATTACATTAAGAAAATGTTCATATTCTCTATTACAAGCACGATCAAAGTGAAAAGATTTGATTACTCACCCGTGCACGATAGCTAGTCATCGTAATAATCAGCTGGAAAGTCCAAGTCTTGGTCAAAAGATCTATAAAATAACAAATAAAATTTACTCAACAAGGGTCTATGCAGGACTTCTATTAACACTTAAGTATTTTAAACTTATGTTATGGTAATCCTAATTCATCAATCTTTAAGAAATTATAAAGTACTAAGCTTAACTATCTTTACTTAACTAGTAAAACGGGTATTTAACTTGATTTGAGCATAATACTATCTGAAACAATCAAATTTTAAGCCTAATACTTTTGGATTCTCTCAAAACTTAAAACATAAAGTCATAGAGCTCTTTTTAATCTTTCGATAGCCTCTTGAATTACCCTAATCCGAGTTCGGGCCAAAAAGTTATGGTCAATTTTTGAAACATGGACTTGTCTGCACGACCTTTTGCACAGCTGTGCTTGAGGCCATGCTGACCCCAAAAAAAAGTCAAGAATCAATTTTTCTTCCTTGTAATACTCAGCACGGGCCTCTGCATGCCCATACACATGCCCGTGCAAACCCAAAAAATTATCTAGAAGCGAAGTTCCAACCCCAACACCTTTTGCACGAGTTCGTGCACACCCGTGCACATCCTCTCTGCACCTAATATTTCCAACTTCGAAAATTTCACTTTCTAAACACATGTTTTGATGTTTAACTTCATCAAACACACTCCATCACTCATAACATTTATCATATACCCTTCCAACAGCTTCACATAACCTTTATACCAAAAACCCAAAATCCCCATCAACTACATACAACATCAACCCCATTTAACCAACAAAAGAGCAATGACTCCTTAAGCTTAAACTTAAACTACCAATATCATTCTCTCAATTTCATCTATCCAACACCACCAACTCACCATCAACCTTTTCAACCATCAAAACCCATCACAAACATAAACTTCAACTACTCAAATTCAACAAAATTAACAAGAAATGAAGAACTTTAACTTACCTTAAGCTAAGCTTGGTATGTAGATGGAAGCTACTTGAGTTTTTGAAGAATTTTTGAAAGAGAAAAGAAGAAGAAAAAGGAAGTGTGTTTGTGTGTGTGCTTCACATCTGGTGCAAGAAGGGAGAGAGAGAATTTTTGCCAAATTTGATTAATTTTGTTTTTTTGTAAATAGATAAAGGTTATTGACTTTTGGGCATTTGCAAGAGGGATGTAGTGTGTGTGTGTGCATGATAATTTTGGTGGAATTGAGGCCTAAAAGTGCAACAAAATCAACTTAATTTTTTAATTAAAACATCAATATACTTTATAATGAATATCAATACAAAGTTTAAATAAATTTGGCTTATAAATTATATTTAAAAAGAAATTCTCTTATAGAAAACTATATAGGAAAGCTATATAATTTAGAGATTGAATTTTTGAAATCTAATTTTCTAAAGAAGTTTAGAAGCAACATAATTGATATACCACTTGAAATGAGTTACTTAAATTATTAGATTTTAAAAAACTATCTAATGAAAATTTTGAAATTACTTAAACAAATAGACAACTTTAAAATGATTTGAATGAAATTTTGAGTTCTTTTTCTTATTCATTTAATTTCATACATATCAACACACTTAAATCTAACAATCAAAGCATTCAACAAAAATTATATACTAACACTTCATAGATTTTTTTTTTCTATTTCTCAAACTCTAAACTTGGAAAAACTTGAGGGTTTACAGTTTTAGATGCTCATAATCAATCTCTTAGCTAGCCTTTTATGGAGCAAGAATTTTGGGAAGCAATAAAAGGCATGCACCTAGATCACTTCCATAGGGATGAATCTAACCTTTTTTTAGTAGTTTTGGATAATTGTAGGGAAGGGCGTCTCAACAGCTATCTCTAATGGATCCAATAGTGTTCTCTTCCATTAAGTGTGAGTGATACTAATATTGTATTAATTCCAAAAAATAAGGTGCCAAAGACAATGGTCGATGTTCAACCCATTGCACTGTGTAATGTCATTTATAGGATGATGGTGAAGATGCTTGCCAACAGATTGAAGACTATCTTGCCTTATATTGTCTTAGAGACTCAATCAGCATTTGTGCCAAATCGCCTCATTACAGATGATGCAACAATTGTTGTGAAATTACGAATTTGCTAAAACCGAAGAAGCAAGGTAGACATGAAATTGCAGTACTAAAGGTCGACATGTCCAAAGCATATGACCATATCGAATGGGAGTATTTTGCGGAGGATTATGATCCAAATAGGATTTGCTGAATCTTTTGTGCAGTTAGTTGTGTTTTATGTTTCCACAGTCAGATTTTAGATTATTCATGATGGTGATATTAGCAGACCATTTTCTCACTAAGACAGACTGTGCTAAGGTGACCCACTTTCTTCATATCTTTTTATACATTGTGTTGAGGATTTAATTGCAACAATTATGAAAGAGGAAGCTCAAGGATGTTTGCATAGTTGTCGGATAGCTCATGTTGCACCATTTGTGTCTAATCTTTTTTTAATAGATGATAGTTCTTCATTTTTAGGTCCAATGTCAGAGAAGCTTCTACTATGCTAGAGATTTTAAAGAAATATGAGATTGCTTTTGGCCAGTTTATTAACACCAATAAATTCTCCATTTTTTTCAGTGCCAATGTTGATGGAGAGGATCGAAAGGGAAGCATGTTCTGTTCTTTTAGTTTCAAAGGCATCAGCTCGTGAAATTTATTTGGGTTTACCTTCTTATGTGGGATGGAAAAAGAAGGAGGTCTTCAAATATATACAGGACAGAGTGTAGTGCAAATTGTAGGGATAGAGTCAAATGTATTTGTCTAGGGCAGGAAAGGAAATTATATTGGATTTGGTGGCCCAATCAATCCCAATTTATCCCATGAGTATCTACATATTGCCTTTAGAGTTGCGTCGTGATTTGGAAAAGATGATGGGAGCTTTCTGGTGGAAATCAAATTTAGATGGGGGAAGAGGAGTTTTTTGGAAGCTAGAAGTGTCTTTATGCTGCAAAAGTCAAAGGTGATATTGGATTTAAGGAGCTTTGACTATTTAATATAGCCTTGTTAAGGAAGCAATGTGGAGATTTACATCGACACCTGATGCTCTTGTTTTATGTGTATATAAGGCACTTTATTTCACTAGAACTTCCTGTTTCGATTCTAAAATTGGTTATAATCTAAGTTTTATCTACAGAAGTATTTGATCAGCTTTAGAAGTACTGAAAACAAAAATTACATGGCAAATAGGGAATGGTCATTTGGTATCAATTAGCACGGACATATGGCTTTTGGATCCTTCTAATCCGTATGTGTCATCTCTGCTAAGTCTCTTTTCCTTCATGATCAACAAGTGTGGAATGATTCGTTATAGATCAATGTTTAATAGTAGAGATGCTGATTTAATTTTGAGTATTCCATTAAGCAAGACAAGTATGGCTGATAAGCTGATTTAGGGGGAAGATTGAAGTGGTGAATATATTGTCAAATTAGCTTAGCGTTTACAGACAAGGGAAACATATTATTCTGGTAGTAGGACCAGGCCACTGAGCAGATGTGGAGGAAGATTTGGGTATTTTTAAGAACTTAGAATGAAACAAATTCATTCAACAGCAGATCAAGTTGTAGTTATGAGAAGAACGACATTATCTCAATGGAAAAATGCTCAATTGCTAGCTACGAGGGCCAGTTATGTCATACTTGAGTGTTGTAGTGTTTCTCATTCTAATGTGTGGAAGCCACCAATTGCCCGGTATGTTGAAAGTTAATGTAGATGTTGTTATTTTTTAGTACTCTAAATTTGCAGGGGTTAATTGGGTGGTGTGAGATTGTGGTGGTCAATTTGTTTATGTAAGGTTATATTTCATTTTCTGGCATTCAAGCCCATGCCATTGCATAAATTTTAGGCATAAGGGAACTCTTGAGCTGGTTGAAGGAGAGGGAGATGGATAATATTGTTGTAGAGGCAAATGCTCTTACAATAGTTAGCAGTATCAAAGATTATCAAGAGCTTCACTCTAGCTTTGGAATTATTGTGCAGTATTTTGTTTCTCTAAAGCTTTCTTTTAGTAATTTGCATATTAGCTATGTAAAAAGATCTGTGAATCGGTTGGCTCATTCATTGGCAAGGGTCTCTGATTCTATGATAGCTCTTCCTATTCTAGATACTCCCCTAACTTTTATTTGTAACCAGCTACTTTGTGATTTACAATAAATGAATTTATTTTGGTTTAAAAGAAATTGTTAATTTGCATGTGTCATGAATTTTGAGCTCTATGCTCACCTTGTAAAATTCATTTTTTAAGGGGAATAATTGTACAATGTCAATGAATAAATTTGGAGTAAAATTCGGTAATCTAGGCACAAAAAAAAAAAAAAAAAAAAAGTACTAGTATGGATCATTCAAGTTTCACAAAACTTCTTACTTTTAATACGATTATAGATTAGAAATTTTGGCTTCCAAGTTACCCAATAAAATTCCTATTCCTTGATGGGAATAGCAAGTGTGGTATCCTCAAATATTGTAGAGTAAAGTCATCTAATTTAGATTTTATGATGTACACGAGTATGAGACATTCAATTTTTGTAAGACATTGTTAGTTTTGTATACTATAGATTATAAATTTTAGCTTCTAATGTCACTCTATGGAATTACTATGTTTAAAGGTATTGGTTGGCATGGCATGATTATATGATTTTGGAGAAAAAAAAATGAATCTGTGTCTTGAAATATATATGAGTATAGCCTTCAATTTTCACTAGAAATCACTAGTTTTAATAGACTATAGAGAAAGGATTTAGAGATTTAAGGTTTTGGGTGTTACCTTACAAAAAGTTCCTATTTTTCCAAAAAAGATCGATTGTTGTGGTGCTATCAAATGATTTTGAATAAAAGCAGTAACACATGAGTGTAGGACTTTTCCAATTTTCATAAAAAATCATAAATTCTGATAAGTTATATATAAGAGATTTTAGTATTCATTTTAATAGAGAGTGAAAATGTCGTAAGGGAAACTAAGTTTATTAGGCAAGTTATACTTGAAGTTGATTTAGGAACTACAATATATACCTCACTAAACTTCTATTTTTTGATACAAAGGGTCTATAGATCCCATTGAACATGCATATTTCTCATTTGATGTTCTCTTACTTTGGACTCTTAACTTAAATAATCAAGAGAGAAGCAGCTGACACTTTGCTTCCTTGTTTCTTCTAATTATTGTAAAACATCCTTTTTTGGTAAAAAAAAATTATATTTATATAAGGAAGATTTACAACCATTAATAGCAGATCAAGGATACATATAAAAAGGAGAAAAAAGAACCCTATACAATTATCAAGTTTCTCACATTGGAAATATTGTTTTCAAGTAGAGTATGTTTGAACTCTTGGTTTTGTTACCTATTTTATTTGTGATACTATGAGTCCATTTGGATGGTCTGTTTTTCATCTGCATATGTATCTTTTTTAAAATGATATGTGTAAATATGTCGATTTACATCTATATTTTATTTATATTTGATCTTTTAATGAGAACTGCCAACTTTTTTTTATCTGATCTAATTCTTTATAAATAATTTGTTAAACAAAAGTTTGAAAAAAGTGTTTGTATCTGCAATATACCACAAACAAACAGACCCTATAATTGTCACCACCATCATTTTATTATTATTATTATTATTATTATTATTATTATTATTATTTAAGACAATGGTAGGTGTCTTGGATTACATTTATATATCTTCTACTTATGCATTGATCTTTATACACTTACCCACTAATTGAAATTGCTTTAAAGAGATTTCATTCTTTTTTATTATGCAAAGAAGAATAATGTGAATACTTCAGCTTTAACACAATCTGAGGTTCGTGATATTGGATTGGGCATTGAGATTACCTTACCTTCTCAACAAAGACAGCAAATTATAGAAATCGAGAAACAAGGATATTTAGTTTTTGCCACATTCCACATGGTACCTGCATGTTGTCTGTATGTGAACTCATTCTTGGAAACCTATTTACCTTTTTAGGCCAATGAAGCAACTCAACATACAATAATCACATCACACAACACTAATGTCCATGGACCATGGTGATGAGGTCATTATAACTACCACAAGTCCATATAAGCAAGCTACATTCAAATCCAAAATCGGCTGGCATGTTAGTGCTATATGTCAATTTAGAGGACATAAAGGTAAAAATTCACTATAATTTCTTAGTATTTTACCTCTTGTTGTGAGAAAACTTTATTATGTTATTTCCCTTTGCTAGACCGGGATTTGTGATGACCTTGGCTTGTGCGATATCCAACTCTACCAATCATTAGGGGTGGGCACAGTACGATTTAATGCGGTTTGCTGCCTAAATTGAATCTAATATAAAATTACGATTCGGTCATTTTTATAAAATTGAACCTATTTATACAGTTTGTTTTACTAAAATTTTTCGAACTTAAAAAAAAACGGTTTGGTATGGTTCGATATACAGTTCGAACCATATACCAAAAAGAATTTTTTTTTTCTCCATTTCAAATAAAAAAAGGAAAAAAACTATGAAATGTGGTTCTTGACTTCAAAAGACGATGGATTCTATCAACTAGGAAACTATACGTACAGAATAATGCAAATGTTTATAAATCTCATGATCTTGCATAAATAAATCCAAATGAAAAAAAGCAGGATGAATCTGCACACATCTAATTCAACTACAAATTAACAAGAAAATATTCATAGTTAACTGACTTGAAAATAATATATCTTGGTGTTTAGTTTAAAAAGGCACATCATAAAATAAATAAATAGTGCACCCAAATGAATTTTCCAATTGCTATTGAAGAATATTTTGACGAGACGTGGCAATGATTTCTTTAATCATTTCATGACAAATGCTAAGGGTATTTAGGTACTAATCCTTAATGTAATAAATGAAGGAAAAAAAGGAAAAAGAAACTAAAGGGGAAAAATACACTCAAAATGGAAAAAGGCAAAAAATAAATGAAAAAGATTTTTTTTATTACATAATCAAACGATTCGGTTCGATGTGAACTAAACAGTTCAGTTTGCAACACCGATCCGAACCGCAAACCGAATATCATGTTTCAAACCGAACCTATAATTGAATCGGTAAAAAAAAAAAGAACCGAAATTTTGATTCGATTCAATTCACTATAATTAGCGGTTCAATTGGTTTTTTTTGTCCAGCCCTACCAATCATGATATAAGAGACGGATATTACTTATATCATGCTAAGAATATATTAAAGAAGTTCATCTTTATAGTAGATCTTCAAACATAGATTACTCGGTATTTACATGGTATTAGCCATCCAGATAACCCGCAGATTAAGCACATTCGGTGCACTGCCATGCCACCTCAATTAGTAACATAATAGAAGGTTAATCTTCTAAGCTCTCTTCCCAAACATGATTTCATGAATGACTTGGAGCCACTGGGATGGATGCATACACAGTCTGATGAGCTTCCATAATTTTCACTATTGGTATGAAGTATTCTAGTTTTCCTACTTTATGCTTGATTATAAAATGTCAAGTCTGCATAATTTGTTGTTCACTTGAATTTGGAATTTCATGATTTAACAACTCATGCTCAAATTTTGGAGAATAATAAAAAGTAGAAGAGAGAGAAATGCATAATCTTAACTTGCAGTTTCACCCCGGGTTCTTGCTCTTTAACTGCATATAAGCTGACACCATGAAGTTATAAGTCGGGACGTGCACAATAAGGACACTAGAAGCAATCCTCGTGGTAGTCCTCTAACAAACTATGAGAAAGTTCGAATGCTTCTCACTTGCCACTTCCTTAGATTCTACATGGTAAGATTACGTACTAATTTTGTGCTTGGATCTTACATATTTCTCTGTGTTGTGAAATGCCTTTGTGCCTTATTGTTGCTTCGTGCATGCGGATACCGGAAAATGGCCCATGCAACTACAACTTCATGGGGGTCAAGCATACCTCAAGCATGAAGTATGGCATGAAACGTAGGACACATAGAGCGTATTACCACGACCATAGGCCTATGCATTTTTGGGAGTTAATGTGGAGAAAGATGATATTGCCAAAGGCAATCATGAGGATAAATTTAATTATAGAGTGTTGTTAGACTTGGAAGAGCTCTTTTTGTTGTAGTAAATATTAAGCATTAACTCTTTAAATGTAAGGTTCAACTTCAAGAGATTAGGCTTTTTCTAATGAGTCATGTACATATCTGTATCTACTCCATCTAATCACCAGATTTTACAAGCTCCTTAATGTTGTAATAGTCTTGCAACTGAATTGTGATATTTGATAACGTTTTCTTCTAATACTCGAGAGGGTTAAGTTTGCCATCATCCTCTAGCATGATATAGGTTATTGTCTCAAAATATACCATATTATCCCCCCAACACTAAAGTTCCATTTTAAGGAGTTGGGAATAATTTTACCAAGATGCTATAGCAAAAGGAAAAATATCTATTCATCAAATCATAATATTTCTATAGTACTATTTCACGTGCTTATGTTCTTGTTCAAGAAAAAGATATAGTAAATTTAATTTTATTATGATGCAATGTTGACGTGATAAAAAAATGTGCTATAATTATAGATTTCATTTATTTGTTTATTTATATATTTTTTACTTCTGTCATCTTTTATTTTTAAAATTTGCAATTAATTTTAGTAAGGTCTTTTTTTATTGTGAATTTGTTTAAGTTTTAAAAAGCTCTTCCTTCTTTGCTGTTTCTTCATGTATCTTATACACAACTTGACATTATTTTAACATACAGGTATATTTATGTGTAACTTTTTCAGTTGAACGTCACTTTTATGTTATAGATAACAAACTAGTAGAGTCTTGCTTAGAAAAATTATGGGGTTAAGAGTTTTAGCAAGTTTAAAATATACCATTGAATTCGATTTATTTTGATAAACTTTATTTTCGATTTTGAGTTTTAATTCGTTAATAAATTGAGTTGACCAAGTTTAAAGTGAATCTATCTTTAGGTTTATGCGTAGCTTAGTTGGTAGTAATTATAAAAAGTTATATATCTAAACTGGATAAAAATATAAATATATTTGATAAATAGGGTAATGAACTAAATTTAGATTATCTGTGCATGGATAGTCTTTTATTATAATTATATTTAAAATATGAAATATATAATATAAAATTTTAGTCTAAATAAACCTTTTTACGAGCCTTAATAAGCTAGTTTATTAGCAAGTTTACAAGCTTAATGAACTAGCTTACAAACCTTAGATGGAACTCAAGGTTGGATTAGGTCCTTTCAAAAGAGTTTTATTATCAAAATTAGTTGATTATTAATTAATGTCAAGAAAGTCCCAAGCTTAACCAAGTGGAGCTCAACTAACAAGTTTTTTGGGTAGTTTTGGAGAACCTACTTTTTATTGGTCCTGTGAGATGGTGATACATGGCCAACGTGGGCACCATACCCTTCCCAAATCCTGACACCTGCATGCAAGAACAATTCATTTTCTATCATGTTCCTTGATTTTTCTCAAGAGTCCATGCCATGTCAAACAGTTAAAACATCAAACCTCAAGAACTAAACCTTAAGTCTAGAGCTTTTGCTAGCAGGCTTAAACTGTGCGGCGCTTACTATCTTACCCCTGTAGTAGTAAGCAGGCTTAAAATCTGTAAGCAAAACACACAAAAGCAATAAGACGTAACCAACAAGTAAAAAGTGACACAGGCAACAAATCAATATATGAATAACACTTTTCATTAATATCAAATGTACGATGCTACAGAAAAGTGTGTGTGAAGGTATTGTATAAGATGGGCTATCATTGACTGTGGGCAGTCAACCGGTGACTAAAAGCTTCAATCCAAAAGCGTACTCACACCCCACAAAGAGCTTAATATGTATTTTTGGCTCTTGTAGGAGAGACATTAATTTTGGTAAGAAAGCAACACCTCTAAATTAAAATAATAATAAAAATATTTACAAGTTCCCCATCCCCCCCGCGCGCTCCCCCCCCCCCCCCCCCCCTTATACACCTACATTACAAGAGATTGTCACAACCTCCCCCACTTAATCTATTGACGTCATCGGCAAGATGTGTTGGAGCTTGACCCTAGTGCTTGAATAGTCTTGGCTTGAGCTGCTTTCCTCTCTGCCAAAGGTATAAGATCTTCTTCTATCTCCTAGCTGTTGTCTTTTTCTCCACGATCTTTCCACTTCACTAAGTGTTATGTCCGTGCTGCTCCAGTGGTTGGATTTTTGACACTTCTTTCAACAAGGATGTCTTCGACAACTTCACTAACATTGGAGTTGAACTTGACATTCGGCCGCTTTGACTTGTTACGTGCTGGATCTTATACGTTGGAGTAGTATGGCTTCAAAATACTTATATGGAAGACAGGATGAAATTTCAACCACTTTAGTGGTTTCACTTTATAGGCAGCTTTTTCGATCTTGGCAACAATAGGGACTGGACTAATGTATTTTTGAATGAGTCTCTTGTCCTTATGTCTCAATGGTCTGATCTGATCTAGAAAAAGCTTGATGAGGACCTGATCTCCAACATTGAATTCTCTAGTTCTACACCTCTCATCTGCCCACTTCTTCATGCTTTTGGAAGCTTTCTCAAGATAAGCCTTAGCAACTTTAGTTATCTGCTTCCAATCTTTTGTAAACATATAAGCTTTTAGGCATTTCCCAGAATACGGTGTTACCACTGTGTGGGGCAATAATGGTTGTCGACCCATAACAATTTCCATAGGGCTTTTGTTAGAGGAAGAGCTTCGTTGGATGAGGAAGCAAAACTGGGCAATATCTAGTAACTCTACCCAATTCTTTTGATTGGCACCTACAAAGAGACGCAAGCATTCCTCCAACATCCCATTGAACCGCTCTGTCTGTCCATCACTCTGAAGGTAGTGGCTAGAGGACATGCTAAGTTCGGACCCTAAAATGTTGAACAACTCGATCCAAAACTTCCTTGTGAATCTAGCATCCCGGTCACTCACAATGTTCTAAGGCACATTCCAGAATTTGACCACATGCTTGAAAAAAAGCTGGGCAATCTCTATAGCGTTAGAGCTTTTTTTGGTTGGAATGAAGGTGGCATACTTCGAGAATCTGTCTACCACAACAAAGATGGATGAAAGCTCCCCCACTTTTGGTAGGGAAGAGATAAAATCCATGGAGACGCTCTTCCATGGGCGAGAAGGCACTGAAAGAGGCTTTAACAGCTCTGCAGGTTTCTGCCTCTTAATCTTGTCCTACTGACAAGTCAAACATGTTCTGGTGTGGTTCATCACATCTTCCTTCATATTCGGCCAGTAGTAGCCCTGCTTTAACAAGCTCATCATCCTCTGCCAACCGGGATGACCAACCTACAATGTATCATGGCACTCCTTCATGAGCTCCTCAAGTTTCCTACCTTAGGAACATACAGACGATGGACTTAGTATAAATCAGATCACCCTCGACCAAAACCTACGAGTCTTGCCCTCATCAATCAATTGCTTCAAATTTTTGGCCAACAGGTCTTGGCTTAAGTGTTCTTTAATATGTTCTTGAATAGTACCGGCAATTCGATTAGCAAATTGTTGGGCTATTTAGGCTAAAGAAGCCAAACCTGCTCTCCTACTTAAGGCATTTGCTACCTGATTAGTCCGCCCTGTGCGGTGCATAATCTCCTTATCAAACTCTGCAAGGAACTCTTGCCATCTTGCTTGTTTAGCTGAGAGCTTGGGTTGAGTAAGGATATGGCTAGCAGCAGAGTTGTCAGTTCTTACAACGAACTTGGACCCCAACACGTAGTGTTTCCACATTCTGAGGCAGTATACAATGGCTAGCAGCTTTTTCTCTTGTGCTGAGTATCTACGCTTAGTGGGGTTTAGCTTCCGATTCTCATATGCCACTGGATGACCATCCTGTATCAGCACTCCACCCATAGCAATGTCAGAGGCATCTGTGTGGACTTCAAATGGTTTAGAGATGTCAGGTAGGGCGAGGACTGGCTCCTCTATCATAATACGCTTTAACTCTTCAAAGGTAACCTGGCACACCTTATCCCAAGACCATGCTTGATCCTTCTTTAATAGATTTGTGAGGGAAGCAACCCTTCTAGAATACCCCTCCACAAATCATCTGTAATAGTTGGCGAGTCCAAGGAATAAGTGTAACTCAGTGACACTCCTTGGGACAGGCCACTCCTTGATGGCTTCCACTTTGGCCCCATCCATTCGAATCTGCCCCTCTTCAATTACATGCCCAAGAAAGTTGATACACTTCTGGGCGAAAGCACACTTCTCTCGCTTCACATATAGATGATTCTCTTTGAGCTTCTGAAAGACCATCTGCAAGTGCTTCACATGATCCTCCAACGCCCTGCTGTACACTACAATGTCATCAAGGTAGACCACCACAAATTTATCCAAGTACTCACAGAACACATTGTTCATTAGAGTATAGAAGGTTGCAGGGGCGTTAGTGAGACTAAAGGGCATCACTAGAAACTCATAGGCACCATAGAGGGTAACACAAGTGGTTTTGGGCTCGTTACCCTCAGCAATGCGGACTTGATAATATCCCAAGTGAAGATCCAATTTAGTGAAGTATTTGGCCCCACTCGGTTGATCAAATAAATCAGCAATGAAAGGAATTGTATAATGATTCCTCACAGTTAACTTGTTGAGAGCCCGATAATCAATGCATAGTCTCAAACTCCCATCATGCTTCTTCTAAAATAGGACAAGAGCCCCATATGGTGCTTTTGAAGATCTAATGAAACCCGCCTCTAATGGGTCATCTAGCTGCTTTCTCAATTTAGCAAGCTCTGGGGGCGACATTTGGTATGGAGCTCTAGCGGGTAGCTTGACCCCTGGGATAATCTCAATCTCATGATCTATAGTCCTTCTTGTGGGCAGTTCCATCAGGAGTTTGTCTGGCATGACAGTATTAAACTCCTCTAAGACATTTTGAATCACTCATAGTATCTCTTCATTCCTTCCATCCTCTCTCTATTAAGATTGCAAGGAATGTAGGCTCCTGACGTTTGAGCCCTTGCTTAAGTTAGAGCGCAGATAACATCATTGCCCCGATACCCTTCTCATTATTACTTCCACTACATGTCTTCTACCTTTGTATAGGCACAAAACAAGGTTTGTCATCCATGAATAGCAAGCAATCCATTGATGGCATGGAAGCAACTTTGGCATTCCTCAAAAAGTCTATCCCCATGACTATTCTAAAGTCATCTAGGGGAATCATAGTGAAGTTAAGATTTCCACTCCAATCTCCCACCTTCACTTCTATACCTTTGGCAACTCCTTTGACTGGATGTGCCTTAGAGTTTACTGCTTTGATATGGCTAGTATCATCATCTGTCAACACTAACCCCAATCTCTCGGCCTCGGGCACATCAATGAAGTTATGTGTGGCTCCCGAGCCTACCATTACACTGGCACTCTTGCCATTGATGTGCAATTGAACGTACATTAAATCGTTGTTGGTCTTGGCTTTGTTGTGCACTACTAAAGCCTTCCCCACTGCTGACAGCATGTGAAGAGCTCCCATCCGGGGCTGCTCTTCGCATCCCTCTTCAAACACTTCATTTTGACAAATGCTCTTGGCCTTCTTTGCCATAGCATTAAGTGCTACCCTCTGTGGGCACTCTACTACCTTGTGCGGTCTGTTGCACAAGAAGCAAGAGAATGTGGGCTTCTTGTCGCTGCTCAATGCTCCACCTTTCCTCGACTGGTAAGAGCCATAGGATTTCTTTTAGCCCCCACTAGTACTGTTGTTGCTTGAACTTGGGGCTTCCCCACTCTTAGGTTTGCCCGGGTTGTTATATCTTACACCATCGTGTCCTGGTGACACGTTCTTCCTTCTAATGTCAGTAGTGTAATCTGTCAAGCGCTCTGCTGCTGCTTGTGCTTCAACCAAGTTTGCTACCCATTGCCTCTGCAACTCATTCCTAGCGTATTGCTTCAACCCCTATAAAAAATAGAATAGCTTATCGTTCTCACCCATGCTCTTGATGTCGAGCATAAGCATCGAGAACTCTCAAACATACTTTCGAATGTCATCGTGCTATCTAAGCTCACGCAGCTTCTTTCTAGCATTATATTCAACATTTTTTGGAAAGAATTGAGCTCTCAATGCAGTCTTCATCTCGTCCCATGTATCAACATGCGTCGTTCCATTTTGGATATGCACGTACTTAGTGTGCCACCACAACTTGGCATCACCTGTTAGGAACATAGCTATCATGGAGACCTTTGTTCTTTCATCAGTTTGTCCAATAGCTGCATAGTATTGTTCCAAATCGAAGATGAAATTCTCCAACAATTTGGCATCCCTTACGCCAGTGAATGCTTGAGGATCTGGCACCTTTAGATAGGCAACATGTGCAGGAGTTGGGGCAGGAGTGTTTGCAACCGCTCTAGTCAACAAGGCAATTTGCTACTTCAACTTATCTAATGCTTCAACAGTTGCATAGTTGGCCAACTCAGTTCCTACCCCTTCGATCGACACCCACACCTGTCTCTCAAAAATTATCAACCAATTCTTCAACCCTCGCATTAGTCACTTCATTAGCTGCTTCAAGGTCTATCGCATTTATATTAAGTGCATCCTATGTTTCTAGTTGCTTTATAATTGTTGCCATCTTTTCTTCGAGGTTGTCCACTTTCTTGCACAACTCGTCTTGTCGTGTCATGGTTGTTCCCGTTGGAATAATCTATGCTCTAATACCAACTGTCACGGTCTAGGGATTTCGCTAGCACACTTAAACTGTGCGGCACTTACTATCTTATCTCTGTAGTAGTAAGCAAGCCTAAAATCTGTAAGCAACACACATAAAAGCAACAAAAAGTAGCCAACAACAAGTAAAAAGGGACATGGTAACAAATCAATATATGAATAACACATTTTATTAATATCAAATATACGAGACTACAGAAAAATGTGTGTGGGAGCATTATGTAAGATGGGCTATCATTGACTATGGGCAGTTAACCGATGAGTAAAAGGTTCAATTCAGAAGAGTACTCACACTCCCACAAAGAGCTTAATATGTATTTTTCGCTCTTGTAGGAGAGATATTAATTTTGGTGAGGAGGCAATACCTCTAAATTAAAATAATAATAAAAATATTTACAAGTTCTCCCCCCTATATACCTATATTACAAGAGATTGTTACACCAGTGACCTCTGTTATCAGACATAATGTTGAAGGGCAGATACTGTGGACATTCAGTCACAACGCGAGGTGTGTGTCATGTTCTTTTTTTGTTATGTAGCTTCAAAAAGTGCTTGCTCATCAAATAATTACATAAACAGCTTTTTGACCTTGCCTTATCTTATCTTACTAAAGGCAGATTTCTAGAGCAATAATGCCATGTTAGAAGAAGAAGACGTGCTATCTCCATATAAAAGTTCATTAAAAGTAAGTATTGTTTCACCAAATGCTATCACATATCTGCTCAATGACATAAAGCAACCACTTTAGGAATAATGCCATGTATTCTCAGCTTCTCTATCTACAAACTCAATTCTTAGCAACCGCAACTACTTGCTTATTGATACTGCTGCCAGTGAAGAAGTCCCACCTTCAGTAATGTCTCCAACATATGCAATCTCTGCCTTCCTTCAGGTGCTCTCATGTCAGCAAGTACCACATCAAGCATCTTGCCTACAACAGTGTCAAAGTAAAACGTCCATGGCTTGAGCAAAGGAACTGTCAAATGTCAGACACAAGATATATTTATGGCCTTGTATGAGTTCAAAAATATCGTAACACAGAGCATAGGCAAAGATCATTGCTAACACTAGATATGTTAAGCAAGCATGACCAGGGGAGATTAAACCAAATCCCCTTTGGTTTGAATCTATAATTTTATTTCTACTTGTAAATTTATCCACTATAAGAGTCCAGAGTATACTGGCCATGTATTGCTAAAATCAATTGAATATCATGACGTCCCAAGAGGCAACCTCTCTATGGTGCACAAGGATTTGGGTATGTCACATGATTAGAAGAAGATGATAAGTACCACGTTTTCACCTTAACAAACTCACGGATAATAAATGAATGATAAACTAGCAGCAAACCGTGACTCCACAAATCAACTTGATCAGTACAGGCCTCACTTTTTTAAAGCTGCATCTAGATCCGGCATGTTCCTGAAATTAAAAGGCTCCTCAAATTTGAACTCGTTTTTAAGTAACGGAACCTGAATCTGAATGAAGCAAAGGACAAAGGACATTATAGAGTCTATCCACAGGTGAAACATGCCAGGCACCACTCCATAAGCAAAAGAAAATCTCACTTTGCTTCCAAAAATATTAGAAAGGAAATATATTCCCACACTTGATAAGTTATGTAACATATAACATTAAGCACACGAAGATAGGAAGTCATATGAAGAACAAAACGTGAAATTGAAATACACGGTTCCTTGTATATTATAAGAACAACAAAGAGTTACCTTTTCCCCGGTACCAGCACTACCAACAACATAGCAACCCATCAATTTTGCAAACTGCCTGCAGCAGCAAAATCGAATACATATTCTTCCTTCTTCAGTGAGCAAACTTCATAAAATTCACATAGGCCGTTAGACCTAGGATACCTACAAGGCAATGTACTTCTGTTTAGCTGAACGTTTGATCTACCAGAAGAGAGACGAGGACCATAATACAACATTAATAAGAATTTACAAATAATAGAGAAATACCCTGGAATTTGCAATAATATGCAAAATAAAAGGGATGTTTTTTCCTCATTTAACCCCAAAAAAAATGATTTCACTCAATAACATTAAATTTAAATTGCTTACAAATGATTATATGCATAATCATGCACAGAGTATTCAACGATAGTGTTGTATAATCAATAATTAAAGGGAAAAGTGATGGATTAAAAAATGGAAAAAAAGGAAAAAAGCACACTGACTTTTTTGATCAATTTTCCTTCCTTTATAGTTTGGAGGAGGCTTCTTAAAGCCTCAAGCTAGAGCCCAGAGTCACTCACTACAACATGTGAAACCTTAAAAGCAGCATGATGAGAATTCTTGATGATACTACCAAAAGATAGTTTTAAATATTATAGCAGACCTCTTTAAGTTTAACAGCCCATCATAAACTCTCCATTATTTAATGACAATTAGACATTCAAATGTTGACCTTATAATCAAATGTTCGCCCTACAAATTTCAAAACTCCATCAAACATAGGGTGAAATACCATTTGTAACCATCTCATGAGCAAGTTGTGTTGCCATGTCTTTTTCGCCATTCTTGGGAAATCCTTCAATTATGATTTCATAACCAAAGTAATCTAGCATCCGGACTCTTTCATTTTACGAAATAAGCTACAAGCATCTATTAGATGGTGTTCTTTGCATAAACTGTTTAATATGATATTATATGTCCTAACATTAGCTTCAAATTTAAGTTGAGTTCTAGCTTAAACAAAAATTTTACTCCAAGTAGAATAAATATTTCTCAATATCATCCTGATCACAAAGAGTGGTTCACCATGAAGGGGATATTTTTATTTTCCCTTCCGGACAGAATGAAATGCATAGGGGACGGTCTTTCATTGCAGCATGCTCTTCAATTCTAGCCTAACAAGTTTAGTTAAGTTGAACTCAAGCTAAAGTTTTTTTGCTCACATAAGTGCGAGCCTATATTTTTGGAGTGAGATCAATATTATCATATCCCTTTTGTTTCTGTTTATGCAAATTGTTTTTGTATTTTTGGACGTGACTAGGTTGGGCTTCTTATTGGCCTAAAAAACAAAGGGCACTTCTTCCTAGCTCATAGATTTCTATAGTTTTTCTTTCTATTTTGTTTTTTGTTTTTTGTTTTTTTTTGGTTAATTATATTTCTTCATGGCAAAACGGTAAGGGTTGTTTACTTAACTGTTAGTATCTACATAGCAAGTCATGCATATTTGACATGCGATGCTATGATTAGTAAAGGGAAGTACAAGAAAGAACAACTAGATAGTTAAATAAATTTGAATCTAATTATGGATTGGGTTCAACTATTGCACCATAGGGATTCACTTTAGCTTTATCGTTTGGTTGATTTGGTTAATGAAAATTTATCAAAACGCACATGATAATCTTCAAATGTAACAAGACTCCGTTGGATAGTCCATGAATATTGAGTAAAAATTCACCTGAGAAACCTTTCTTAAAAATCCATGGGAACTTACTATTTTTGAACACCACTAAAGATAGATGGGTTTCATTCAATGTCAATGCTTTAGAAAGCCATTCTAGCAATAAAGGTCTGATGGGTTAAATTCAATATTAATGCTTTAGTGACCAACTCTAGCAATCAAGCATCTATTGAAGGTGTTTGTGACAGAAAAGCAGATGCAATCGTGAGTTTTCAGATAAAAATCAAGCCATCTAGAAGTTCTATCAAGTAAATTATGGGTCAAATTGTGGGGTCCCAATTTTGTGAGGAAAAGGAATATAGAATAGTAGAGAACAATATGGACTCCAAAATTACTGTTTCAATGTTTAATCGAAAATGTGACACTGTTAATGTTACTATCTGTTCTTGCATGTGTTGACTTGAAGACTACATTATCAATATTTGCAAAATGATACAGGAATGCAGTTGCAGGCTTTTAGGTGTCCCAATCCTAGGATTTTGTTCTGTTTTGTGATATTATAAGATCGTCAAATAATTACCTATTGTGACTGTACAATGTTTCGCAGACAATCACTTCATAAAGACAGATCAATGACCACAAACCAACTTTTACTATAGGGACACAAAATTGCATGCAAATAAATAGGCAAGCCATTTTGGAATTAATGCAAAATATAAATGTATATATAAAGATATATATGGACAAATTTCTACATTCGGATAGAAGAATAGGAAAAAAGATGCTCTGTCATACAAACATTCACATTACTGGTAGTTCCAGAGAATAAGGTAAAAAGGGCAGGGAGAAATTCTTTAAGGGAAATACATAATGAGAAAACAGTGCTAAGGTGATTGACTATACCAGCTTTGCTGCTGTTTTAATGGATGATGACAACGCTGAAGCCATCAGCACCCTTTGTATCAGCATTGCTGATGCTTCTCAGCACAACTAGTGGTGATTAGAAGCACACAAAATTTTGATAAACTAGAGCTTGCAGTCTTCTCCTTTCTTCATAATCAATATATTCATTTCTCAAGTTTCTAAATCCATTCAATCAATCTATCATAAGTTAGATTTTCCTCTCTATTAGGACATAAACCATTCTTAACCATCTCATGAGCAAGCTGTATTGCCATCTCTTTTTCACCATTCTTGATAAATCCCCGAATGATAATTTCATAACTGAAGTAATCAGGAGAGCATCCGTGATCTTTCATTTCAGAAAACAATGGATAAGCATCCATCACACGACCTTCTTTACATAAACCATTCAACATTATGTTATGTGTCCTAACATTTGGTTTGAGACCCAAAACACCCAAAGATTTGAAAAGCTCTTTTGCCTTTTCCAACTTTCCACCTCTACAAAGTCCGTTAATTAGAACATTATAGGAAACAATGTCAATAGCTAGCTTCATATCTTGCATGTTTCGAAACAATGACATGGCCTTATCAAGTTGTCTATTTTTGCAAAGACCATCTAACAATATATTGTAAGTGTCTATATCAGGTGGTTGATCATGAGCTTGCATCTCATAAAATAGCTTCTCTGCTTCCTCAATTCTACTTGCCTTACAGAGGCCATCCATGAGAGTGTTATACGTGATGACACCAAGATTGACACCCTTGTCGCGCATTCCTCCAAAGAGAATGACGGCCTCATCAATTCTTTTAACTTTACAATATCCATTAATCAATGTACTATATGTAATGACATTTGGAGAGCAGCCTCTTTTAACCATCAAGTTAAATATTCTAAGAGCATCCTCGATTTTGTTCCTCATGCAATAACCATTTATCAGTGAATTATAAGTAACCGAGTTAGGTTCCCCACCTCGACAAATCATTTCATCCACTAGGTGTTCAGCCTCAACTGCTCGTCCCCTTTTGCAAAGTGCATCCACAATTATGCTAAAGGTCTGAACATCAGGCTTAATACCCTTCCGCACCATTTCTCCTAACAATTTTCCAACATCTTCAAACTTAGCAGCATGACATAAACTTTGAATAATGCACGTATAAGTGACAACATTCGGACAGATACCTTCACTTATCATTTGTTCCAATAGTGCTTTAGCTTCTGTAATTTGACCAATGCTGCAAAGACCATCAATTAAAGATGAATAAGTGATGACATTTGGATGAATCTCTTTTCTAACCATACGAGTCAAGAGCTCCATAGCCTTTGTTATGTAACCATCCTTGCAAAGTGCATCAACAATTAAATTGTACGTGACCATCTTCACATGCTGGCAGCCTCTTTCCTCCCACTTGTTGAGCATACCAATGGCCAACTCAACGTTCGCTGATCTGCATAAGCACTTAATTATCGCAGTATAAGTAAATGGATCAGGCTCAACCCCTTCTTCTTCCATTTTCTTCACCAACCCGACAACTTGACTGTTATTACCTTGAGCAGAAATCCCATTAATCAGAGTGGTGAAGGTCACAACGTCAGGTCGAAATCCAAGTTTTATTATCTTGCCTAAGACTGCAAAACCTAACCCAACACGCTCTAGATGGCATAAACAATTGATTAGAACATTCAACACGTAGATATTCCGAGAGTGCCCTAGTGAATCCATCCGCTCAATGAATGTAATAGCATGAGTATAATGTTTCATTTTCACCACAGCTCCCAACAGCAGAGTGAAATCAGGGGCTGTTGGCAAAGGTTTAAGATCGATCATTCGATTGAACATAAGCTGAGCTTCACCCAGACTCTTCAATCCACCATTCTTGCACTTAGTCCTAACATAGTTCAGGAAATCACAGTTCGGAGGTTCTAATAAACAAGGCTTAATGACACTAGAGAACCCTAGACATGGAAAACGAGGATAGGAGAGAGAGGTAATAAGATTATCAGTAAAGAAGTGAAATTTACCTTTTTTATTAATGAGAAGAAGAGAACGCAAAGCCACGTTCATAATTTTGTCGCTACCTTCAATTTCCCAGAGCAGAAGACACAGAAGAAGGGAGCGAGCTAGCAGGAAAGAAAAAGAAGGTGATTTATATCGGTATTGATTTTATATAGGTTTGATTTGATTAGTTTACTAGTAAAATTATCTTTTTATAGGCATTATATCAATATAAATTTAGTATTTTATCAGTTTGGTATCTATTTGATGTAAAAATGATATCAAAACAACTAATCAGAAAGCTCTTAAACTATTTTTGGATCACGGATTTATTAGTATATCATTATTTGTTATAAGATAATTTTAAAGAAGGCCAATTAATTTGAGTTTTTTTTTTTCCTTTCAATTTTCAACTAATTTTCTAGCTTTAATTGGTTATAAGTACATTTTTATATTTTTTATGTTACAGGATAAACTCTTATTTTTATGAGAATGATTGACAAAGTGTAAAAATTATGAGAAAAAGGAAAAAATATTATTTAAAAAAAATTATGAAAATCCCACTAGGAAAAACATATTTTCAGTTTTAGATAATTGAGACGAGGTTTTTAGATGAGATTGATGTTTTCGAATAAACCTCATCTCTTCAACAAACGAGGTTCATTTTTAGTAATGACATCGTTTCTTGAAGAGACGAAGTTCTTAGTAAATAACCTCATATCTTCAAAAGATGAGGTTCTCAAGGATTAGAACTCCTACTAGCTCTTCTTCATCATTTCGCGCGACTGCATTTCTCTCCCAAAATTTTCACATTTGAAACCCTAATCCTAGCTTCGTCGATTTCTAGTGTGATTTAGGCAAAATCGGAGCATGATTTGGAGTTGTATCGATTACCAGGTGTTGGAAAAGTGATAAGATCGTGAAGAAGCGAAGAAATTTGTGCAGAAATCCCCGAAATCGTGGCAAAATCGATAGGTAATTGCCTTTGAATTTTCGCGTGAATTTTCTCTTTTTTCTAGTGTTGCATTGTTGAATATTGGATGTTGAGATCATAAATTTGTTGTTACTATTGTTGCATTATTGTATGGGCTTGAGAAATGTGGTTGGCATGGGGTTTTGCTTTTTTTTTTTCTGTTTTTTTCCGTTTCATTTCCATCGAATGGGGCAATTTTATTTTTTTTTTTCCGTTCCCCTCTCCTTTTTTTTAGGTTTTGTAGTTTTTTTCAATTTATGTAATGTAATTAATGTGCAATTGTTATTATACTATTTAGTTTTTGAAATTAGGAACCAAATCATGAAGTTATATATTAGTATACATCATATACATTTATTATATACTATCAGAAGACTGGAGTGAATATAAAAGCATTAGTATATATGCTTAAATATTAGATAAGTGCAGTAGATAAGTCATGGTGCAACTTTCATGCATTCACCCTATGAGATAACAGGATAGGTGAGGAGGGGAAATGGATAAGGTCAAGTTTGCACTATAAGCTCATGGCAACATTGTGGAGGGGAATGATGGTTTTGGTTATGGTAAGTAGCCAGTTGCGGTAGTCAGTATTAGTAGGAACTCAACATATGAGAAAATACTTGGTATAATTTGTAATAGACTTAAGGTAAATAGGTCTACACATCGGGTTGAGCTGTATCATAAGGTAGTTATTGGAGATAGGACACTACACTATGACATTATTACAATGACTAATGATAATATTGCACATGAGATGTTCGTGTACACTGAAGGGTCAGTGCCTGTGTATGTGCAGATATTTGAGAACGAATTGCCACAGGCACCTATAGGGGAAGTGGGAATTCATGGAAATATTGGCAGCCAAGGGCTGGCTGGTTGACTCAAAGTCAACTCTAATCCAGACAATAGGTAGCGCACAGATGTAAATGGGTAACTTTGAAAATACTACACCGAATTGGGCATGTGATCACGATACTAATGTGATGCAAGACTCCTCAGCAAGCAAATCTAGTGATGATTATGATGATGGAAATGATAATGTGGTAGCTTTTTCTCAGGAAGATGCTGCAACCGGCGTACAACGTAATAGAAATGACTGGTACAGTTTTATGGCTCCTACAGACGTTGTTGCAGTTGGGAGCTCAGTGTCGATACCTTTTTTTATTACTGATGTTGATAGTAGTTATGCTGTATTTGATGATGAGTAAGAAATGAGTGCTGAAAATTAGAGTCTCAATGATGAATTTAAGGTTGGGATGTGGTTTGAGACTAAAGATCGTCTCATAAAAGCAATTAAAATGTGGCATATATCGAATCATTATAACTTCAAGATGGTAGACTCGGACCTGAGATCATGGGTAGTTAGATGTACTGATATCCATAATAGAGGTTTGAAGTGGAGACTCAGAGGGAGTTACAAGAAGCATGGCAAGTGGTTTCACATCACCAAATATGAATGACTGCACATCTGTCACGCCCCGAAGGGTACCCTAAACGTGGCAGTCCGCCACATATAATATCAAGGCTTAAGAATGGCTACCTTAGTCATGCGAAAGCCTTAATATTATATGTAAGGCGTCTAACACGGTAATAGGAGACGCTTTTGGGAAGCATAGTTTAAGCAAGTAAAGATAAACATACAAGAATCCAGAAATAAAGTATATCATATCATAAATAACCAAAGGTCTGTTACATAATTTCTTAGGGGCATACCCCCGCTAATTCCAAGGATCGAGATAAACTTCATAACATCCAAAATACTACATTAAAGATTTCAAAGGAATTCTAATCTAAGTCTTCGAGTAGATTTCCTCCAAAAGCTTCAATATAAAACGTACACGGATACGGGAAGACCTCGGGCACAAAAATAGGTGTTCCTGAGAATACAAATATCTATAGGGGTGTAAGCTTATGGGCTTAGTGAGTAAATCCCAAAATTCATACTCGAAGAAAATTATCAATCAAGTTTATTATTCAAACATATGAAATGCAACAACCACGTGAGCATACAAGACATATGACTTTCCGGGAATCATATGTTGAATGAATTACGCCCTTCATTCGGGGTTGGGTATTCAGGCCAATTACAGCCACAACTTTTAAAAAACTTTTATAGATCTTACCGGCTCCTATACGCCATCAAAAACTTGTAGTTATTACAGGCTCCTACTAGCCACCAATTTGTAGTTTTTACTGGCTCCTACTCGCCACTTACATGATATACCGGTTATGTCTACCACCACTATTATACACTTGTCCCACCAATTGTATAGTAGTGAATGCAATGTGACTCAACATATGAAGTGCATGAATAATTTCTTTAATTAAAGTCTAGTAGTTACATTTAACTTCTTTCAAGTGATCAACCAATTTCAAACATTCAAGATATTAATGCACATACAACTTTATTATAAACAAATCGAGTTTCGATATACTTAGTATTCTTTCAACATATTATCATACACTTCCTTTTGATTTTGCCTAAATTCTAGTGCAACTAATTTTACAAGCACAATCAGAGTATGAGAAAATTAACGGGAAGTAACTCACTCACTCGCCATGATGACACCTTTCTTGAAATGGATGAGTCGTTCGGAATTTCCACTTAATCGTAGTAATCCTCGGGATACGAACAATCCTCCTCGTGATTATCTAATCAAGAAGAATACCCAAAATGAGTATTTCATGAAATTCTATCTTGAAGATTCTAATCTTTTCTTAAAATCGTAGTAAAATCGTATAAGGGGAAATTCCAACTTAAAATGGCCATAACTTGCTCATTTTAACTCGGAATTTCGCGTATAATATATCGTTTTCTACCTACTCGAAAAGATCTACGCATTTCTAAGCTTATTTCCATAAAACTAAGTCGTTTGGGTTCCGAAAAGGTAGCGACCAGATTTGCCACGAATTTGCAAACACTTGTTTTCCTTCTTGTAAACAAAGCTCATTTGAAAAGATAAATATTTCAATTATTTTGTAAACTTTTGAAAGGTATATATATATATATGTAATGACTCATAACAAATGTATGAAGTAAATGAAGTTGTCTCAACTTATAAAAATAAGGTTTTAAAAGACTTTGAACTTGAGATTCTATTGAATATTTCTTTTGAAAGATCTTGAGTTATTGAGATGAATATTCTTTTTCTAAATTTAATCTCTTAATTTCTTTAAATTCCTAAGGTGTGGTTTTATTTTCAAAACTTGGATTCAAAAGTAATAAAATGACATTTTTTTTTTCTTGTAATGATTCCAAAAGAATATTTCTTGATGAAAGATAAGTTTTCATAAAACCTTTTGTTTATGTAAGAAAAATCATTTCCAAGCATGTTCATGGTTTTTAGAAATCTATTTCCTATTTTATTTAAAAGAACTTTAGTTTTAGAAAGACACTTCTCTCTATTTTTGTTGAGACAAAAACATTATGTTCATGCATGAATATGAATCATAACTATAGAAATATAAAGGAACATAATAACTTGAAAGCTTAAGTAAATAATAAAGTAAATCAAGTATTGGGACCTTAGCTTCATCAAGGTACCCCGGGACTAAGAAAAGACTAGTCCCGAAAAGAAAAGAAAGAGAAATTGTTTTGACTTGATGAGGACAAGTCTAAGACTAGAATGACTAGTCTTAAAATCAACTTGAAATAAATCGCAATAAGTAAATAAATTGCATGAAAGATAAATAAATTGCAAGATAATGAGCTTATATGCTCTAAATAGTATATATAGTTATATAGATATATTAGATAGTAGTAACATAAAGGAAATATAAAGAACATAAAGGAACATAAAGAGATTGATATTATGAACAAAAACAAAGTATGAACTAATGTTGCTTTCTTAACCTTCATGGTTTTAGAAAACATACACTAAGCTCATACTAAGTAGATGAACATGAAGAATTCTTGAGAAATTTCTTACCTAAAGGAAACTAAACTAAGAAGACTTCTTGAAAACTCTTGAGAGAAATTGGAGAGAAATTTTTGTAGAGTAACTTTAGAGAAGAAGAGGTGTGAAAGAAGTGAAGGTATGAGGGGGTATTTATAGGAAAATGTGGGAGATAATTTGTGTTAATTAAATAATTGAAAAATAAAACAATTGAGGGATAGAGGAGGGCCGGCGCCACATATGGGGAGAAAATTTATTTTTTTGTTATTTTGTTAATTAAAAGTAAGAAATGAAAGATGTGAAATTGTATTGGAAATGAAAATGTGTAAGAAATAGGTATAGGTTGTAAGAGTAGGTTGTAAGAAAAAGTAGAGATAGATGAATAGTGTAGAATAGTAGAAAATAGTGTAATGTAAAAGTAGACATGACAATTAATACCGGTAGTAAGAAAATACGCGTATAAAAGCGATATCTGATATTTTTAGCTATCGAAAAATTACGAAATTGATATTTTTGGAAATCTCATATTTTTACGAGTCTAACGGTATATTCGGAATATTTTTCCTATTCCGGGCTTCCGGACACGTTTTTCAAGAACTATGTCCGATCGGGTTCAAAGGACACTCGAATTTTCAATCTGATATTTTTATAAAACCTATAGCTATTACGAACTATTATAACTAATTTTTCCAACTTCATTTTCTAGGGCTTGAGAAAACGGCAATGCCGGACTTAAGCGGTTACGGTAAACTAGGGTTTTGTTGACTCTGGGAATCCGGTTGACTTCCGATTAGGGTTTAAACTATAATTCGAATCCAAAAATTTCGGGGATTTACAACATCTGCTTGAATGAAATCACTGGACATGACCACTCTCAGTTAGACTCGACTAGCATTTCTATGTGCATTATCTTGGAGATTCGTAATTCTCTAAATGTGAGAGCAAAGGACCTGTAATTGACCATCTTAAACGAGTTTAGGTACAATATTCATATGAAGAGAATTTGTAAGGCGAAGCGAAAAGCTGTTGAACAAGTATATGGAAGTTGAGAACAGTCATATGTTGAGCTCTCGCATATACTTAATACGATAATAGAGGCAAATCCAGGAACAAAGGTTGAGTGGAGAACTATGGATTTAGATACAGTGAGAAACGTCTTCCTTGACAAACTCTTCTAGGCATTTGCTCCTTGTGTTGAAGCATTCTAGTATTGCAGGTATGTTTTGGATATATGGTTATATTTATTTACAAAGGATTGATATTGGTGAACTAAGTTATATGTATTGATTGTTTGTAGACCCGTAGTCACTGTTGACGGCACCTTTTTGTATGGCAAGCACAAGCATAAACTGCTTATCGCAGTAGCAATAGATGGGATAAATCATATAGTTCCATTAGCGTATTGTCTTGTTGATGACGAGAAAGAGGACTCATGGAGTTGGTTTCTTACAAAATTGTTGTAACACGTTATCAAGAATCGTTCAAACATCTGCTTAATATCTGACCGGCATGCCGATATTAAGAGTACAGTTAAAGGTAAGTATGTTGTGTGGCCTAGAGGGTAGCCACGGCGGTGGTGTATCGAGCATGTTGCTAGCAACTTCAACTTGAAGGCCAAAAGCCATGAATGTAAGGAATTAGTTAAAAGAGCAGCATACCAAACGCAGATTAGAAAGTTTCATGGTTACTTCAATGCAGCAAAGCAAAGTAGTTCATGGACGTTGCGATATTTTCACGAGTTGCATCCATGTATGTGGACTTTATCTTACGATGAAGGCATAAGATTCGGAATTGGTACAACAAACATAGCTGAAAGTTACAATTCTGTTCTAAAAGATACTCGGTGCTTACTTGTGGTAGCATTAGTGAAAAATCCATCTATAATTGCAACTATATATTCAACATTCAAAGATGGGAGGCTATTGAAGCAATGAATTTGGGTATGTTGCTTACATCATATGCTAGAACAAAGTTTAAGGGGTGGAACAATGTAGCAAGTGCCCATCGGGTAACATGTTTCGATTACTACTAACGAATATTTGAATTTCTAATCGCTCTATGCCCTACAATGTATGGCCAAAAGGGAGATCGCATTTAGAAAGTGGAGTTGCAAGCAGACAGATACACGTGCAATAAGTGGCAGACATATATAATCCCATGCTTTCATGTAATGGTAGTAATGGGAACTCTGCATATGGATTGTGTTGGCCAAGTAGGGCAATGGTACAGATGGGAGAATCAGCTACGAGTGTATGGTTGATCCTTCATACCTACGGTAGATAAGGCTAATTGGACTCCTCTCGATGTTCCAAAGTGGCACCCCATCCCAGGACTTATTATAAAAAAGGTTAGGCCAAGAGAAAAATGATTTTAGAATGAGACGGATATTCTAGATGGCCCACGAGGTTATTCATGCAATTTGTGTGGGTAGACAAACCACAACATCAGAAGTTGTCCTAGTAAGCGAGTTGTTAGTAGGACCCTTACAAGGTAGTCGAGTTGAAGTGGTATTTATTTGGTTCATGTCATTTCTTTTGCTACATTTACCTCGCATATTTCATCTATTCTTGCTTCTTTTTGTACATATGCTTCTACTAACACTATTCCTTACTTTCTTCATTGCAGATGGATCCGAGACTGCTCGATGAATCCATATGTATAGGGCAGCATGTTCATAGATCGAGGTTGGCATGGGAGGGATAGGTAAGATTTTTTCCTGATGTAATTATTTAGATCATCTGGACAAAGTTTGCCATGGATTTTTTTTTTCAAATGCAGGAGCACGTGATGTCACATTATTGCCGTAGAGAGGTGAAGCTTAGACGGCAAGACGACATGTCTACAGTTTAAGATGATAGACTTGTTCCACTTCTTTTGCATGGCGGTTTCATTGGTGCTACCCAGATACCATTTGTACCGTTAGATTGACACCTTATTATAGCTTGGTAAAGAGATGGTGTCTAGAGACCCACACGTGTCACATGCCGACAGTTGAGTGGATTGTGACGTTACAGGACATTGCTGCATTCATCGACCTATCTGTCAATGGCTATGCAGTTACTAACACTTCTCATATTGATTGGCTAGCGTTATGCCATCAGTTATTGGGAGTTAGACCACAGCCCAGTGTGGATATGGATGGTGGCCGGCTGAAGATGTCATGGTTAGATTCACACTTTAGAGTGGTACCTGATCAGGCATATGACATCACTCTTTGATGATATGCTAGGGCATAAATTCTACTGCTTTTGGGAAGCTTTATTGTTGCAAACAAATCGTCCTATATGGTTCAAGTTATGTATCTCCAGTTTCTCGATGACTTAGAGAGAGTAAGGCAGTTCGCATGGGGAGCAGCTTGCTTGGCATGGCTATACAGACAGCTATGCATGGTTTCCTATATAGACATGGGCAACATAGCAGGGCCCTGGTAGTCCTCCAAATCTCGGCATGGAAGTACTTTCCACACATCGTCCCGTTATGCCGACAGGTCACATCAATTATTGTGAGTCGCCCATTGATTGGTTATTGGGGTACTACTTTCGATATCACTCGCTCTCCCACACATTTGCTATTCGAGTAGAGGGGTGTTTCGATAGACAGTTCCTTAACTAGATATCTATTCGTACATTTTATGTGTTGACATGTATATTGTTTCATTATATTTACTAATGTATACGAAACATTTTTTTCTTTTACAGGTTGTTTGGGACTCCTATGCCGTTATTATGAATTCCCTCCCTTATTACTGTCGGGCTGGTAGTGACATATGGCATGCTTAAGTCCTCTTAGTTTGCTTTCATATTGTCAAGCACTATTACCCAGGCAGGATGCTCAGACAGTTTGGTGGTTTCCAGGGGATTCCCGACCATCTAGCTAATATGAGAGCCCTACATGAGCTAGACTTATGAGGGCATTTCGAGTAGAACTAGGCGACAGAACACGCCAAGTAGATAATTGAGTGGGATGATAGGCGCGATCGCATTGTCAAGGTACCAAATATTCCTACCGACACATTTATAGATTATTTCAACTGGAACTATGTGATCACTAGGCATTGGATTAGTCGTACAAGGACCATTATTCGATATATGGTTAGTTCACTGATTAGATAAACTATATATGGATTTATATTGTGTTTGTTATTCACTGATCTAATTGTTTCCTTTCGCTTGCAGGCAAATTTCATCTACAGAGTCTCGGAGATTCCACCATATGACACTCCTATCACTGCACGAGATGTCATTCGTGTAGTGGTTGGGTTTATAGGACTTAATTTGAATGATCCAGTGCTAGTGCCAATACTAGCAGCAACACCTGAAAACCTACAGCCTCAGCCTATATAGAGATGGCGACCAGCTAAAAAGAGGCGTAAGCAGGTTCGAGGTCAGGAGCGAGGGTGAGCCCGAGGTGTACATATCAGAGACAAGCCTTTGCCCTCGCATGTACACGTATTTGATGAGCCAGGCTTTCCACAGTTCCTTCATTTCGAGTCTGGTCCATCATCATCATCATATGCTCATCTAGATAAGACCCCCATGACAGACACATAATACATTGAGTTCTACACCCCTCTTGCTCCACAAAAGAGGTGACCGTCACTGCCACATGATATGGGGGAGGGACTCACTCAGGTGGAGACAGACTTAGTCCCATTTCATTCTTATGGTATTAGTAGTGCAGATGGGGATGCCACACTCACACAGGTCAATCTGACTATGGAGCTTCCCATCAGGATGTCCATCAGCATACACCATTCCCTTGGACATTTGCCAGGTGAGGTTGATGGAGGCAGGGTACCTAGCAGTAGCTACTACATTGATTTTTATCTTTTATGATTCTTGTATATGGATTCTTATTTTTTCTCATTGATGTTTGTAGTTATCATAACATTTATGTAATTAACTCATCATTCATTCGATTCTTCCACGTTATGAAATTTTTATTATGTGTGTTGAGAATGTTTTGACACTTCTATGTGATTGAATGACTTAGGTTTGGCACCGAGCTTTGATGGATTGGGTTTGAGAATACTATTGTGGTTGGGTTATGAAGTCTGGAAGTTATTTAGCCATGATGGATGGTGGCTAATGAATGATTATGTTTTACTATGTACGATTTTGATAGGTTTTAACAATTAATGTAATATGGGGGTAATTTACAATTTTGGATAAATGGGGGGATAGTTTATGCTGACCTTGTCTCTTGAAGGGACGAGGTCTTAGTTATCTTGACTTTGTCTCTTGAAGAGACGAGGTTCATTTGAAACATCGACCTCTTTTCTTGCAGAGATGAGGTCAGACACTAACGACGGTATCTCTTCAAGAGAGGAGGTCAACTTGCCTAAAACTGAAAATATTTTTTTTTCCAGTGGTATTTTCTTAAATTTTTTAAAAATAATAATATTTTTTCCCTTTTCCCAAAATTCTTAGTATAAATATTTTAGTTTTTACGAGAAATTGTTAGTTTTGATAGGCATAGATAATGATTTTGGGATATCAAAGATATTATGAAATTATTATTTATTTGAAGGGTAATGATGTTTATATATATCACATGACTCCATGAGATTATTTGTGTTTAACCATTAATTCTAAAAAATTATATAATACAACTTAGATAAAAATAATTATATAATTATCATTGTTATATTATACGTTGTGGGTTTTCTTGTATCACATGTTGAACATGTGTAATTATTCAACGTGTATCACATAACCAACATATAATACATAATCTATATTTTCTTCAACATGTGATACAACTATTTTTATAAGTTTGACTCAATACCATCGCTATATCACTTCTCTAACATGCAATATATAAAAAATTTTATATCTTTTCTCCAACATACGATATAAAATGCGGTAATTTGGTAATTTTTTTCTACAATTTCTATTTTTATAATTTTATTTTGAGGAACGGTATACATCACTTTCACTCAATAGAAGTGGTTAATTTATATCTTGGAAAATACATAGATATAGAAAATTTTTCTTTTTTTTTCCCTAAAAGTTATTTGTTTTAATAACAAACAATAGAAATGGTTTTCGAGCTTTCTAATCACCTTATGAAACTTCTATTTTCTTTTTTCAAAAGGAAGTAATCAGTGTGGTGTTATCAAATGATTTTTAAAGCTGAATTAGCTAGTATATTCTTGAAAAAATCCATAAGTATAAACTTTTTAATTTTCATCAAAAATTAAAAACTTTGATAGATTATAGATTATAATTTTTGTTATTATTATCTTTTATGGGAAATGGCTGGTGTGATGTCACCTTAGGTTTTTGAGTAAAGATAATTGTTCTTTTTTTTTTTTTTTTTTCTTTTTGCCATTACAATGGAAGAGAAGAGCTTTGAGACCTTTTACTTAAAAGATCAGTGAGATACCATAGACTATAATAGGTCTTTAGAAATGCATCAACATTGATTTTTTTCCCACCTTCTTTTTTTTTTTTTGTATTCATTAAAAATTGTTGGTTTTCATGTGTCCTGGATTTTTAGGTTTAGACTCACCTTGTAAAATTCATTTTTATTTAAGTGGAATAATTGTGTGGTGTTATCAAATAACTTCGGTGTAACACTGGCTAATTTTGCACCCCTACACCCTGCCCCCCACCACAAAAAAATAAATATATATATACTAGTACAAATCTTTAATTTTTTTAATATAAATCGTTAATTTTAATAATGTTGTAGATTACCAAGGCTTCTAAATTATCAGTCAAATTTCTATTCTTTGATGGTAATAACTAGTATGGTATCATCACATAATTTTGGAATAAAACCATCCAATTTAGATTTTAGGATTTACACGAGTATGGAATTTTCAAATTTTTTAAGACATTTATAGATTATAGATTACAATTTTTCTAGCTTCTAATGCCACTCTATGAAATTGCTATTTTCCAAACCATATTGGTTGGTGTAATATGATTAGATGATTTTGAGGAAAAAAAAAAAAATGAATTAGTGTCCTTAAATATACATGAGTATGACTTCATTTTTCGCTAGAAATTGCCTTTTTTTTTTTTTCTTTTTTATAGACCATATAGGAAGGATTTAGAGTTTTTGGTGTTACCTTATGAAAATGCTAATTTTTCAACAAGATTGACTATCGTGGTGTTGTCATATGATTTTAGATAAAACCAATCGATCTAAATCTCTAAAGATACATGAATATAGGATTTTTTTTTTTTTGTTTTAATAGAAAATCGTGAACTCTCATAAGTTATACATAAAAGATTTTGGGATTCATTTTAATTGAGGGAAAGATGATGCAAGAGAAATTGAGTCTATTGGGTAAGTTATACTTAAAGTTGATTTGGGAAATACAATTTGGATGTAAATTGCCCAAAAACCAAATTGAACATGCACATTACTGGTATGTTGTTCTCTTACCTTGTACTCTTAACATAAAGAATCAAAAGAGAAGTAGCTAACACTTTGTTTCTTTATTTCTTCTAATTATTAGAAAATTATTTATTTATTTATTTTGGTACAAAATTTATCTTCATACAAGGAAGATGTACAACGACTAATAAGGGATCATAGATACATATAAAAAAGAGAAAAAAGAACCCTATACAATTATCAAGGGTTCCCACATTGGAAATATGGCATTGTAGAAGAGTATGTTTGAACTCTTGATTTTATCACCTGATTTATTTATGATGCTGTAATATTCTTCTTCTTTCTTATTATTATTTAAGTGGATGCTTGCTGTCTTAACTTACATTTTTAGATCTTTTGCTTATGCATTGATCCTTATACACTTGCCCATAGGCTAAAATTGCTTTAAGAGATCTTGTTCTGTTTAATCATGTAGAGAAGAACAATGTGAATACTTTAGCCCGTTTCTTTACTTTTCAGACCAAGGAAGCAATTTAGGTTACAATAATCACAACACATACCACAAATGTCCATGTTAATGAGCTAATTGTAACTACCACAAGTGCATATGAGCAAGCTGCATTCGAATCCAAAATTGATTGGCTTGTCGAGCTATATTAAGAACAAATATTTACCTTCGGGTTAATCATATATATGTCAATTCAAAGGACACAAATGTAGGAATTTGTTCTAATTCCCTTAGTATTTTACCTTTTATTATGAAAAACTTTATTGTGGTATTTACTCTTGTTGGACTAGGACTAGGGATGATCGCAACTTGTACAATATCTAACTCTACTAATCATGATGTAGGAGATGGGTTTTACTTATATTATGCCCAAAAATATATTGAAGATTATATGCATCGTAGATATTCAGACTTGATTGCTAGGTATTTGCATGATAATAGCCCTCTATGTAATTTGCAAGTCGAGGAAATATGGTATATTGCCATACCACCTTAGCTACGTATTTACTAGTAGGGTAATCTTCTAAGTTCACTTTATGAACATGATCTCTTGAATGATTTGAAGCCATTGGGATGGATGCACACATAGCCAAATGAGTTTCCTCAGTTATTACCATAGGTATGAATTATCTTACTTCTCTTACTTTATGCTTGATTATAAACTATAAGTTCATATAATTTTAAGCCGCTTGGGTTGCTTGCTCTATTAGTAGTAATCTATCTGCTAACATGGATTCATCTACACAAGAATAGGTAAAAACATGTTAAATTTTCAATATATATAATATATATATATATAAATATAATATATCTTCACATTTGTATAGTATAAAGTTATAATATTACGATTATATAAATGAAATAAGCATTGTATATATTTTGAAACCTTTTTGTTTCTTAGTCCGGGGTAGCTTCGTCTATTGTGTCATTCTCTCCTTATATTTTACAACAATTCTTCAATGCTTTTTGTTTCAGATCCATGTCGTTGGGAATTGAGTTGTTCCTGGCTTTCCCTCTATCTTTGCTTTGTTATAGATGGGTTAACTTTTATGAATTCGTTCATGATCTGGCTAAGTGTTTCTTTCTCTAAGAGGTTGGCAGTAAGCCTATAACAGACAAGCTAGTTTTACAAGTGATATCATTTCTTAATCTTCTACGTAGCATCCGTATTCAAATAAGTCATGATTGCAAATGCATGTGAATAAGGTATCCATAGATTGTTGCATTTCTCGTAAATGTGGTACATTTGTCTGATTTAGTGCAAATTTATCTTTCATCTTGATAAATAATTACATACCATACCTAGCAACCCTAACTAATCCACATAAACTCCAACTTTTATGTTTTTTTTTTTAATGGCCCCTTATCGTAATATGGCCGATCTATGCCTTGCAAAATTTTTTGCACAAGCAAAAATAACAATCTTGATGCATTGTGCCATTTTCCCTACCCATTGATAAGATTGCCAAAACATTATTAGCAACTAGAAGCATAATGACACATATAACACATGATTGTTATACAACCATGACTAAGTTAGCCTTCAATTAAGTGCTCTAATGTTAGCTATTTTTAAGCCATAACAACTAGAATTTTCTTATTCAAAGTAGTCATGCAGAAACTAATGTAGTTCAAGACTTATGCCATAACCTAGAATTTTCTTGCTGTAAGTATTTATCCAACAATAGATTCCCAATGGACGTTCATAAGTAGTAAGCCTATCTATCAAAACTAAGGACTTCAATCAAGATGCATAAAGTTGCAAAAAAACTAGTGGAATGCTCTTAAAGCCAATTCTCTTAACATGAAGGAAAAACCTTTACAAGTTGACAGACTATCTCTAAGAGCTAATCAAGAACAATAGGTTGAAATTCAGTTGACATAGGAAAGGTGATGCGTATTAGGCAAGGATCTTGAAGTTTCTCGGACTCTAAGAATTGAAGTAGACCTTGACCCGATGAAATATCTAGAAATTAAATATGAAATTCCGTGAACCTTGGTATGAATTGATGGAATAACCTTGACCTGTTAGTTGAGTAATCCTAAGAACCTTGATATGGAGATCTCGATCTTATAGGAAATACCGACCAAGAACCTTGGTATAATCGAAGAACTCAACAGAATCAAATTCTTAAAGATATCATAAGCTCTCAAAAGAACTCAAGAGAAGAATTTCTCTTAATTGATTTCAAATCCAAAAGTGATCTGTTTTCAAAAAAAATATAAAGGAAATATATGTAAAAACATAGAGGAAACTAAAAGACACAAAATAAAACATGTTGTTTGCCAATAAAAGCTGGGCCTAAATACAAGATTGGGCGGCCTTGGAGGCGACCTTAAAAAAATCGAATCTGGGCATCTCATATACTGGTGGAAGGCCGATAAACCCTTAGGCGCAGCGTAAACCCTTAGGCTGGCGGCATAAACCAAGATGGCCGATGATGTTGGGAGGAAGCTCTCAAATTTATGAAATTGATCAAAATTTCGACTAAAGATGGTGAAAGTGTAGATTCTAGCTGATGACTTTTAGCTCAAAATTGGCAGCTTTGAACCATCCTTCAATTTTGTTGTCATTTGATATAATGAACTTGCTTAGATCATCACCATTTCATCCTACTATGTTGAATAACGTTATTTCTCCTTCTGAAGTTGATTCAATATGCTTCGCTTGATCCTCCATGAAGTTCTTGCAATATCCATTGAATTAATTCCGAAGTTTCTTAGCTTGGCTTCGTGTGTTCATGCCTTAGACTTGTTAAGGCAAACTTGATTCAATCATATCTTCATCATTCCCTCTCTCCTTGAAAGGATTCGTTCTCGAATCAGCTTTATTTACATCAAAAGGATTTAAGCAAAAAACATTAAATGTAGCACTTACATTGTATTCGCCTGACAAGTCCAATTTATAGGCATTATTGTTGATCTTTTCAACCACTCAAAATACTCCATGTCCTCAAAGCTCCAACTTCGACTTCCTTTGAGATAGAAATCGCTCCATCCTTAAATGCATCCACACCCAATCACCTGGTTCAAAGGTAACTTTTTTTCTGCCTTTGTTAGCTTGTTGAGTATATTGCTCATTCCTCTTTTCAACCATTTATCGCACTGTTTATGTAATTTTTTTTTACAGTTTTTGCCTTTTTTATTCCATCCAAACTAGTCCTATCATTAACTGGTAAAAATGCAATAAATCTAAAGGTGTTAGTGGATTAAAACCATAAACAACTTCAAAAAGTGAAAAACTTATAGCAGAATGAATAGTGCAATTATATGTAAATTCAATCAATGGTAAACATTCTTCTCAAGACTTTAAATTCCTTTGAATTAGAACTAGCATATGGTTGTCATTATCTTGTTTACCACTTTCGTTTTGTCCATCTTTTTATGGATGACAAGTAGTAGAGAATAATAGCTTAATATCCAATTTGCTCAATAAAACTCTCCAGAAATAGCTAAAAATTTTGACATCCTTATCACTAACAATACTTTTAGGAACATCATGTAACTTGACAATTTCCTTAAAGAATAAATCAACAATATGAGATGCATTGTCAGTTTTATCACATGCAATGAAATATACCATTTTTTAAGAATCTATCCACAACAATAAAAATTGAATCACAATTGCTTTTTGACCTAGGCAATCATAAAACAAGATCTATAAATATCAGTCCATGGTTCACTAGGAATGGGTAAAGGAGTATATGAACTATGAGACATAACTCTAGATTTAGCCTTTTTGCAAGTTATACAATGACTACAAATTCTTTCTACATCTCTTCTCATGTGAGGCCAATAGAAATGTTCAGTCAAAATATCTAAAGTTTGTCACACCAAAATGTCCCATCAAACCTCCCTCAAGAGACTCCCTAATAAGTAACTCCTTTATAGAGCATTGAGGTACCTATAACCTTCCTTCTCTAAATAAAAAGTCCTCATGCCTATAAAACTTGTTAAAAGATCCTTCCTTACATGCAGTGTAAAAAAAAAAAATCATGATCACCGGCATACAACTCTTTAATATGTTCAAAACCTAATAATTTTGCATTAAGAGATGAGAGAAGGACATACCTGCACAACGAGGTATCAACAATTACATTTTTTTACTATATTTGTAGAAAATAAAATATGGGAAATTCTCAATGAATTTCATCTAGTGGGCATGTCTCTTGTTCAGCTTTCCTTGACCATTTAAATGCTTGATGTTTCATGATCAGTGTTAATCACAAAGTCTTTTAACCACAACTAATGTTGCCAAGTCTCTAAAGCTCTCACCAATGCATAAAGCTCCTTATCATAAGTAGGAGCTTAAAGGTGCTCCATTAGGATATTAAAGGTGCTCCATTCAACTTCTCATTGAAGTATGCTACTGGCTTGCTTTCCTGCATTAATACAGCACCAATGCCAATGTTAGATGCGTTGCATTCAATCTTAGAGGTCCTGGAAATGTCAGGTAAAGAAAACAAAGGTGCATAACATTATTTTTCTTTAAGCAAATTAAAAGTCTTTTCTTATGCTTCACCTCATTTAAAACCAATAGATTCTCAAAGATTTTAGCAACGGCGCTGCTAGTGTACTAAAATCTTTCACAAAATGTCTATAGAAACTAGCCAGACCATGAAAACTCGTCACTTCAGTAATACTCATAAGTGTAGGCCAATCTTCAATTGCCTTAATTTTCTCTTCATCTACCTTTTTGCCTCTAACACTTACAACATAGTCTAAGAAAACAACCTTTTCTAGACAAAAAATACATTTATTAAGATTAGCATATAAATGCTCTTCTTTCAAAATAGAAAGTACACTTTTCAGATGATTCACATGCTCTTCTAAATTTTTGCTGTTAATTAAAATGTCATCAAAGTACACAAAAACAAATTTACTTATGAAAGGATGCATGATATGATTCATCAATCTCATGAACGTACTTAGTGCATTAGTTAGTCAAAAAGGCATGACTAACCACTCATAAAGCCCCAGTTTAGTTTTAAAAGTGGTTTTCTATTCATCCCTTTCTTTCATTCTAATTTGATGATAACCACTTTTAAGATCAACTTTAGAAAACAGACAAGAACCATGCAGTTCATCAAGCATATAATATAAACTAGGAATAGGATAACGATACTTTATCGTAATTTTATTGATAGCTCTGCAATCTACATACATTCTTCAGGTTCCGTCTTTCTTAGGCACAAGTAAAACTGGCACAGCACAAGGGCTCATGCTCTCATGAACAAATCCCTTTGCTAGTAATTCCTCCACTTGCCTTTGTATCTCTTTAGTCTCTTCAGGACTACTCCTATGGGTAGGTAGGTTTTGAATAGAAGCTCCAGGTATAAAGTCTATTTGATGCTCTATGCCCCTAATTGGTGGTAACCCTCCAGGAATTTCTTCTGGAAACATATCTTCATATTCTTGCAAAATAGACACAATAGAACCAGGCAGAGAAGGGTTATGGTCGTTAGTAGAAATCATTGCCCTCCTTGTACATAAGTACAATCAAAGGTGTTTTCTCATTCACAGCACTCATAATCTCACTTTTAGTGGCAAAACAAATTAACTGTTTTTTCTCCTCATTCTCTTCTTTTTTCTCACTAGCCACTTTGTTTTCTCTCTCTATCACTCGTGTATTATTCTCACTAACTTTCACGTTTTCTCTCTTTTTCTCACTAGTTCTCAACATCTTATCCTCTTGTTTTAATTTCTTTTGATCCTCTTCAGTTGTTGTGGTGTTAAAGGCTTCAAATGGTATTTCTTTTCACCTTTTCGCACAATAAATCTATTCAAACATCCTTCATGAGTAGCATTCCTATCAAACTGCCGTGGTCTGCTAAATAAGATATGACACGCATTCATGGGTACTACATCACACGTTACCTCATCCTTATAGTTTCCTAATGCAAACAATAGCTTCACTTGCTTATTCACTTTCACCTCTCCAAAATCATTTAGCCATTGTAACTTATATGGTTTAGGATGGTTAAGTGTAGGTAGCTTAAGCAATTCTACCAAATTTGCACTCACCACATTGACATAACTACCACCATCAATAATTAAACTGCAAACTTTGTCTTTCACTACAGCTTGAGCATGGAAAATATTCTCTCTTTGTTGCTCAAGTTCATCATCTTCCACCTGTTGTGTACTCAAAGTGTGACTAATTACCAATGATAAGTTTGAATCGTCCACTTCCTCATTATCAGTTACATCTTCTAATTCAGGCATACCATCATCATCATCTTCACTCTCACTTGCAGTCTTATATTCATCATTGCCCAAGGCAATCATAGCTTTCTTATTAGGGCATTGAGAAGCTATATGTCCAATACAATTACACTTGAACCAACGTATTTTATTCAAACCAAATTGAGATTCAAGCTTACCTTTGGTTTTATTAGAAATTTCCTCCTTTTCCATAACTTGAGTGGATTTTTTTTCTTCTTCTTTATCCTCATTTTTCTTTTCTTCCATAAAGTACAAAAAGTACCTTCATAAGTGTCTTTTCCTTTTTGTCTTGAGTTGGCTCATGAATTTCGGTGTTATCTGATACATTTAATCCAACTCCATATAATGCTGCTATTCTACCATGTCTGCAATATCTCTATTCACCCCATTCAAAAATCTAGTCATAGTGGCTTAATCATCTTCCTTTACATCAATTTTCATAATAAGTTACTCCATTTCTATATAATATTCTTCTACACTCCTATTTCCTTGAATAAGTTCCTGGAACTGACGATACAATCCTCTATAACAACGTGAAGGAACAAATCTCTTTCTCATCATTTGCTTCAACTCTCCAAGTGCTAATCGACTCTTTTAAATTTCTCTTCCTGTTAAGAGAAAGTTGATTCCATCATATGCTAGCATATCCAGTGAATTCCAAAACAACCAATTTGACATTTTTCTCCTCCGAATAATTATGGCATGCAAAAATCAACTCAATCTTGCTCTCCCACTTCAAATAAGCATTTGGGTCATTGCAGCTTGAAAAGGAGGAATCTTGAATTTTATAGAATTCAAGTCAGTATCAACTTTCTCACCTCTTCTACTAGAGCTTTCTCGTGAATTACTCTTACCTTTGGCCTTAGCAGGTATCCTGTAATCCTGTTCATCACTAGAATCCGACTTTCCCTTCAATTTCTGTTGTTCAAGGCTATCTATTTGTATCGTCAATCCCCTATAATGTCTCAAACATTCGAGCCATATCACTATTTTCTTCTCCTTCCTTCTTTGATGTGCTAGTTATCCTGTGATGTTAGCAGACAACCAAACAAATAATAAATAGGAAAAGAGACCTCACTTCACTTCCTTATGTATATCACTTGCAAAAAATATGACACTCAATCCTCGTGTCACTTAAACTCAAAAATACATTTACCACCTTACCTTTCGATCCTTTGTCTTATGGTTCTTTACCGAGCTTGCAGCCTCAATCCACGAATTTTCTTCCCTGTATTGTTCCTCGCAATACTTCAATTCTTGATAAGCATATAATAAGATCGAAACTCCAATAAACAGACAACGAGACAGATCACAAATCCATTGTGGTTTTTTCTTCTCATAAAACAATTCCTTCAATTTTTTTATCGATAATTCCTTTTCTTTTTTTCTTTTGTTATTCTTTTTCTTTTTTTTTCTTTTTTTAACAAAAACCCTAAGAACAAAAAAAGGATTCAAATCAAATATAGAGATATAAACGATACGAGTTAGGGTTTTGAATTAGTGTCCTCAAATTGAACTAATGAGTGATTCTTAATAGCCTTTCTCTGATACCAATCTAATGCGTTGGGCATGGATCTTAAAGTATCCTGAACTTTAAGAATCGAATCGGACCTTAACCCGTTGAAATATCTAGAAATGAAATTTAAAATTTCACGAACCTTGGTATGAATGATGGAATGATCTTGACCCGTTGGTTGAGTAATCCTAAGAATCTTGATATGGAGATCTCAACCCTCTAGAAAATACCGACTAAGAATCTTGGTATAATCGAAGAACTCAACAAGAATCAAATTCTTAAAGATATCACAAGCTCTCGAAAGAACTCACGAGAAGAATTTCTCTCAATTTCTCTCAATTGATCTCAAATCCAAAAGTGATCTGTTTTCAAACAAGATACAAGGGAAATAGGTAAAAACATAGAATAAACCCAAAAGACACAAAATAAAACATATTGCTGGCCAATAAAAGCTGACGCCTAAATACAAGATTGGGCGGCCTGAGGCGGCTTTAAAAAAATTGAATATAGGCATCTCGTACACTGGTGGAAGGCCGGCGGTGTAAACCCTTAGGCCAGTGGCATAAACCAAGATGGCCGACGATGTAGGGAGGCAGCGCTTAAATTTCGAAATTGATCAAAATTTCGACTAAAGATGGCAATATTGTAGATTCTAAGCTGGCGGCTTTTAGCTCAAAATTGGCAGCTTTGAATTGTCCTTCAATTTTGTTATTTATTTAATATAATGAACTTGCTTGGATCATTACCATTTCATCCACTAGGTTGAATAACGTTATTTCTTCTTCGAAGTTGATTCAATATGCTTCACTCGATCCTCCATGAAGTTCTTGTAATATCCATTGAATTCATCTTGAAGTTTCTTAGCTCAGCTTCGTGTGATCATGCCTCCAGGTACTTGAACTTGTTGAGGTGAGCTTGATGCAATCGTATCTTCATCAAAAGGCATGCTTAGTTACTTACAGCTTTGATAGAAAAGAAAGATAATACTAAACATAAGTCTAAAACTCTATCCAAATCATTCAAGAAGGTTAGAAGTTAGAGAAAAGAACTCACAGTAGCCAACTATCAAGTGTCAGTCTCTTTTAGGTAGTCTTCCAACAACCTAACATTCAAAGATCAGTAATATTAATTATAAGTATTGACACAACTTGAATGAGGAACAAAACCTAAAGAATTTTCATAATTTGAATAAGAAAATTGTGGTAATCAAAGTAATTTAGGTTTTTAGAACCATATAATGCAAAAAAACTAGTTGAAATGATTCAAAAATTGATTTGTTGACAATTAGACATATCATCAAACACATTTTGTGCATGTTCTATAATTGATAATATATGTAATTGATTAAGAAAAACTGAGAATTGAGCATCACTTACCTAAATTTTAGCTGCAGAAGTGAATTTTTCAGATTTAGTGTAAATCCAAAGAAGAAAAATTCTTGGTGTTTCTTTAAGGTTGAGAGCATGTTCTTGGAGAGTGTTTGTAATTTGAACCGAGGTAGTGAATGGGGAAGAAGACTAGTGTGATAATTTGAATTCACGCATACCATGATTGCTTCTTGCAATATAAGCCTTAAATATGTGTCGTTTAACTTAAGTTAAAGTATATCGCAATAGTGAAAAGCGTTATATATTATCAACCTTTATCCTATATTACACAAACATTTCTTGTTGATAGAATAAACTTTATTGACATATATCTCGAGCAGGTTGACATAAATCTTAAGAGACAAATGTGATATATTTTGAACATCATATACCGATATAGCAACATTACAAGAATGTCATAACGTTAGGATAAATTTATTTGATGTTACAATATTTTAAGTGATTAAAAAAAGTCATAATGTTTAGAGATGTGAATTAATTAAGGTTTTTATTGACACGTGTTACAACATGTAAGATCTTTTGTATTTTAATTAAATATATAATTTTTTCTCCAATTAACAAATGTCAATGATGATTTTAATAGATTCACTTCTCTAAATGTTGTGACATCTTTTTAATCATTTAAAATATTATGACTTAAAATGAATTTATCTCAAATAATGTAACATTCTGATATCAGTTACTTATTTAGATACATAAAATTTATTTTGAAGATGAGTTCATCATTTACGAACTTAAAACAAGAGAAGTTGTAATTGAGTCGATCTCCACCGGCTTAACTTGCATTAAATTGTAAATAAAATTATAGATATATTGACAAATGCACAGTGGCTTGTGTCGTTTTTGTTTTAATTATGTATGGAACATATGCTTTTAGTATAAATGAAATTATTTGTCCCGTCAGATAGTGATACATGGCAAAAGTGAGAGACGATACCGTTCCAAAATCCTGGCACCTGTATGCAAGAACAATTCCTTTTCTATCATGTTTCTTGATTTTTCTCAAGAATCTATACCATGTCGAACTGTTAAAACTTCAAACCTCAAAAAACTAAACCACAACATAAAAAGAACACCCCTGCAACCACATTCCTAGACCTTAAATCGACGCACGGCATGCAAGGACTATCACAAGCACCAAAACAATGGCTCATGGAGACCAAAATAACAAGCTTAATTCTAAACAAGAGGAACCTTATTGATGTCCCCCACACAGCCACCTTGGCTGAGACCATGAACACCCTTGTTACCAACCATGTTCTAGCCGTGCCGGTGTCGGCGCCGCCGGGTCATTGGATAGGAGCTGGAGGGTCCATGATTATGGAGGTTGATAAGGAAAGTGGGGTGTTGAAGAAGCAGTATACAGGGATTGTTACTGTGCTCGATATTTTGTCACATATAGCTGGTGATGATGAAGAGATGGATGTTAGCCGGTGATGGTGTTGGTGGTGGTGGTGGGGTTGATTTGGAGGAGAAAATGGCTGCTCCTGTGACTTCTCTTATTGGACATAATCTTGAAGGCCAGATGATGTGGTCCTTTAGTCCCAACACAAGGTGAGTGTTAATGTTCTTATTTGAACCATAACTATGCCTGCTACCCGATTACGTTGTGTTTGTCCTCGTACTATCGTCTGTCAGCAATTATCAGACTGAATACGATTATGGATTTATAGATATATCATAGATCGTTGTTGGGGTAATATTTCTTGTATTTTATGTCATATTTTGAACACACTTTTAGGTGAATCAACTCAAGCGAACCAAGGTTACGATTGTTATATGTTGAAACAGGGGATACCATTTACAGTTTACAAGTGGCGATAACTCTGTATTTTGTGCACTGTTAATATTTGGTCTTTAAGATTTTGAATGTTAATATATTCCAAACTTAATTTAATTTTCATGTATTTGTGGAGGTATGCTGCTGTGATGGAATTTATCCTCGTTTTGGTGTTATTTTAAAACCAAACAAATACTGAACTGATAATGAAAAATTGATATTTTTATTCATAAACTGAAAATGAACCGATACCGAATCGATACCGAACCGATACCGAATTGATACTGAACCGATGTAGATAAAAAGTCACAGTCCAAACATGCAGCTAGATCCAATGGTTTTCACCTTACTACCCTCTAGTGTCTAATGTAGAAATCTTGATAAATTACCGAGGTAGAAATTTTAATCAACTCATCATTCAGTAATTCTCCATAGTTTCGCGATGATTTATTTTACATAAGGCATAGCTAATATATTACATACGTGTAGCGTCCTAGACTGCATGGAAGTGTTCAGTAAGGGCATCCACCGTGCCTTGGTGCCACTAGACACCAATTCAAGCAATACTTTTGGAGTGGAATTAGCAGAGGCAGCATCAGCCTATCGCATGGTCACGCAGATGGATGTTGTAAGGTTCTTGAAGGAGCATTCGGCGCAATTGGAATATATCTTGTCGCATTCTGTCAAGGATTTGGGAGCTGTGCACCGTACTGTTTATGCCATCACGGACCAAACAAAAATCATTGAAGCTATCATGTGCATGAGATCTGCTTTGATCAATGCAGTGCCTATAGTTGCCACTGAAGAGGATGACGAGGACGATGGCCTACTCTTAGAAGTAAGCTGTTTGATTCATCATGTGAACTTTCTGTTTCAATATCTGTAAATATTATCAATTCGACTTTCTTATACCGTGTAGTATCAATAATCACACAGGGTTTCACTTAAAGGATGGGCGAGTCATATATGAAAGGGATAAAACCATAAAATTTACATTTCTCTAGAAAGATTTATTATCTCTTTTGGAAATTTCTAAAGTTTGAGAGAGTGGCTTGAGGTTTAGCCCTCTTTCAGGTGAGCTTTTGGACCAGAATTGCGTATCTTAGAGCCATGCATTTTCACCGGCCCATCGGTTATTTATTTGCTAAGATTCATATATGTTATGATCGTACTACTGAAATATTTATATATCAATTGATATATATTTTAATGATTATATGTATAATGGACAGTTTTATTGACTATAGAAGTTTCCTAAGTTATTATAGCATTGATTTTAAGCTTAATGGTTTTTGATTAGGCAGATTGATGTCTAATAAACTATAAAATTCTCCTTTTCCTTGTTGGATGCGTTTCTTATAAAAGTTAGAATACACAAATTGAGTGTAATAGTTACATCAATTAGACAAATCATGTCCAAAACCATAATGAAATGGTCATTTCCCTTGTTGGATGCGTTTTCTTATCATTCCAGAACACACCATTCACCTATAATGGTTTTTGATTTGCAGGGTGAAGGAAAGAAATTGTTGGGCACATTCTCAGCGACGGACTTAAGGGGATGGCACCTCTCCACATTACAATCATGGTTACCAGCAACTGCTATTGATTTCACAGAAAAAGTTTGGACCAGTCCCTTATATGCACCGGGGCAACAATCTCGATCCAGGGAGCTTGTGACATGCACTGCGGAGTCAACACTAGCAGAGGTAATGGACAAGGCTGTTACCAAACATGTTCATCGTGTCTGGGTTGTTAACGAAGAGGGGTTGCTGGCTGGTGTCGTCTCACTTACTGATATGATCAGGGTTATTAGGGTGGCAATACTATCAGCTTAGTTTAGCTTTATATACATAAAGCATGATCTCATGCTTTCGTCAAGGTTTATGCTTATAGTAAGGTATGCTTAAGCTGTGTTAACAATAAATTTTAAGAATATTTTGAGGTATGGAGGAGGAAGACTTTGCCACATACTGTCCTAACTAAGCTTTTTGCTTTTGATCTAATTAGGTTCTTCTAGTAGTAGATTATTATTACATAAGTGTGTTTAAACTTGACTTATTTTAATATTTAATTTCATTTAAACTTGATTTAAATTTACAAGTTCGAGCACTTGTGAACTAATTGAGCTTACATTATGAAGCTCGAGTTCGACTTAATAGACATTCGAGTAACTCGACTTCAACCAAATTATTTTTGGTCAACTGGAGTAAATATCAATCAAGTTAAGAGTACACTATAGACCAAGATGGTTCCCTTATACCCACTTGCAAGAAAAAAAAAAGTATGGATTGTTGTGACTTTGGCAAGCCTTGGGTCTTCATGCAAAGAAAAAGTAGTTGAGCCAAGAATAAATAAATGAAACGCATGGATGCAAGTATGGTTTCTTTTTCCTTTGTCCTTGTATTAGACTTTATCTTTCTTTGTTCAGGTTTGGTCCCAACAAACGACTATCATTTAGTGTGGGCAGTGCAAATTGGTTAAGTGTACATGTTTGTTTGCTTGATGACCATGAAATTGATGTATCTCTAAATTTAAGACATATAGCTGGATTATTAGACTATAAATAAGTGGGGTTGATATATCACAGTCTTCAACTCGAGTAGAAAACTAAAAATTTGAATCTGTTTTGGATTCATCGTGTTTATAATATTCAACTCAAGCTCAATTTAAATAGCATGTTAAACTCGATCCGATTAGATTCATAATTATATTTCTTTTGATAAAAGTAATGTAGATTTCCAAAATTTGATTCATGTTTGTGGAAGAAATATTAACAAGTTTGATTTGACTCAATACATTTAAGCTTGATCCAAGAGTAAGTAAATATCAAAAGTAAAATTACTTTTTATTTAAAGGAAATAGTGGAATTTTGGAAAGAAAAATAACATTCATATGCGAAGGAAAATAAAAATGTAATTCATTATAGTGGTTTGTATATCCCCCTTTCTTCTGAAATTCTTATGTGCAATTAATAGTTTGCCACATTGTATTTGATTAGATGGCATGTTTTTCATCTATATCTTATTTATATCTGATCTACATCTATATTTTTTCTAAATCTGATCTATAAAGTCTGTTTATGAGTAAAAATAATTATTTTTTATTGGTATATATTTTTGATAAATAATTTAATTAAAAATAAATATAAAATAGATGTTAAACGGAAGACAAACCGATGAAACAAATGCACCTATATGCAGTAGATTAATTAGCGGTAAGAGTAGGACTGGTAACGACCATCGCTTTGTTGATGCTCATTTTGACCAGACAAATGAATTATCACTAGATTCATCGGTAATACTCGTCGGTCTTTTTACGTGTCCCTTACAACGATTTTTTTTTTTTTTTTTAAACTCGTGTATTTGATCATTTAATTTGGTGGTTAGATGAGACTAACCTAAGGTAGTTTCTTGTTAGTAATACTATCTAATGACTGCAAGTTTGGCAATAACTTTTAGACTGAGTAATCTAGCAACCATACCTAAAATAGCATCAAATATCAAATTTGCAAGAGAACAAGTTTGTTTGAATTGTTGGATTTTTATCTGTATCGGTAGCTCATTAGTATCGATCGATTAATATCGGTTCGGTACGGTCAAATTATGAGTAAATTTGTCAGTTTTTTAACTACTATCATATTATCAGTATCGATCAGGTTTAAAAATGAAATCAAACTAACTGTGTAAATAGGCTGATAAGTGCAGTTTAGTCCATGATTGGATGAACCGAGCAATGACCTATGCAATGAAATGAAACTATCCTCAATTGAGTAGTTTATGTGGATACATGATTTGGTATGGTGTGTATATATCTTTATTTATTTATTTTTAGCTTAAAATTTTAAGCTGGGTTCGATATATGATCCAAATTGAGAAGGTATCATGATTTGAATTGATTATATGTATCAAACCGTGAATCAAGCATTTGATGATGATAAGGGACCATGTATACTCAAATTAAAAGAATGTTTAAAGATTACCATTTCCATAAAGCTATTAATAATCTCACCTATAGTAACTGAGTATATAATTTTGTGGATTAAGCTCGGGATGAAAAGATTAAACGGTTGTGCGTGTTAATTATTCCGAAAATAGCGGAGATAATCCTAAAATCTATACAAGTTTTTTCATTTCACTCGTCAAACTTCATAATTGTTTTGAGGGTCAAAAATCAAAATTCTTCCAAAATAGTCAGGAAAAGTACCCATTGTTGTCCATTCCATCTTTTCAAAAGTCCAAACATGCGCATTGTTTTTACAAGCACTTGTAACGTGATTCTCGAGCATTTGGGGACTTACATTGGTGACTTCCTCTCTCCGACCGAGAATGTTAGCTAAGCTGCGGTCTAGAAGGAAAAATTAAAATCTGGTCTCGTGTTAGTGGTGCTAAACCCTTTTCAATTTAGACGGGGATAAATGGATAGAGATGCATTTAGTAAACCCATCCCTTCTTTAGTCAGTCTTTTATTCTCCATTTTTTCTAGCAGAAATTAATTTTATTTGACAAAATTACATTAATCAAACAAATCAATATCAAATAATCGACTAATGAAGAATTGCGGTTACGAAAGCCTATTTTATTAAACGGATACCATATCTTTAAGCATCAAAATATCTCTTCCTAGATACATCTCTTCACTCTTTCTTCATAAGTTTCTTATTTTTTTATTTTACCAATTATTTATTTATGAATCTGCAACATTATCTAATAGTGGGAAGCTTTTACGGTCCAATCGACGAGATTATCAAGTCAGTCATCTAACCATTAAAATAAATATAGTAATTGAAATAATAACTATTTTAGTGATTCAATCATGATTAGATGTGGTGTAAGCCATTGGATAATGACGAAATGAATCCTGTCAAAATTAATAATAGAATCATAAAATTTTTCATAATAATGAGCTGCCAGATTAGACTTTTATAGAATTATATTATCTATTAAAACAACTATATATGATATGAGAACATTTAAAAATCTCACTAGAAGAAGCAAGAATGACCAATTATCGAAAACGTAATCAAGACGAAGACGTTGGTCTCGACTTGTGCGTCTTGGCAAAAACAACACAAGTACGCTCCCTTAGTTTTCGTCTTTCAATTTGTCCACGTAGTACGCTATTGTTGGCTTCTTGAACACGATAACTTGGGAAACTTTTACGGTTACATCACGGAACGATACCGCCACTAATATTATAATTTAATTAATTATAATAAAATTAGTATAAAAAATTTATGAGATTTGATATCGATTGAAATAAACTTAAACTGTTAAATGGTATAATGAAACCAATTTCATTGTAATCGCTAGGAGATCGTAAAATTTTCCAAACATTTGTTATCTTCACTAATGATGCATTTGCATTTTCAAAGCTAGATAGAGTGATCAAGACAGATTCGTGATTCTCTTGAAATCTTCGTAGCACATTTACGGTGATGTAAATTTTGATATATAGAACTCCATGCTTTTTAGATATTCTAGCGTGGCTTATTCGTGATATGGATGGCTTTTCTAAAGTATGAAAGAATTTACGAAGTTTAAATGTTTTATCTTCATTTTAAAAGAAATTCTAAAGTTACATAAAAACTCATTAGTGCCTTTTCAAAATTATTTCATTACATCGTCTTTTTTGCATTCATCTACCTTAACTTGGGAATTATAATTCTGGTTATGTCTGATTTATTAAAATAAGTGGGTACATGGGAAAAAAAAAAACATATTTATAGACAAAAAAAAAAAATTTCTTGCAAATCAAACTAAAATCGTGTTATCTAAAAAGTTCAGATTTCCAAGATTTAAAAAAAAAAAAAACATTTTTTTATTACATTTTCCCATCTTGGGTATAGGACTTTACGGGTAACCTAGCCTATACGTACAGGTTTCCCAATTTTAGAATCATGATCTACCATGTAAACGTTAGTCTTTTACATTTTAACTTTACATTGCTATGTCAATGGCATAATCAAATTGCTTCACATTGCTAAGCCTCCACTTTAGCATTTATTTTTATTTTGGATTGTTTACATATTATTATTATTTTTTATTTGTTGTTAGAATTTAATACTTGAAAGTAGAATTATAATATTGTTTTTCCATTCAAACTATGATTTAATAATTTTTATAACATGGGGTAAGGGTGAGGGAAAAAAAATCAAATCAAACCAACATGGTGAACCAAACCAAACTAAGACAATGACTTTTTTGACTGGTTTATAATATTTTCAAATCAAGCCAATTTATAAAATTATGGTTGGTTTGCATTGGTAAATCAAACTAATTGAAGTAAAACTAAATCAAATTGATTAAAAAAATGGTCATATTTTACTATAACTAAAGGTTTTCTTATACTATAACAATACTTAAAAGATTCTTATTAATTTACATTTATTTAAATGTACATCTATTTAACTTTTATGATCATAAAATTTATAAATTATATAAAGAGTTTGACTCAACATATATGTTATGTGTTGTTTATGAATGAAATTAGCTCTCAATAGACAATTAAAATTTTTAATAGTCTTCATCCTAACTTTTGTTCGTAACGGATTAATCAATTAATGGAACAAGGATGATCACAATATTATCTAGTGTAACTATGCTAATGCTTATGTTACTAAATGTGTTTGAGAGAATGGAGGAGCAAAGTAAGAGTGACCAGAGTTAAAAAAGAATTACCAAAGCCTCCTTAAACCTATTTAAAGCAGAGAAAATGTGTGGTTATTGTAGGTGATTGTCTTTAGTCTCAAGGGTTATCATGGACGGTTGTCTTTAGCCCTAAATATAAAGTGGTACAACTCCTACAAATGTATAGTATGAGATTCTTGAAGGTGTGCTAGATATGGCGAGCAAGTTGATTCTGTTGGGTAGTTTAAGGCCAATCTGCTAAGTCTAGTTGGGGATCGCAGTGATGATCATTTTGTCATCTTAGAACTTCTTCAAGGATTTTAAAAGGTTAAACTCGATTTAGGCAGTCTACGCCTAAAATTATCTATCAACAATTTGCATGTGACTTCATTTACCCTTTATATGATTCAATACCTATTATTAATAGATGAATTTATTACTTTTCATATGAGATCACATACTATGGTAACATACTCTTTTTAAAGAAAAAAAAAATCATAACATATGGTTCAATCCATACGGTAGGCACAATGTTACATCCATTGGACAAACTTTGTTGATGAACATGGTTTATTCGCAGCTAACATGGCATCTCATTGAACATGTGATAAACTCACACCATTCACTTGAAATAGGAATTATTCTATTGATATGATTGGTTCATTCGATTAAAATTCCTATCCTTAATACTTCTATGATCAATTTAGGTAAGTATACCTATCGAAATAATAATATAGCAATAAGTATGATGGAACCATCCAATCAACTATCTCAGCATTAAAATTAAAATAGTAATTGAAATATTAATTATTTTAGTGATTCAACCACAGTTAGGTATTCCTTTTATTGGGCAAAAAAAAAAATCATAATTGGATATGGTGTGGGCCGTTGGATAGTGATGGGATCGATCCCATCAAAATTAATGACATGACCATAGAATTTTCCTAACAAGTATAGGTATGGTTCACATGAGAATTTTTCAAGAACTGGTAATTACTTTGCCTTTATTATTTAACCAACAAATCTAAATTAATAAAATCAATTAAATACTTAACTATCTCTAAAAACTAATTACTAAATCAAGATTGCTTTTTAAGATATATCGGATCACAACACTACCTCAACATGGAATCACCACTATCCCTAGCATATAATTTTTATCAAATCAAGATTCAATTGATAAATTAATTCCTAAATGAGAAATTCCTACAATAAATTAACATTTTTCTCAAGATTGTTAATTCATAATTCTATATTTATCAACTGAAATCTCTTCTTGACTGCTAGTAACCTAGAATTGTATTAATGTTTAAAGAATTCACTTCTAGATCTCAACCACACTTAAGCCTTAATCTAATATAGAAGATTTATGTTATTTTATCTTTGTGAATGCATGCAACTCTCTTCTTTAATCTAGATATATTCAAATAAGTGATTTCTGAATCTAGTTATATAAAATCAAGCATGAGTCAATACTTTAGATATATTAATTCAAAAAAAGAAAAAACAACAACAACAATAGCACACATAAATTAATTCAAGAAACTAAACTATCATTAAAATAAAACAATCCCAATTATCTATTGGTGATAGTTTTCAAAACTCAGGTAAAAACTCTGCCATTCCATAGATCTAACAATAAAAACACAAGTATAAACAGAATAAAAAGAATTCATCATAATCAAACCCTTTTTTATTTGAATCTTGTAAACTTTAATAGACTTTCGTGGTCTTGAGTTACTCTTCATGTTTTTCTTGTGCTGATAATACTTTATTTTTGTTTAATAAATGCCTTTAAATCTTAAAATGATGCATTTATTTAAGGATATAATTGTTTTTAATATTAATTCTTTTTCACTGCAAAGAATCATTTTTGGTGGATCCAAGGGAAAGTTTTCTTCCCTAAATCCTTTCCTTTCTCTTTCTCTTTCTCTTTTCCTTTTACTAAACAAGAAAAAAGCAAAATTTTCCCTTCCAATATCTATCGTCCACATCCTTCAATCCAAACATAGTATAAGTTCGTAAATTAACTTGCCTCTTAAAAATTAAACATAAAAATAATTGTTTAAAAATGAGCTGTAAATGTATTTAGTTGGCAGGTTTTAATGATGATACACCTGTAAACGGATTTACATAATAGATTCAATAGATCCGATTTAATCGAACCTCACATTGATTAATGTTTTCCCAAAATTGTGAGTTTGTTTCACCTAACACTATTCTTAAAGATAGGCATAGATCCATATTGGATTTGCTTTTCGGATATTTGACCAATGCCTAAGAAAATTTTGCTCCATGACACCCACGTGCCTCATCGTACAAAAAATGCAAAAAGCAAAGCAAATAACGATATTGGTATCCATTATACGACAAAGTGATGAAAAGAAATGTTAACAAAAACACCTAAACGCACTCAAGCTATTAGCTGTATTGCCTTTCACACTCACTTTACACAAAATTTCCTTTTGCTCTTTCCTTCGGTTGGGTGGGTCTCCACTAAAGAACCCTACTTAGAATCTCATTTTGCACTACCTTTTACCATCACATTTTCTCTCCATAGGATTAATCTCTCACTGATTGGGATTGTCCGGTCCATTATTTGATCATTAATAATTTAATTTTTTTTATCTTATTTCACCCTTTTTATTATCGTTAATTCCTATTCCACAATTTACCATAAGTTTTCTCACCCACCAAATTAATAATCCCTAGGAAACTCCGCCTACCCCACTTCCCCACATTCCACCATGTTTTATATCATCCACATTTTTCCCTTTCTAACGCCTATGCTCACTATCAATGGCGCCAATAATTCTCTCTCCTCCCCACGTTCGTTCCCTCAAGCTTAGACATAGTCAAACTCATAATAAAGACATCACCGCCACCACAACCACAGAATTGTCTTCCAACGTTAAACTCAACGGGGGATATAATAACCTTAAGGAAGAGGAGGAGGAGGAGGGAAACAAAATGCCTAAAAGGGCTACCATCACCAATGGCTGTGGTGGTAATTGCCTAGGGTTAGGGTTTGGCAGTGCAATTTATGGCAAGACATCATTTGTCAATTGGACTAAGGAAGACATTATCTATGTTGCTAAATACCATTGGCCCATATGCTTCTTCGGGGCATGTTTGTTGTTTTTCATGGGGGTGGAGTACACGCTCCGGATGGTGCCGTCAAATTCGCCGCCTTTCGACATCGGTTTCGTCGCCACCCGGTCCCTTAATAGGTGGCTAGCCGCCTCGCCGGAGCTTAATACCGTCTTGGCTGGTCTCAATACGGTAGGGTTGTCATGTTATCATTTCCTAGAATTATTATATTATACTATTTCCTTTAATCATGAAAATGTATCATTTTTTTGATGGCTTTAAAGTGATAGTACAATTTATGCATGACTAATCACCGATTTCGATTTTCAAAAGATCTACAAGAATCCCGGATTTGCTTATTAAATTTTTAGTAATTGATTATGTACCACGTACATAGTAAAATAAAGCATACGATACGCGTAATTAAGATTATGTTTTTTTTTTTTTTTATTTACAGTTAATTACAAAACTATGATTTGTATTTTGATTAATTTACAAACATATGTGATAACTTTTTTGACAAATAAGTAACTCGAGATTCATGCAAAAGTTAAAAAATAATCTGTAATATTTTTATTAAATTAATTTTTTTAGACTAATAAGACTTTAGCACATATCTTTTTAATAGTAATTAATTATCGATATTTTCATATGAAACTGAGATGACCTATTTGTTAAAAAAAAATTATCATGGATTATGTATTTGTAAATTGATAAAAACATGTTTTGTTTTTGTAATACACCCTTTTTTTTTTTTTTCATTTCATCTTAGAACTTATATTAGATTTGGGTAGATTTTTCGATCTGTGAAGATAACTATGCGACATCATCTAACTATGGAACTGATCACATGTTTTTTTTCGTTAGGTTTTTGTGGCGATGCAAACGACGTATATACTATGGACGTGGCTAATTGAAGGGCGGCCTAGGGCGACAATCTCGGCGCTTTTCATGTTTACTTGCCGAGGAATTCTTGGTTACTCCACACAACTTCCTCTTCCACAGGTTAGGTCAATTCTTTGGTTAAAGTTCATAAAGAAATAGCAACCTGTTAGATCAGATCTGCCAGCTATGGTGTAGCTTGACAGCTTTCAATTGAGTTGATTGTGATTGTCCGGTTCATATCCCCCTCCAATTACATCCTATCGTGTACAAAAGTTAAAACCCTACTCGAGATCGATGTTTGTTGTTTCCAATATGCTTTCTTGGTGCCAAACCAGTTAGGAGTTCATATCATGACATAAATTAGGATAATTTTTTACTAATTCTATCACTTAGGTGTTTTATTGTTATTAGATGATGATTTTTTGGAATAGACAATTTATTGCTGACCCCAAATGCCCTTTAAATATAATATATGATCTGGCATAATATAGATAGTGACACGAATCACTCATGCATAGTCCCAATTTTTATAATTGTTTTTTTTTTTTTATAGATGCTTTCAAAGTTTGTTTTATTTTTGAATTTTTTTAATTAAATAAATATTTCATCGTGACAATTTTACCCTTCTTGTGTGGGAACTGGAAAGTGGCACGAAGTACTTTTTGACCTGTTAATGCTAAATCCAGCAAGGTGGTCCAAGATCTGGCTCTCATCGGGTCCCACAGTTTTAGTGGCCAATGAAGTTGTTCCTACGTTGCTGCACAAAAGCAAAGGATATTACTTTGCTTTTTCTTTTTTTTTTTTTTTTTAATATTTAATTTAGTAGTTCAAATTCTAATGTTTACCAAAATTGGGGAAATTTTAACACAATAAATAGATTATAATCATGTACAAAATGCAATAGTTAAACCGAATCTTTAATAAACCTAATTAAAAAAATTTACTATATTTATTTTTCTAATTAAATACATGTATTGTGAGTGTATTATTTGCTAGACGAATAAAAATTAAAGTAAATGCTATTGTTTCATAATTAATCTTGATAGGATCGGTTTCATCAATATCCAACGGCTTATAGTCATATCCAATCATGATCAAATCATTAAAATAGTTAACATTCTAATTATTATATTTATTTTAATAGATAACAGGATCGTAGAAGCTCACGTTAAACTAATGCAAATTAAATAATTTTTATTGAATGAATATTTGCTTATTTGGGCGTAATCTATTTTCAGGGATTCTTGGGCTCTGGAGTGGATTTTCCGGTGGGAAATGTATCGTTCTTCCTATTCTTCTCCGGCCATGTTGCTGGATCGGTGATAGCATCCTTGGACATGAGGAGAATGCAAAGGTGGCAATTAGCATGGGCATTTGATGCTCTCAATGCTCTACAGTTATTAGGCTTTTAGGAACTAGGGGTCATTACACAATCGATTTAGCCGTCGGAGTCGGTGCTGGAATCCTATTTGATTCCCTCGCCGGGAAATATGAAGAGGGTAAGATAAAGAATAAAGGTGGATTAATTGTCAATGGGAGTGTGTAAAAGGTGGTTTTGGTGAATTAAATGAGGATGGACAAGTACATAACATTAACGGTGTTTAACCATGTCGCGTTGGCTGGTCAAATTTGGTCTCGAATGGTGTTCCCGTCTGTATACTCTCATTAAGATCCTGTGATGGTTTAATGAGATTTGTTTCGTTACCTTGTTTAGATTTATATTCAGTCATATCGAATATTAAAATTTTTTTATATAATTTTTATAATCAATTTAATAGTAATATCATTAGCCGAATAATCCCATTATGAGCCATAGAATTTCATGAAAAAACCGATTTGGAGAGATAGATGGGAAAATCGTTTGAGTATATAGAAATTTAATCCCAAAATCGAAAGACCGCTTGGATGGAACCATAGAGTGGTTCGGTTAAATTGGGTCGGACCGGTTTGTTGTCGTTTTTTTGTTTGATTAATTTTTGGTCGGTGTCTCTTTACTTCTTTGTATAATCTCTGTGTCTTTCATCTAAAAATGCGTGAAGTCATTAATTCATTGTCTGAGGACTTTGATTGGCATGAAATAATCGATGAAGATGTCCTATACTTGCCGACCATAATCGCAACACAGTAAAGAATACATAGATCTTGGAGAAAGTACGGATAAAAAACCATCAAGAATAATTAGGAGCTTCATTTCCCTTTTTACCCCCTTAATGTTTTGATATATTTTTCAAATACAAGGAAAAAAAAAAAATTTAAGTTTAACTATATATATGTGTATCCTCTTTTAATATTAAATAGTAATAAACGCGTTACATCCTCTAATGGCTCACTGTGATTAAAATAAGATAAAAAAGAAATCTGATAACTTCAAAGCTTTTGACTTTGAATATTAAAGAAATGTAGATTAGATGCTGAAGATAAACAAATAAGAAATATCATTTATGGAATGGGGGTCGATTTCTTTCTTTCCTTCCTTGTTTAATTTTGATAAAAATAATTTAATAAGAAGAAAAAAATTTCGTTGCAACATGTGAGACATATTTCTGTTGGCTCCTAGTAGCTAGCACGCAGATTAGCATCTCTAAATTATTATTTAAATTGTTACTATTTTAATATTTTTCTTGTGCCAAACATCTCCAAATTATTTGGATAAAAAGAATTGGTCCCCCGAAGTAACTGGAGAAGTGGGCCAAAATAAAGAAATAACTGGAGAAGGAAATTGCAAAACAATTCTTATTAGAAGTTGGAAAAATGGACAGAACCAAACCAATTCAAGTTAAGTAGGAATTTTTTCTTAATAATTTGAGTTAGAAAATTTATAAATAATGTTAGATTGTAAATTTAAAATTGGTTTGAAAGGAAAATGAGCTAAATAGTAAAACCAATGTTGTCGAACCTAGACTAGCCTAGCTAGTTTGATTCGGTTGAATCAGAATTGGCTGTACAGCAAACTGGTCCATGTATTTAGGTCAGATTAATACCGATTCAAATTGAACTGGTTGACCTAGGCTATTAGATCGTGACCCAATCGATCCGACCAAGTTAAAAGGGTTGAAGTGCAACTAAAAAAATCACTAGAATTCTTATGTTAAATTTTTCCTTTACTTTATTTCCTATATCATCATTGCTTTATCTTTTTCTCATTGGTCTTGGATTATCAAAATAAAATCTTATGTTTATGTAGCTACATAGAGAACATCCAAATAAACGGGAAGTCTAAACCACTATACTAATACATAAGTCTCTTCATTATGAACTAGACTAAGACCCCTATGGTATTATAATTCATTTTTTACACCATCTCATTGTTTGGTTTATTTTCCATGTTTGACTTAGGAATGATATCACGCTACATGTTGATGGGGATATCGATTATTTAGCAAAAAATATTAAGTACAAAGAAATTGGTACAACATAAAAATGCATACTTTGGTTAATTATTAATGTAATTACTTTTTTTTGAAAACATAGTAATTATATCTTAGAAAGTTATATACCCATAAATCTATTCATACTATATTATAAATTTATAAAATATAATTATTATATTTTGCTTTCTTCTCTTTTAACGTATATGTCTTGTATTGATAAGTCAACTGATGGATTTGACTCAAATATAGATTTAATTGAGTGATGTTATATACATTTGTCTATCATAATTAAAATATACTTTATATTTTACTTTTCATCAATCTTGATTCACCCCCGATTGAACCCCTTGACCTCTGACCCCTTGGTACGTCCAAGTCAATCCCCTATTCTGGTTCTGACAAGAATGAGTAAAACAAAATTAGGTTGTTTTAGAAAAACATAATAATATTTTATATTTTAACTAAAAAAGTTATTATAACATAACATATAAAGAAAAATTTAAAATCCATTTATTAAAATATATATTTATTTAATATTTATGACCTTAATTCATAAATTATACATAAAGATTGATTCAAAATATATTTTATATACTAACTTTATCAATAAAATTAGTTGTTAATATATATTTATAATTTCTTATTCGTAAGAATATTGCTCCATCAACATCTTTTTAATATCAATACAATACTTGTTATTATCTAAAAAATATAGTACTTTCCATATATGATTACACATGATGTAAATATAATTTCATAAATTATAAAATATAATTCAATTTGCAAATCAAATTGATCTAAATTAAAATTTTATGGTTAGGAAATATTTCTAATCCAAATCATACAATTTGATTCAAAGCTAATAAAAAAGCAAGCCCATTTGACACTGAGTTTGGTAATAATAAATCTATCGACTACTGGCTTAAGCTTTTCAAGAAATAATAGATTTTTGACATTGAATTTGATAATAATGCCCAACGCTATTGATATGTTACTAAAATACTACTACTAGCCATTTAGAAGTACTGAAACTACCAGTAACAACCTTCTTTTATTTCTTATTATTGGGTTGGATACTAATGAGAAAATTCTGCAGACATATAATTAAATGATAGTATCCAAATATAAATAATGATAATGAATCCTCACTCCTCTGAATCCGAGAAAGCGGGGCACGATCCATCATCAACATTGGCAAGGGGATTATATTCTGGGGAATTTGGATCCATACATCCCAGTATAAAATTTAATTCGCAGCGATCACCCTGCATGCAAAGGTTAGCAAAATTATTATTCACGTTAAGCAATAAATATAGAATCACACCAAATTTAACAGCTATAAAATTTTGAATAACTAGACATTAAACTAAATCAGACATGCACGGTAACAAAGTGGGATGTCTTGGATTTGAATGTATATGTCTTAAAAAGTAAGAAGTTATACATACCCCTTCAAGGGACAAGTTACCAATCATAGCACATCTTGTAATGGCTACGTTTGTGTCTGGAAAAATTGCTTTTTCACAAGCGCCTTCCTTACTCAATTCCTCTGCCAGGCCCTATCAAGACCAAAACTAATAAGAAAATCTTAAGATAACAACATTTAATTGATCGGGAAATGTGATATTAATTACGTTAAGATCTAAATTTACATTAGAAGTCAATCCAGGAATTTGTGTTAATGCATCTTTTGGAAAGAACATTAGACTAAATTACACCGACGATCCTTGAAATAGCATCATTCATACTGTACATTCCTAGTTTTTTGAATTGTTGACATACAACCTAGTCGGTAATAGGGCTTTGCAACTTTGGTCATTGTTTGGCTATGACATACCACCTTTCTTACATAAATCGTAATGTTTTTATCTGTATTGGGTCAGTATCGATTCAATATCAATTTAATTTAGTTAGTTTAGGAGTAAAATTATCAGTTTTTTATCAGTATCATATCTGTCTTAGTTTAGTATATATTATTTGTTCGGTTTGAAAATGATGCCAAAACGACTCTAAAGTAACGATCCAAATAAAGACAACTTTAGAATAATTTTTTGAAGACTCGTTGGTACAACTTTTATGATCTTCCTAGGTTATAATTATAAATGGGTAGGATTTATTCTTTTGTGTCAGACTCTTAGATGTTTTTAGGTTTTATGTTTGAATCATAGATTCATAGTCATGTTACAACCCATAATTGTAAAAGTTCTATAGCCCAAAACTATTGTTTATAGGTAAGTGTGCAACTAGAATATTAAGGATGACTCTGTGATTCTAAAAGTTCATTTCAAGTAATCAATATAATTTACTAAGGAAAATTATATTTCACGAAGTCTAAGTGACCAATTATCATCTTAAAAAGAAGAATTGCTGTTAACAACCTCGTTAAAGAAGTTCATCGGTTTGTTTCTCCAAGCTCTAGGAACTTGAAACTGCAATCTGTAAGGACCATCCCAATCAAGTCCATTCGTGAATGAGAAGATCAAGTTCAATGCTGCCAAGAAACACACATAATTTTAATTTAAAGCACAAACTAGGGATCACTATTCACTAGCATTTTCCAGTTGGTAGAATGGAATAAGATAAATAATAAAATTACAATGAAAGAGAAGTACTAGTTATTAGTATGGTATCAACTCGTACCATGCTTAGGAACACAGATTTGAATCGTGTAAAATGGAGAATCAGCTTTTCCACGGTCTTTTCTTAACATTTGTCGTGGCTCACCGCCACACATTATAGGTTGATTAAAACCTCCTACGATATGGAACAAGTAGAAAGAAATATGGGTTAAAATTGTATTAAATTTATGAGACAATTGCTGATACAACGTTAAAACTAATAATTTCGGATGGATGGGTTATTTATGCTTCCAAAATGTGCCTTTAGCTCCATAATTTTTAAACATATACTTTTATTCCCCATTGTTACTAATATTTAAATAGCTGGTTCATCCTCAACCTGCAACTTTTTGCGGTTGTATTCACTATTTCATACAAATCAGTTAATTGACCCTTTAAATCACCTTATTAAATTTTGACAATTGTTTTCGATAATTGCTTGAATGATTTGAATATTCTAGTTGATTGAAAAAGAAGACTTACCATTGAAGGCAACACCAAATTCCGCATTGGGAACAAAATTTGTTGCAGATGGATTGTAGAAAAGTTTCAATTTTTGACCCTGTCAAAAAGTTTACGAGTATATAATTCAAGAAAACATAAATTATGATAAAGCCGCCAGGAACGAATTATTCAGATCATTCGCAACATACGGCTGTAGGAGGAAGGCCATTCATGGTTTTCCAATACACTGGAGCCCTCCCAAGCTCGAACATCGCCCATGATGGAAGTGTGTACCTGGTAAAAGATTTAATGGACCAAGGCGATTTACAAACTATTTGAGTACGTCTTGATGTCACTCGAGTTCGATTTGAGAATAGTTGAGTTAAACTCAAGTTTAAGTTACTTCAATAGTTTATCGAGTTGAGTTCTAGCTTCAAATATTTAATTAGATTAGATCGTGAGCCTAATTGAGCTCCACATGAGTATAGATGTTAATTACACTCGCATCGAGTTTGAATATCAATATTATTTTAATTATTGTTTAATAATTTGAGCATAAACATACTTAATTGATTCGAGCTAGAGATTATATAGTATTACTTCAAGTAAAACTCGAGTTTAAAATTATTAACTAGGTCGAACTCAAGTCGTGCTCGAACTCAATATTGTACTATTAGGACTCAACTCATTTGTAGCCCTATCAACAATTAAGCATTCAAAATAATTTAAATTTTTACCAGACAAATCACTCTAGCATCATTGTGAGAAATGATCAAAACATGTCATGTTTGGATCAAACAGCATATTAGAATAACCCGATTGAGTTATTAGGATATAGCCTTAGGCTTATTCATACCAAAATATGCAACTTGCCATAAGATAACTTCATCATGCTAAATATGAACATATCTAACTTCTCATGTAAAGATCATGTTATTGCCATAAGCCATGGTTACTAATTGAATTGAACCGTGGGAAGAAACATTACTCCTGGATTTCTTCGGCCAGGTTCTTTCGAGTTGTTTCAACTGCAGCAGCCGCCCTGACTTTCCGATCAATCCTGGAAACCGGACCCTTCGGGGTTACGCTTCTCCACCGCGATGCACTTGTAAAGTTATTAACTGCATAATCAATATCAAATCGTCATAGTTCTATTGCAACCCTGAAGGTTTTTCCTTTTGCTGTAAGCATTTCATTTGTGACTAATTGTGCAATATGGTTATTAGTAATTTAATTTAAAATTGGTGTTCCTTAGTGACGCTTGTTATCTGAACTAATCCCGAATCTGCACCATAATATATAGAAGATTTAGGAGGAAGTTTTGGAGATTGCAAAAATACACCTTCAAACTTGTTACTAAAGTTCCCGTATGACTAATTACCCATTGCATCCCCTACATAAACTAACAAAATACGCATCCATCTTCAATTACTAAATTCAGATAAGACAACATGTCAACCAAAAGCTTGAGAAAATAAATAAAACACTCACCAAACGAGTTTGACGCTGATGAGCATTCATTCCTTGTTGGCACAGCTTGTCTACTGCAAAATGAATGTGTCCTTGATGTAAAGATTGTGGCAGATGCTGCAGCCATCACTAGAGAGATCTAGGAGAAATAGAAGAAGAAGAAGAGCAGGATAACGGTGTAGGAGGAGAAAAAGAGCCACAAGAAAAAAAGTTCTGGAAGGTCTTCCTGGATAGTGAGAATTGAAGTCCTAGAGTTCATATAAAAAATAGGCTGAAAAGAAGGGGGGAAAAAATCAAGTGAGAAATATCTGGCTGCCATCACACCAATCTCTGTCTGATTGTTAAACAAAATCAAACACTACCTTATCTCTTTTGTTTCTCTCTATCTCTCTTTTAGACCCCACAAAAATTTGGACTCAAGCATTGTGTGCCTTTTTTTTCAAATTAGACGTTTGTAAGGGATGAAAGCAACGTATGTACTTCGTGTAATTCTTGATCACTCCGCGCAATTCGCAGGTTAATTCAGTTCCTAGATTAATGTAGTAACATGGAGTCGGTGCCAAATTTCGATTCTAGGTATCGACTCAGCTTGCTAAATTCTAAATTAAAATTTCTCTTATTAGTATTATGCAGACCTCGGTTGGCATGGGTCTAAATAATCTGGAATTGATCTGCAAAAACGAAAACAAGTGCCATATTATTGAAATCCAACCAAACATAAAAAGTTATATTCACCATTGTGTCTTTAATAGTGAATTGGAGGCACTGTACCAACCCAACTTGGCAACTCACATGTCATCTTATGGGATCACGAGTCATGGCCTGTAAAACCGATGGGTCACAGTCACACTATTGATACTGGACTAGGCTAAATCATGTGTTCGAGTTGTTGTGCTAATCTTATGTATTGCCTACTTATATTTTATCATACACATAAAATTTCAATACAATGTAAACTATCTGGTTTTAACATGGCAATAGTTTATGAGAACACATGAAAATAAAATTAGAATTAGATTAAATTATTTTGATTAGTCTCGTAAACTTTATGAAATACATTAATATCTACTTTTGAAAAGGGTTATGATCCATCAATTCAACTATTCAATTTAAAAGGTATTGGACTTATGTATATACCTCTAGCTATCACCATCATGTACCTAACCAAAACCTGAATTTAGCTAAATATTATAAAATTTAAACTCAACATAAATAAACATTTAGAGCTCAAGCTCCATTAAACTTACAATTTTATGCTAATAGTATTGTAGTCTAGTGATATCTTTCTGAACTTCAAGTAAGAGGTCTCGATTCGAATCCTCTTTCCTATAAAAAAAAAAAAAAAAAAAAAAAGTACAATTTTATGTCCACACCCAAGTTTTGCTCTTAGATTTGGGAATATGCGGCCCAAAAGCAGATAAAAAGGCTGGAAGATTTCGAGATAGAAGAATAAGCTATTAGAAGAATATTGGCTCCATTAAATGTGTTTGAAAGGTCAAATCATGTTGGCATTTCCTTGCATTCATTGTTTGTTTTGTTTTGGCCAAAAAAGGCCGAAACTTCATGTTAACAAACAATCGGAAAACACCAACCATTAGACAAGAAAAGAACTTGAACGGCCCATGTTGTCTTGGAGTAAAATTGAGGACCGTCATAAGGAGTGACGATCTTCGCTCTCAGCCCAATAGAAGCCCAGCTTGGCCCGAACGTGATCTACACTGAAAAAATAGGATAGAGGGTCTGTTTTTCATCATCAAGTGTCAAATATGTATAGAATTGAGACCATAAATTTCACAACGTTTCATGCCATCTATTATATGTTAATTTTGTATTTTATCTTAGCAATTATGTTGTATTCCTTTTATTATATGGTGTTAAAAATTATTGGTTCTATGTTAGAATATTTTTGCCAAAGGAATAAAGTCTTATTCTAAAACACCAATGTATACATGAAAGATACAACCTTCCGTTGTCTCCATTATGTTATTCTGGTTATTTTCAAAGCACTATCATTTTCTTTTTTTTTCAATTTATTGTTATTATGTTTTTTAAGTTATAAAAGAAGACTGGGCCTCTTCTTATTTAAAAAGTAAGTTTCATTAAAAGTGATATGTCATTTGGATTGTAGCACGATAGGTAAAAATAAATAAAATCCTAACTCTATAAATTATTGTAACCACCCATCATAGTTATCTTATGGTAGGGTATGAACTACAAATTTTGTTATATGATATCACCTACCACTAAATATTATATAAAGCGTACCACTGTTAATAAATCTTTTAGTTAAGAGTAATTGCATTTTTTCACCCTAGACTTTTATCTAACCTTTGTAAAACCACCAACATTTCCCTCTCACCTCAAAGTCCTTTTAGTATAGAGCCCTCAAGCTCTGCCTCTAATGCACCAATCACTTGTATCGTTTTATCTTATTTAGGTTCAAACTTTGATCATCTTTTGTTTTTCACTGATAAAAGTAACATAACTATACATGTTCATATGGCATATCTATATAGTTAAGATTAGAACGAATGGAGATTCTTTCCTTGTAATTAGTCTGGGCACGTGCGAATTTTGCTGTTTTTAATTTATCATAAACAATTATCTATCCCTTCTCCCATCGGATCATAAAAGAAAATAATAATATGAATAACTTTATACTACAGTATCTCTAACAATTATAGACGAAGAATGCCAACTATATAACAGCAAATCAATTCTATCTCTTCTTCTTTAAATTTTAATTTTTTTAATGATACTTAACCTCCACATGTTATAAATTAAAATAAATTTAGTCAAATGCTATAGTAGGTAATCCATAATTGACAGCTTTAGTGTAATGTGATACCTTGAAAATCATGTAGACTACAAGGGCAAAAGACCAAATACGCCATGAAGCCCATAACTAGAACCTACTAAAAATATAACTTGTTTCTTTCATGCAAATTAATCTAGTATGATGGAGGAAAATAAGCCCAAAAAAAAAAAAAACAATTAATTAACTAACATCACAAAGCAACCTCTTCTATGCTCTTGAAATTTTTAAGATTCTGACTTTTATGAAGCAACACTTAAAACTATGAAAATTCAAATCTAAGATGATCATGTATAATAACTGCCACAAAGGTGATCTTCTACCGTAATTAGCTTCTATTTTCCTAAATTAAGCAAACAATCTATAAGAATGAAATGAATCAAATCAAATAAACCCACAAGTTATATTGATTACGAAAAGATAACGTAAAATTGAAACTATTAAATTTGATTGTTATAAAAATCAAACAAATGAACTTAACATATCAATCAAGATATCTAAAACTAAATAACTGTAGAAAACTTAGAAAGGTATAATGTTACAACCTCCTAAAATATAGGGATCAGAAAGGCATAATGTTATAACCTCCTAAAATACAGGGATCCATCATCCATAGGCAAAGCACAATGGAAAATAAGTTAGTATGGACACAATTGGTTTGGTTGATAGCCACAAAGGTTGATCAGTTACCTATAAGCCAAATACAATACGAATAAACTATAATAGTTGGTATTCTAATGAAGACCCTATTGCGGGTTATTATTCATGTTAAATGTCTAAAATCTATATAAAATATTTAAAAGCGTATTTTATAATATTTATTTAATATTAATTTACAAGTTTCAACTATAAAAAAATATTTAGAGGAATGCTAATTAAGGATTTTTAGGGCAAGTGTACTTTCTCTCTTTGGTTATTGAATATCTTGTAAGGGTTAAAAGGTAAAAAATAGATAGTGTTGCGTGGAAAAATATATGTATCTTAAGTTTTTGATATACAATAAAGCATCATGCATGTGCAATTCCTTTTTGCTATGTGTAGATTAATAAAACCTATATGATAGAAGGTTGATAGAATATACATATAAATTTATGTATATATGATTGCACTTATCTTTACTCCTTTGCAAGGTACATATACATAACCAATTCACTTATATTTGGCTTTTGTATCATTTCAATGTGATAGCTATTTGTACTTGCCACTAAGTTCTATGTGGTGTGGAAAATATGAATTATGGACTAGTTGCTTGGTGCTAGTTGTGGGTAGAGCAATTGAGATGGTGTAATCTATAGTTGATCAGGCACCAAAGTCACCCTATATGTAAAATAGTTACTGTTGATATAGGCATAGATGAACTTGGTTTACTTTGAACTCATTAGACCATGAGCTAAGTTTTTAGGTCCATGTGTGATCTCTTAAAGCCTTAGAGAAGTTTTGAGAAACATAGTTCATCCTCTTGTTTTCCTCGGTCTTTTCCAATAGGTTGGACTTAAGTGTCGACTGACTTTCTATCTCTAACACACATGTGCTTTAGTGGGAGGTTACAATTTCCTACAATTTTGAGAACATTGAACAACCATCCAAAACAACTATTCGTATTGTCCTTTCCATAATAAATAGACCTCAAAAGGCCTTAGTAACGTCATTTGAAGTCTCTTGACTCTCACTTTACTGACTTATATATTGGAATGGTCATAATGGATAATACTTCGATCATCTTTAGTATTCTCTTATTTTATAAGACCTTATCAATGATTTGAAGCTCTCTCAGGCCATTTTTGTTTGATACTCTACTAGCAAAAAGTTTAGATGAATAACTCCATAAGTGTCAAGGTTTATTGTCGTATGGAGTAGGTTAGTTGATAACCTACTAATACCACTAGTTGTTTAATGGGAAATTAGGATGAATCAATATTGACGTAGTGTAGAAGTGTAAAGAACAAAAATTAACTCACCAAATGATTTCTAGAACACACTTAATTGCAAAACGTGTAATTTCCAAGAGAAAAACTCTCTCAATTAGGATTTAAAAGTATATCAATTGTTCTGACTATAAAAGATAAGCCTAAATGACTATTTATATTATTACATGAGGGAACCCTAAAGATAAATAATGAATACAATAAAGACAAATAAATTGTGTAATGTATGCCAGCATGACGACCTATAATTAATGCTGACGGTTTAAAAAACTCAAAAGACAAAACTGTTAGCAATGTAGCCAGTGTTGTGTATCTTCCAATGCCGGTGGCATTTCTTCCAAGGTTGCTTCTTCCTTCCTTCTCAGATGACTCTTCCTATTCACATATGTGTCTTCTAGGTTGTCTGCATCATTCTCTCTCACCTGAGAAGAATTCAACCCTGAGTTCTCTTCTGGACATACTGGAGAATCATTGGGGTGGAACGGAAAAAGATCAGTAACATTTCCATTCCAAACAGAATGAAGAATCCCAACAGGAAAATGTCTCTTGCCTTCCTCTTTATCCTCTTGTTCTATAATTTTAATATCACATTCTTTATCCATTGCTATAGAAACTTCTCCTTTCTCATTCACATCCACAATAGCATGTTCTTGACTAACCTTGGAAGTTTCCTACCGTTCTACTGATTTTTCAATTACATCAATTACCTCCCTCAAACCATTCTTTTGCTTCTTATATTCATATATCACTTTCTTTTCCTAATGACATCTTTGTTCTTGTCGAAACATGATTTTCTCATAATTAAGAGGAAGAAATTCATCTTCCAATAATAGCTTCATCTTAAACCATGTTCTAACAAGTGATTTTCTTTCACAACTTCTGCTTTTCTACAATCTTCCCGATCATGCAAATGCATAGTCTTTCAATCTACAAGCCAACAATTTCACCTTTTTTCTCTTCAGGAATCTTAATATATTCAAATATCTGCTCAACCTCAGTAAGCATGTGACCTATGGTTCACTGCAACAGGTCAGATAACAGGATCGCCGCGCCCATACTCTACCCTTGATTGTCTCTCATAACCATTCCTGCTCCTGTTGGTATAAGGATGATCGATCAAGTCATCAAAGCGCTTTCCATACACATGAATCTTTAACCCATGTTATCCAACATCGCCCTTCGAACCTGATATTCGGTTCGTAGGACTTCCACATCCTAACAATGTCGAGGACGTGACGGCCTCTTAAGCTGTCATCTACTGACATATCTACAGGAAATTTCCCGCTCTTATATCAATCTGACGTAGTGTGGAAGCATAAATGAGAAATCAACTCATTGGATGATTTTTAGAACACATTCAATTGTAAAACATGCAATTTCCAAGAGAAAAACTCTCTCAATTATGGATTAAATATGATTACAAAAGACAAGCCTAAATGGCTATTTATACTATTGCATGTGGAAACCCTAAAGACAAATAATAAATACAAATAAATCGTGTAACATAAACCAATAATTAACGCTGCAAATAAAGGCTAGCGGCCTATAATTAATGTTGACGGTTTAAAAAACCCAAAAGACGAAACTGTTAGCAATATAGACCAGCTTAACGCCGACGGCAACGTTTGGATGGCCTAGTGCTGTTTCTTCCTCTTCTTCTCAGATGACTCCTCTTGTTCACATGTTTTCTAGGTCGTCTGCATCAAATATGTGTGACCATACTAGATGATTAATGAAAATTATAAGCAAAGACTTAATTCTTTGTTTGATTTATGTTGTATCAAGTAACTTAATTTATGTGTGCACTATGTGCATTGTGTGCTTATTAGGTGGCAAATGTATTTCAACAATTCAATTGGCGTCATTCCCACTAACATAGAATTTGATTCGGGACCATTGTAGGTTGTTGAATTATGCATGGACATTAATTCGTAATACTGTACGTAGTTTTACAATGTCTTACCAGTTGATAATATGAGAAGTGGTGAATTAAAGTGGCACACTCAATTGGGAGAATAACATATGAGATGATGTAGGCAAAGAGCTGAATATCAGTGTAATAACTATCTACACTTTTCTTCTTTAATGCATTATATAGTTATGGGGTGGACATAAAAGGGTAGGTGAGTACATGATGAGTAAAATATAAAATTTTAGATATACTTCATCCTTTAAGGTACAAAGTATTGAATTTTGTATCTAGAATCTATCATGTAGTATAATAATATATATAATTTGTGGAAAATAACATAAAAAGTAATTGCATAAAATCATAAGTTTTGCAATATAAAGAATTTGTTTATATATGGAAAAGTTAATACACGTAACAAATTTATTAAGAATTTATTTATATGATATCAAACATGATTATAGAACCTATAGCAAATTCCAAATTAATAAACTTTCGAAGTACTTCTATATTAGTTTATCTCAACAGATAAATAATACTTTTATATAACTTAAAAGTTTAAGTACACTATTCAAAAATTTAATAAAACAATTCTTCTTATTTAAAATAAAAGTGATTACAAAATAAAAAAAATGGAGCATTATATTTTATTTCTTATTTATTAATTTTATTTTATAATTTTTAATAGGAAGGGTTTCATAGTGCCGTTGAACCTTCACCTATATATCATGTATATATTAGTATGTAGGTTCCTTAGGAGTAAATATTATGAAGATCTCATACATGTACTTTATTTTGTAAAAACAAATTATGGAAAATTTATAATTATATCATATCCTATGATCTTTTATATCCATTGGACCTTATTGATTGAGTAGGATAAGATTTCATATGTCACTCCAATTAGAAATATCATGGATTTTCACTCTCCAGTAAGTATAAGTGAAAAAGCAAGCACCGAATTCAGTGTATTTGATGAGAAATACTAAAAAAGCTTTGTGCTCTTCAATGTAACACAAAACAAATGCCCACTAGTCATGTTTATAAGAAAATTAAAAAAAAGGACAAATTTTTATGTAAAAGAACCCACATTAGCTTTAAATTGAAATTGAGTATGAAAATTTTTGGCGGTACAAAATTATATAAACGTTATTAAAAGTGGCACATTTAAAACAGTTGTTGCCAAATGTGGTATATCATATCAGCATCTAGTTTTTGGTAAGAAATATCAGCATCTAGTTTAACATTAAACATCGTTCATCACATTAACAACATATACGATGGGTATACTTTGTTAATACGGTTTTGAAGAAAGCTCGCCTAAACCTATAAATATATACGTCATTATTGTGTAATTTTTTCAAATGGGAAAAAACGAAATAGCATGAGAGTTAAGGAATAAAAAAAAAAAAAGACAGAAAAGACTTACATCAATGTCATGGAAAGAAAAAAAAAAAAAATTCAGAGTTGGCATCACTATCTCGAGCAACGAGTGTTATGCCCTAAAAAATTTACAATTACCCATGCTCCCATGAGTTCATAAATTAGTGGGGGAAAAAACCATTATTTAAGAGCTAGTAAAAACTGTTGTGACCTTTTGAGCTTAAAGAAGAAGGAATAACAGTACTTTCTCCAAGAATTTGGAATTTCGAAGCTAGGGTTTATTATTTATTTATTTTACACGTTTGGACTGAACATAACGCCTATGATAAATAAGGTGGAAAAGGAACAAGCATGGTTTCTGTTAAATGTATAAACTATATTAATATGTTAATATTTCATCTTTTTGCATGGTTATAAGAGCCTTCAAAAGTGCTTCTTATATAAGAATTATTTATGGCTTTCATCCCCATCTGCTTGCTTACGTCAAATCATAGCTTGCTGCTCTCATTCCCACTATAATTTACTACTTAATTGAAATGCAATTACAGCTATGGCACTTGTTAGGACTAGTTATCAAATTCCGGATTCACCTTGTGATAGGGTCTGTGAATTTGAATTTTAGAATCGAAATAGAGAATCGTAATTTTTTATATTATTTATAAATTAGTTTTTGTAACTAAAAAATTGCTTATAATACTAATAGCAAACTTAAAAGACATGATAGTAATATAAAATTTCATCATAAATTTTGGTCGGATTATATAAGTTTAATATAAATATTGAAGCATATGAGAGCTTATGGTGTTGCAACTTTGTCGAGTCTTATGATTGGTCGTAGTTTGGAAGATCGATGGAAGGTAACTCACATTTGAAGTTGCGAAGAAGAGAAGAAAGTATGATGCTTTAAATAAAAGTAAGAAAAAGGGAAAATGTGATTTACATTTACTAATTTGATTAGAGAAGGAAAAGGTAAAAAGGAGCTTGAATGGTTTGATGTACTCGTAAAAACCTAGTTAAATAGACATTATAACAAATCGATATTTAAATACAAAAATTCTATAATAGAAAATGGGTAAAAAAAATTATTTTTAAAAAAAATTTGATGACGATGATTTTTGTTTTGAAAATTTACGTTTAGAAACATGATTTTTTCTTTAAAATTTAGTTTTCTTGTAGTGAGAATAATTTATATGGTTTGATCCGCTTGTAAAACTCTAGTACATAATATTTAGAATTGTAAAATTGGTTTGAAAATTGTGATTTCACCTGTTCTAATGCTTTTAGATTGGATTTTACCATGATTGTATACTAAAAATATTTTATATGGATTTTAATTAGGGAATGTATTATAAAATTATAAACTCGTGTAAGTAGAGAATCAGAATTATAACACGTTCTTAGGCATATTATATATATGTATATATACATATGGATATCTAGCCATTAGAATGTGATTTTTTTTTTTTTTTATCTCTAGTTACTGATGAATGTTTTGCCATTAGAATGTGAATATTTACCTTCAAAATCATCCATACTGGCCACCTGCTTAGACAAACTGTTACAAATAAGATGGAAGATGGCATATCCAACTCTCCAAATCCAAGTATGATAAAGATTCTTAATATGGATGTAGAGTAACTAATAGGTTTCATTTACCATCTATGTATATAATTTAACAAGGTCATGTTTATACCCTTTTGTTTATATATATTCATTTGCATGTTATTTTCACGTTACACAAAAAAAAAAAAAAAAAAAAAAGAAATTCTACGATGTTATGGTAGTTATAACAGGACTTGTCTTGTCATATCAATAAACGATTCAGATTTTTTTCTTATCTGTGATTGAATTTTTTTAATTTTTTTCACACTAATTTATTATAATTAATTTAATTTTGATATTAGCATCGGTATCAATCTTTAAAAAACTATATTTGCGCTTGAATTTTGAGAGCCAAAATTCTGGCAGCTTTCTTTTACTTGAGATGGAAAATTAATTGAAGCAAGTGCTTTTGACAGGCTTGCCAATTCCAACCGAATAATGGGTGCTTAGATTGCTTTTCACATAAACTACGAAGAAACCTTAATTAATTAGTACAAGCATGATTAGTGGTTTGGGATTTCAAGACGACAAGACGATAATTAGGGACAAATGTAACTGTTGATTCAGTCCTTAAAAAAGGGAGGGAAGCATCTTATATATAATAATTTAGATATCTATTCACACCATAACAAAGAAAAAGGATAATTACCAATACTTTCTTTCAGTGTTGGTTAACCAGCGTGATACTTCTAAACTATTTTCAAGTACAACTTTACTTTCTTATGACTTTCGAATATATACAAATAATACCTAAAACCATTACTATCCCAAAAATTATGAGGCTTTGTCAATGATTTGTGATTTATATGTATATTTTTAAATATTATAAAGAGGTAAAGTCATACTTTAATAGCATGTTTAGTTCAATAGAATAGAATTAATATTCCAACTTCATTGTCACGAAATATTTATTTCCTTATTGGGTTTGCAAAAAATTTTGTCAAAAGAAAGTCTATTATGTGTAATACGAAACAGATAATCTATCTCTATTCCTTTTCTTTATTGGGGAATGGCTATTTCTGATGAAAAAATATGTTTTGTTTCAAAAATACTTCTAATTATAAAATAAGAAATTATTATTCCTTTTCAGGTTTATTTCATTGTAGTGAACCAAATTTAAATGTTATAGTAGGTACTTTGGAGGTGCGATTATATTGGATATGAATTTTAATCGTTAAATTAACAATAAGATAGGTCCGTTAAGAAAACATAACAAGACTATTGAATCTTTTATATTTTTTAATATTATGGAAAGACAAATCTCATTCTAAGCATTAATCTATATAGGCCTCATCAATTACTTAAAAAAAAAATTGTCTCTGCAACTTACCTTGAACAAAATTATTTGTTTGCAGAAACTTTACATGAGCTTGGCTTACGTCAGTCCAAGGCATGCTTTTTTCAGTTGAGCATGTCGAAAATTCCATTAACAAATCGACATGCCTGCTCAAATAAATTAAATTAACCCTAAACCCATAATCTTGGTAAGGCAGTCTGAAGGAATAGTAGGGTTTAAAGACTTATCTGAACATGGCTGTTGGGGGAACCGTGGCATGGCTCGTATGGTAAAATATAATAGGTACGGTACAATATTATAATCTTAACCTTGTACTTACTAACAACTGTGTTATGAACACATTTCATGTACATATAACACATATCGTATAATATGTATAAAATATACATAAATCTTTTCTTCTTAACCAGTCCCTTTAAATCACCCAATAACATCTCCGTAATTATTCTTTTTTTTTGCGAAATTTATTTATTTATTTAGTAAAAACTAGCATATTTTATGATGGGTTATTTTCAATTGAGAATGCAAATTATCTCTTAAACTTTTGTCTTAGCATAGATATATTTTATATTTTTAAATATTGCAAATAAACCCCTAACTTTTGATAAATAGGTAAATTGCCCTAGAAGTTAGAATTAGTCCTTTTAATTTTGACCTTAATATAAAAATATTGCCTCAAACTTATCAAAGTGTACTTTTAACACTCTCAAACTTTAACTTTAGCTTGTCTTTAAAAGGAAAAAAAAAACTAAAAAAAGTAAATATATTTTGGAGTTTGGTGCAATTCGGTTCATTTGATACCCAGCTATTTGCAATTTCATTTTTCTCATATATTTGCCAACTATATATGTTAGTTTCTATGAATTTGATCTTACTCTTAGAAAATTTCATATCATTGAATCATAATACCTTTGCATTGCGCTAACTAGCGCCACAAATAAGTCGAGTTAAAATGGTACAATATCAAATTTAAAGCTTGATTCGAAATTTTAAAATTCAAACTGAACTATCTTGGCTGGACTTAGTATTGTATTTTCTTTTCTTCATTTTAAACTCATATGATTATGGTTTGGATACCCCATTTTGAAATAAATATGTATCTTCTATAACAAATTCTCTTTCTTTTCTCATTTACAATAAAAAGCCTAAGATATTGAATTAAGGTCACAAACAGAGTAAAAGACTAGCTAAAATTAAACTTAGAAGACTAAAATCTTTTATTTGAACTCTTTCACTTCCTTTCAATTGTCGGACACCATCTTCAGGGCTCACCAACAGAAGATTGGGAGAGATGAAGGTAGGAAGGGGAAGAGCTCTAGTAAGTCTTCAAAGAAAAGAAATATAAGAGAGTTGCAATGAAGCTTCAAATGCATCGAGAAAAAATTTACATTGAAAAATGTTATTAATGTATCCGAAATTAATTGATATCGGAGACATCAAAATAGTTTTGTTAAACGGGAAAAAGAATATTTTTTAAGACTGATATGCCTTACGAGAGGTAAAGACGAATAAAAATTTGATATACGGTCCAAGATAATATAGAAATTAGCTATTATTAATTGTGACAAAACTAATTAACTTTTGAGCAAATTGCACACTCCTGAAATCTTTTAAAGTTGTGCCAACTTACTACTTTCTAAAAGATAAGCACATGGTCCTTTTAAAACCTATACTTATCATTTAGGATAGTTTACATGGGTATCCCATACTTTTTAATAATCTAACACTTGGACCTTCCAAACCTAAATTTAGGCATTAATATTTTTTTTTTAAGAAAAAAAGAGTTTGCTCAATTTTAAAAGATTTCAGGTGTCCATATAATTTACTCGAGTTTTTATCCATTTATAAATTCACAGTTTTCATGCTTAGTGTTTTCTTTTTTATTAATATATAAGTGGAATATGTGATTTGTTTTGCATGTGTAGATTACCATATATAGTAAAACTAACAACATTATTAAAACTTCAACAAGCTTACACTAAATGGATTCATAGGAAAAAAAAAAAAAAAGCAAAATTACGATCTCTGGGAATACTAGCACTTTTTTTCAATTATGCAAAGTCATGATGGCCTTCAACAATTTTAATAATCATATACCCATAAATGACAACTTTTTGAATCTGCATACTCGACTCATTCCTTAATCAACACGATTCCAAAAAGTTCATGAGGTCCTTGAGTTTTTCATTTTCAGTGCCCAAAAATGAACCATACATCAAGCAAAGACAAGACAATTCATGATCTCCCTTTTATCCACGTGTCACCTCAAGCTTCATTTCACATACTTACAAATTTTCCAAAAATCATTAAGGCCATACCAAGCAAAAATGTGTTCAAGTTTGGATTTTTATAATCTCCACCATAAGCTGCTCAGTATGTATGGGAAACGACTAATATACAAGAAAAGACTGAATCTGATCATAAATATCGATGAACTTGCTGTTTAAAAATAAATATCATATTTACTATTTAAATTCTATTCCCTTCCTGTTGCAATGGAAAAAAAAAAAAAATCCAAAATTGACTAATATTTATACTTAAAATCAATTTAATATTTATAATTTTTTTGAGGTCATTTGTAATACTTGGGTCTTTTTTTTATTTTTGATGAGTTAATTATGAAAAAAAAGAAGAGAATTTTGGTAGTTAATTGTAAATATGATCAAAATGCATGTATTAAATTGTCAAATTTAACATTTCACTAGTTAATTATAAAAAAAAAAAGTTGAGTATCAACTATAACTTTTATTCGATGGAATTTATGGAAAATTATAAATTATCCTTCTAAACTTTCACCTTAGTATGGATTTATCTCTAAACTCTCAAAGTGCACTTTTAAACCCCATAAACTTTCAAAAATTGATAAAGTTAAGTTATGGATAATCAATCTTTTTCATTAAAACAAAATGGGAGTGGAGGCAAATTGCTAGTCACCCCCTCAAATTTTTACCTATATGTAGATTTATTTTGAAAGTTTGGGGGGGGTGAATCCGTGCTTAAATAAACATTTGGAACAGTATGTTGTAATTATTCATGGAATTTAAACTAACTAGGTCCACAATAGAACGTTCTTTAGCCAAGAGCCCTAGCTTATATACCCCCAGTTTTTTCGAGGCATTTAGACATAAATGCATGTAAAGTCCACAAAGCCAAGTAAAAGTGAAAATAGTAAAAACTTTTTCTTTTCTTTTTTTTTTAACTTTGTTTTTAAATTCGCCTCTTTCTATCTAGTAAAAAGGCAAAGTGGTCTATTTGGAAGCATGCTAAGTTAAAAAAGTTGAAAGAAGGCTCATATTATTTGTTTAGAATTAAAGCTAAAAGTCGAAAGGTGGTGGTATGGTCTACACATGGCACTAAAAATATTAATAACATTTTGCATGGAGGGTTTGAGCCTCCTCTGACAATGACTGGCTGCAGACGGTTGTCGGAAGGTGGTTTCAGAAATAGCATCGCCGCACCAAACTGGCAAAGACAGCACGCGAAGTGATGGGTACGGGGACAACACATAGGCACCCCACCACACACCACCTTCTTCCCCCAGTTAAAATTACCTTAACCTTTACTTCATAGTAATATAAATATCATACCATCTAGATAAATATATTATAGGTTTGTTTGTGTGCAGTACTATGTGTTTCTAGGGTGGTCTGGTTGATACCCCACATTCGCCTCGATAAATTAAACTTAAGCATGCTCACTTTTCAAAATGGAATCCCATCATGTTTCCTTTTATCTCATTGTTTTGCATTTTCTCTAATAATTAGCAAAGCTAATATAGATTAATAAACAAATTACTAGTATGTTGGGGTTTTGTTAAACCACATATACAGATTATAGGTGAATGATATAACTTTGTACTAGGGCTAAAGATTGTGGATGGAGTTTGTTCTTTCAGCCATTTAGACTGAAGGATGCATCTAATCAGCTAAATGGATCTACTAGCTACAAGTCTCTAAGTGACCCATATAGTAGTGATATTTTTCACTAAAACAACTTGAAAGATAAAACTTTGGTTTTGATAGTAATTTGTTAAATCAAAAGATCACCAAATACACATATCATGCTCTTCTACAATAGAGTCCATTCGACAAATGAGCTTATGAAGTGTTAAAGATATACCATTTCTTTCCAAAAAACTAGCTCTAACTAAATGTTTATCATAAATAATACAAGAAAACCCACTACTAATTTGGGTAAAATAAAATTTAAAACCTTACCAATAACATTAGGATTCTTATGAGATCTTACCAATTTGAAAATAAAACTTAAGCTCCTTAAGATCTTGTTCATCAATCCTACTTATAATAAGAATTGCAACAAACCAAATAGAAAACTAGGGAATCAAAATGAAAGAGAAAATAATTGAACAAAATGAAAGACATCAAAGCACATTCAGCCGATCGGTCTGCCACATAGGTTACCAATTCACATACTTGACTCGTAATTGACTGGTCCTCCAATTGCTCAATTGAATGTCACAATGCTAGCTTTTGTTTAGCGTACCTTTTATTAATTTTATACCAAGATTACATCAGTTAATTCCTAATGTGCAAAGTGTAATATTAAAACCAAATCCTTGATTAAGGCCACAAAGGATTGGCCATAGTCAACATAGTGATAAATTCTACATTTTGTAAATAGTATAAATAAGAAAATGAAAGTGTATCAAGGTAAATGTGCATTAAGGAATAAAATTCCAAGAGAAGTTATAAGTGATAATAATGTGTTTGTTATTCATTCTTAATCCTCTTTAGATTAAAGGATGCACACAAAAAAAAAATTGATTTACTAGCTGTAAGTGTTGAACATAACTTCTATTAAGATGATGTTTCACACTAAACAACCTGAAACATGAATTGTTGTTATGTTATTAATTTGTTGTAAAAAAAAGGATAACCAAATCCACAAACCAAGCTCTTTTATAGTAGAATCTACTACATAAATGAGTTTATGAAGTTGTATGGAAAAAACATTTCTTTCAATAAACCCTCACTAAATTTTATCATGAGAATCCCACAAGAAGACCTACTGATAATTAATAAAAATACTTACTAATAATGTGAAGACTCATAAAGTCTTACCAGTTTTTAAGGAAACCTTAAGCTAAGCACTTATTTATAAATCCTTCTTATATAAGTATAAGAGCCAAAAAGAATAGGAAACTAGCTAGAAAATGGGAAATCAGAAAGAAAGAGAAAACTAAAAAAAAAAAAAAAATCGAAGCGCAAATGACTAGTCAATCTATTCCATAGGTTAATCGATCCATAAACTTGACTTGTAATTGACTAGTCATCTAGATGCTCAGTTGAATGTCATAATGACAATTTTTTTTCAATAGACCTTTGTTTATTTTCTATTGAGGATTTGATACGGATGACATAACAGACACATATTTAAACAAAAGGGAGTTGTCTAAGAAGGAAAGGAGGAAGCAACACTAGGCCACCTTTACGCCGCTAACCTTAGAAGATACGTTGCCGACATTGAAGGCTACACTATCGGCATTGGAGCCGGCTTATCTTGTTTCAATTTTGTCTTTAGGCCACCAGCTTTTATTTCTTATTTATCTTTTAAGGTTTTCTATGTAATAGTATAATTAGTCCTTTAGACTTATCTTTCTTTTCAGAACTTATCATATACTTTTGAAACCCAAAAATTAACATAAGTTTCTCTTTTAGATTGCATCATTTGCAATTGTTATGTGGTTTAGATTACTTGGTGAGTGTTCTAGTTTGTGTTTACACTAACTCATTGCATCAGAGTGGGAAAGTTCCTGTAGAGATGTCAAAAGATTGCAATTCAAGAGGCCGTCATGTCTTTGACATTGCTCGAGATGTGGAAGCCCTGCAAACCGATGTGCAGGCTCAAAGGGTGATGTTGGATAACATGGATAAAAGATTCCAACATTTCGAATAGCACTTTGATGATCTGATCAAGCGTTTCGATGCAATAGGATCCAATAACAATAGGAATAAGAACAGTTATGGGATGCGATCAAGGGTAGAGTATGCATGCAGCGATCCTATTGTTAGAACTATTACTACTTCTGAGGAGGAAGATGAGTTGTTAGAGGAAGAGTAGCCACAAAGACGAGGCATTGTTGGCAGATATGGAAGAGGTAAGACATATGGTGGTGGTAGATGTCAATATAGAGGTAGAGGTGGTAATTTTGTTGGTTATTATGAAGGTCATAATGAATATAGAAGGAATGATTTCAAGTTAAGTGTAGATATTCCATATTTTCGAGGAGATTTAGGGATTAAGGATTTTGTTGATTGGATTGTTGAAATTGAACGGCTCTTTGATTGTATGGAGGTACTAGAGGATAAGAGGATAAGGTTGGTAGTATGTATGCTAAAAGGTCGTGCATCTGCATAGTGGGAGAGATTGCAGAAAATGAGGAGTCATGAAGGGAAAGTACCTGTTAAGATGTAGTATAGGATGAAGCAATTATTAGAAGGAAGATTTCTTCCTCTTGATTATGAGGAGATCATGTTTCAACAACAACGAAGATGTCATCAAGGAAGGAAATTGATACGTAAATGCATTACATAATTTATGATGTTGGCACAAAGTAATAATTTGAGGAAAGTAGATGATGAAATTGAAAAATCAATAGAACATCAAGAAACTTCTAAGGTTGGTTAAGAACTTGCTATTGCGAATGTGAATGAGAAAAGGGGAGCTTTTATAGTTATAGATAAAGATTGTGATATTAAAGTTTTTGAATAAGAGGACAAGGAGAGAGAAGTCTTAAAGTTAGAAGAAAAAGGTGCAGTAAGTGATGTGGAATATCGTGCAGAAACAACAGATGATAAATTACAGCTGTAAAAATTAATGCATGGGGTTAATGTCGTGATACTTTGGGGATTATTAATCCAGAGGAGATTTGCCAATGGTTCAAGGAGTTTAAGGGTGGATGTAGTTTAAAGTCCTTATATAGTCGATATATTTTACTTTATACTTTTTAGCATTCATTTTTGTAGGTTTGTATTTGAACCTGGAGGATAATTGTGCATGATTCCAAGATTATCTTCGTCATGCGGTAGTAAAAAATCCTCATATCCATATTTAACCATAAAATCGAGGACTCGTTTTTCTCAGGTGGAAGAGAATGTTGCGGATAACATAACAGACTCCTATTTGAACAAAAGGAAGTCTTCCAAGAAGGAGAGGAGGAAGCAACATTAAGCCATTCTTATGTCGTCGGCCTTGGAAGATACACTGCTGGTGTTGAAAGCTACATCGTCAGTGTTGAAGCCGGCTTACATTGCTTTAGTTTTATCTTTAAGCTGCCAACTTTTATTTCTTGTTTATCTTTTAGGGTTTTTCATGCAATAGTACAAATAGTCCATTAAACTTATCTTCTTTTTTTTTTTTCAAAACTTATCATATGCTTTTAAAACCCAATAATTGAGAGAAGTTTTTATTTAAGATTGCATCATTTGCAGTTGTTGTGTGATTTAGATCACTTGGTGAGTATTTTAGTTTGTGTTTACATTAACTCAATGTGTCAGGATCACACTAGGTTAGTTCTAATCTTCAGTGTGTTTTTATAAATAACTAAATCCTTAATCTTTGTGTTCTAATCTTCAATAATAATTATACTAGTAAATTCTCTATGTGGTGTTAGGAGTGCTAAATAACACTAGAAAAACATTCTTTAGAATTTTTTTTTATTATATTGGCTATGAATTAGACAAAATTAATTACATATATACCACAATTATATCACATCTTGGAGGTATGATATTAGAATTTTTATTAGTATTGCATATTACAAGTGCGATATTAGTATAAATATAATACTAGTGGCCAATGTACTCGTGATAAATGTGCAAAATTTTAAAAAAGTATTACATTTACGAGAGAGAGAGAGAGAGAGAGTCTAATCTTCAGTGTGTTTTTATAAATAACTAAATCCTTAATCTTCGTGTTCTAATCTTCAATAATAATTATACTAGTAAATTCTATATGTGGTGTTAGGAGTGCTAAATAACACTAGAAAAACATTCTTTAGAATTTTTTTTAATTATATTTGCTATTAATTAGACAAAATTAATTACATATATACCACAATTATATCACATCTTGGAGGTATGATATTAGAATTTTTATTAGTATTGCATATTACAAGTGCGATATTAGTATAAATATAATACTAGTGGCCAATTTACTCGTGATAAATGTGCAAAATTTTAAAAAAGTATTACATTTATGAAATATTAATTACAAAATAGTTATGCAGTTAGAGAGAGAGAGAAGAAAGAGAGAGAGAGAGAGAGAGTCATTAGAATGGAGATTTTTTATAGAGTGGAGATAGTAAGTAATTACATACGTGACTAATTGATATAAAATATATAATATGGTTTAAAAAACTTTGGTACAAAACTTTTAAGTCGCATTAACTTGTATTCACCTAATATAGTAAGATATGTATCGCACTTATAAGATGCGATACATAGATGAAATATTGGTTGTTTACATTGCTATATAGCACTTGAAAAATATGATATCCATGTAAAATTGTGTGTCATATTTTTAAGATGCAATATAATATTGATATGTTGATTTTTTTTTTTTTTTGTAAGTTATATTTTGGTATTTTTTTTTTAATGGTGGAGATGTAGTTGACCCTTCAATATTATTATGTGGAAAATGATTTTCTTAATTTAGATATCGACCTTTTTTCAATTTTCCATTGACAATAATGTCCGTGAGAGTTAGATGACCAATATATATATATATTATATATATCCATGAGAGTTAATCACCAGCATCTAAACATTTGCTATGATCTTTGCTTTTTATGATTAGCCGGGCTATAAAAGATATAGTAACCATGGTCTCTCATATTATTATAATAATATTTTACCATTCTAAGTTTCTAATTATAACAAATGTTGAAGAACAGATTTTCAAAAAACAATACCATGAAGCAAATACACTCTCTAAGTCTCAACAAGTTGCAATTTGTAAAGCCAATCAAATGATAATATGGAGAAGATAAAAATCAATAGGAACTAATCTTAATTAAGATATAACACCAAAGCCAAGCCACACATATATAATATTGCCAAAATCTCTATGAAATAAAAAACCCAAACTTCCATATATGCATTAAAAAATCCTCACATACAATTCAAAAACCTATTCCAACCTTTTGTCATCTTGTGCTTAACTTTTACCTTGTACAGTACAAGTCCTATCCATCGGGAGCCTCTAAATACCCCCAAACCCTCCCCCCATTGTTTCTCAAGTTTCACAAAAGAAACATCGAACAACACAACAACAAAAGGCTCATCAAACACCCCCTACATATATGATCTATTCTCTCACAATTCTCCATTAAACAACACGAAACTTTGAAATCTCTCATAGCATTCAACGCAGTATAATCAAACTTTTGTTTGTTAACACCAACATTCATCATTGTGTAATCTTCGCTAGTGGTTCCACTATAAATCAGCCAAAACGGGTCTACCTCTGTGGATGCTTGGGTGGGGTGCGGAGATCCTGCGGGCCGACATGAATCGTTTGCTCGCGTTGCTCTTTCACCAGGTAACAACCTACCTTTATGCTAACAATTCGTGTTACCGTGTCATGTTCGGATTATTTTTTTCGCATCGTAAATAACTGATTGCCACTTTTAATCACACCCTCCATTGTGATTTTTCATATGTTCACTATTAATTGAAGGGAGTGCTGGATGAGCAATTCTTGCAACTTCAACAGCTTCAAGATGAGAGCTCCCCAAACTTTGTATCCGAAGTTGTCAACATCTATTTCCACGAATCCGAGAAGCTATTGAGGAATCTCAGGACATTATTGTATGTCTATTTTTCCCTCTTTACTAGATTTCTAATGTACGACAATACTTTTCCTTTTTTTAAACCTAGCATGTTGTATATATATCCAACATGCATGCGAAAATAAAGTGCTGGAGTGTACTGTAGATAGTACACTTTCATCACATCTATCAAAGTTGCACCAGCAACAACATTTTTTTTTAATTTTTTTGCCAAGAAAAATGAAAAATGTTGTTCAACAAATTATTTTCGAAAATTTGTCATTACGTTAGGCTTCACCCTTTAAAAGACCTAATGCAGGAGTACCATGTTAATATAATTTGTTGCTGTTAACATATGGTGGCATTGTATAAGTTAAGAACTGATCTTCGGTATGTGTGTGAATCAACACAACTTAATCTAATTGTATTCATTTGGCCAATTAGCTGAAAATTAATGTACACGCTATAATAGTATAGAAAGATTATGTAATTCCTCAAATCATCTATTATATCTCATAAAATAGTACTACTGATCCAATTATTGATCCTTCCGACATAATTATAATAAGATGATTAGATAGATAGATAACTCGGGTTTCTATATCATATGTGTTTGTATTAATTAATGTGAATGAAGAAAAAATTGATTGAGCATTATAAATGATTAATGACGTATAATGACCAATAAATTTTTCTCACATGGACAGTTGTTTTCATTGCTCGTTTAATATATATTACTATTTGCTTACTGGACAAAAACCGTACCACCCTATTTAAATCGTTTTTCCTAATGTGAATGGGGTTTTTAATTAACTTTTTTATGTTGGATGGATGGGACAGGATGGATAGAGAGTTTTCGGACTACAAGAAAATGGAGATACATTTGAATCAGTTCATGGGGAGCAGCTCGAGCATAGGGGCTAAAAGAATCAGAAATGTATGCGTCGCCTTTCGAGCCGCTTCTGACCAATACAACCGTCTCGGGTTCGTTGCTTCTTTTTCTCTTTTTCTTGCCCACCTACGTTACGTACACTTTCATTTAATTCCCCTTCTATTTTTTCGTGCTTCTTCTTTACTCCACAGCTCATCATTAAGCATACAAAATATTTTTTAATTACATTTTATGTAACAACATGAAATCTTTATATTCTAAAGTATCAATTACCTACTTTTGAGAAAGGGCACCTCATCGGGTGTCAAAATTTATAAAGCTATTGAATGTAAAAGAAATTTTAAAAAAAATCGTAATAATATTTATCAGTATGGTCACATGCTCCTGATTCAACTCTTGAATATCATCATCTCTAAAAATTGGATCGGTTCAATGGTTCAACCTTTAGTTTAATATACTATTGATTATTGATCTTTAATATGCACGAGTGAAAGCTTCAGTCGAGTTTAACAATATTGATGTTTATAGCTTTTTAAAAAATATCTAAAAACCTTGTAATTATGCTACACTTATTTTGATATTTTGAAAATATCAATTCAATTATGTAGATAATCAAGTTGACATGATATCACCACTGTACATTTTAATTTATGGCAGTGAACCAAATGAAACTACACCATAGCACTATAATATCAATTCCATCATTACTGTTATGTTATTTGACTTTTTTGGTGTCAATATTTTTTATTTAGACAACTTGCATCAAAGAAAGTTCGTTTCTCCTTAAAAAGATGTGTAATTTGTTAAATTTATAGGTGTCTGCGAGCTCTGGAGTTGCTAGAACACGAGTACTGCTACCTCAAGAACAAATTGCACGAATATTTCCATGTAAGATATATATATATATATATATATATATATCTCTCAATTTCTTATTTTTCATATTGTTAAAATTTCAATTGCATGTACTATTTTTTACTCTTTTATACTTTGTGTGATCTTTACATCGTACATAAACTTTTAGTCTTTCTTCTTTAGCGATATAATGATGTAAAGTTGTCATTAAAGGGGGAGGGGGAAAAAAAAAGAAACTTTAAAGTGTCCTAGTCTAGGACTTCAAGTGCACTTGTTAAAATTTATCAAACTTTTAGCTCTTTGTGAAAAAATATCTGTTTGAACTAAGGATTATTATTGGAGTTTTTTTTTTTTTATTGAGATTAAGTGCTTATTGAATTTGTTGTAATAACAATTCCGTTAAAGTTTTATAACTATTATGGTGTTTAATTGATTTTAATAGGAAGGAACAACAATTTCATGATGAAATAGCCATTGTTGCTCAAACAATTTGGACATAGGATTTTTTTTTTTCCAAAATATCTTTAATTAAATGAAAAATTAACAAATTAAAATTTTATTACAGCTCTATTCAATTTTTTAATAATAACAATTCTATTACAATCTTATTTATTTAGCAAGACGAATGAGTTATAAGAAACTTATTAAGTGCCTAAACTAAAATTAATTTTCTTTTTGTATTTTTTCAACATTGTTAAGATATACATCAAGTATCACCAAAAAAGAAAAAAAAAACGAAATATGTCCAGAAATTTTTTTATTTTTTTCTCTGGATTTTTTTTAACAAGTTTCACGGCACCCATCACTATTTTCCTTTAACTAAGAGATATGATTATAGAACTTACAAGAAAATTTTACTAACAAGTTCCTTTCATGCATTTGTTAAGAATCACAAATTGCTATTTTAAAATATGATTACATATTTGCTAACATAATTTGCGTTTGAAAATTAAAATATAGAACCATGAACATTTTAATTTTCAAATTAAAAATTTTCGCTCTTTACAGATGAGCTCCTTCGAGCACTTCCCAATCAAATGTTAATGTATATAAGTAAAATTGGTAGAAGATTTGGACACTTTTTTCCTTCTTTATAAATCTATGATTTATTTATTTGTTTATTTTTTTGAATTGGCTGAATTGATTATTATTATTATTATTATTATTATTATGCAGATAGAGCAACAAAGAGCATTGGCAGCTGGGGTCAGATACCCAATGCAGAACTAGGGCTAGGACTGCAAGCCGTGGGAGCTACATGCATCATCCATCCTTTACTTCCAGCTTCATCTCTAGATTAATAAATAAGTCCTACGTATGTAATTGCTATATATACATAGTGGAAATTGATTTTGTGTAGCTTACTAGAATATGAAAAGCTAAGACCACCAAAATGTACTCCATCCGGGGAAGTTTCGGGCACTTCAGTGAAAATGTTCATGAAAAATTATGGTGAAATTAATTAGATAAAATCCGTTAAGATCGAATGTCTCAATGAATTTTCGTATACTGCAACTATTCTCTTTCGAAAAAAGACACGAACAAGGTTAAATCCATGTCAAACCTAATATAACATAATTTACCTTGATTATGTCCAACACAACGTAACACAGCAGGTAAGCGTGGATAAATATAAGAACTCATCAAGTGTTCTAAAGCACACACAATTGCAAAGAATGCAATTTCCAAGAGAAAAACTCTCTCAATTAGGATTTCAAAGGTGTATATAATGTTCTTAATGGAAAAGACAAACCTAAAGACTATATTATACTATTACATAGAGAATTTTAAAAGATAAATTAAATAAATGAAAGGTAGCGATCTTTGGCGAAACAGACAATATAGGTTGGCGTTGTAGAACTAAAACCTAGGGTGTAAATTCAAGGTTGGCAGCGTATGTTGTTGCTTATTGTCCACATCATTATTCTCTTCCACTTAAAAAAAACTCGTCCTCGAGTTTATGTTTGAATAAGGTTATAGGGGTTCTTCAATCTTGGGATGATGGATATACAACTTGAATCATAAATAAGTATCATCCTGGATCAAAGATAAACCTACAAGAGTAAATCCTAACAGGTGTAAAGTAAAATATCCTAACTTTCTTAGGATTTAGAATTGCATCCACCATCAAGCTCTTTACACCATATGCAAGTCACCTCCGAATTAATAATTTCTAAAGTATCTTAACATTAATCCTATGAGTTACCATCCCTCCAAAAACATTATTTATATCAATGACTAAATTACCTCCATGTGGCCTATACCTATCATCAAAACTACGATCAATCAAATCTCCATGAATGTTTTGACAAATATTTAATTTTTGCAATGCCACATCATTATCAACACCTTGCTCTAACCCTTCAAACTCAAAGCCATGAGTTTCTTTAGAAAGACATATAGGTATAACATTAACTTCATGTATTGATTTTTGCACTTGTAATTGATCATTTGTTGTTTAGATACAATATTCTACATCACTTAGTATACCTTTCTCTTCCAACTCCAAGACTTCTCTCTCGTCCTCTTGTTTTATAATTTTAATATCACATTTTTTATCCATAGCTATAGAAACTCCCCCTTTCTCATTCATATCTACAGTGGCATGTTCTTGATTAATCTTGGAAGTTTCCTACTATTTTGCTGATTTTTCAATTACATCAACTGCCTCTCTCAAACCATTCTTTTGCACCGTCATCATAAATTCTACAGTATATTCATGTATCAATTTCTTTTCTTGATGATATCTATGCTCTTATTAAAACATGACTTCCTCATAATTAAGAAGAAGAAATTCATCTTCAAATAATAGCTTCATCCTAAACCACGTCCTAATAGGTAATTTTCCTTTATGACTTAACTTTTTTTTGTAACCTCTCCCACCAAGCAGAAAGTGCCCCCCCTTCAATCTACAAGCCACCAATTGCACCCTTGTCTCCTTTGACACCTCGATATAATCAAAGAACCACTCAACATCGTAATCCCACTAACGAAATCCTTATCCCTTAAATCTCCTTTAAAATACGAAATATTTACCTCAAGCTTGAAATCATTCATTCCATATTCATTATTACCTCCATAATAATCAACAAAATTATCACTTTTACCTTTATGATGATATCTACCACCACCATATACCTTACCTCTTCCATATTTGCCACCAATGCCTTGTCTTCATGGTTGTTCTTCCTCCAACGACTCATCTTCCTCCTTAGAATTATCTTTGTAAGCATATAAACCTCGATTCGTGGTAACAGGTCTTACAATAGGATCGCCGCATGCATACCCTGCCCTTGATTGTCTCCTATAACCTTTCCTGTTTATGTTGGCATTGGACCGATTGATCAAATCGTTAAAGCGCTGTTCAAAATGCCAGAATCTCTGATCCATGTTATCTAACTTCGCCCTCCGAACCTGTGATTCGGTTCGCAAGACTTTCACATATCGAACAACGTTTAGGACGTGACTGCCTCATAAACTATCGTCTCTTGACATCTCCACATGAAATTTTCCTACTTTGATACTAATTTGACGCATCAAGTAAGCGTAGAACAAAACAAGAACACTTACCGAGTGTTCTAAAGCACAGACAATTGCAAAAAATGTAATTTTCAATAGAAAAACTTTCTTAATTAGGGTTGCAAAAGTATATATAATATACTTAATAGAAAACATAAACCTAAAGACTATTTTGTACCATTACATAGAGATATTTAAAAGACAAAAATTAAATAAATGAAAGATGGCAGCTTTTGGCAAAACAAATAATGTAGGCTTGCAATGTAGGCTGGCGGCATAAATCCAAAGTCGATGGTGTATGTTGTTACTTTTTATCCCTATCACAACATCATGAGTTTAGGTCCTATTGAGTTCTTGACCAAGTGATTGGTTTTAGTGACACTAACTCAATAGGTTGGATTGAAAATATAAAACAGAAAGTATTTCAATCCAAAATTTAAAGAATATTAGTGGATAATCTAGCCCTAGCACACTAAGTCCTCATATTGCCAAGTTCAAACTTGGCGGATCATATGTCTATGATCTCAATGGCATTATAAGAATAAAAAAAGTTGTTTTTTTTGCGGGATATGGCCAATTGTAGATCAACAGTAATAATTGCAAAATCTTTATGTATGATCTAGAGATCTATTCGTGTCATTGCCACGAATAAAATTTTCTGACCAAATTTAATTAACATGTTCCTTTGTATTTTACAATAATAGCACTAATTTTGAGGAACCTGACGGAATACAGTAATTATCATCAGAATCAGAAAAATGCACGAATAGACAGTGTAAGTTCTGCATCTGTCATATCGTATTTGGAAAATAAATTGGGGATTTTGATGTTGATGGTCAATGGGAGTAGGAAAAGTCTACGTTTTTCACTCTTTTTTTGGCAGAGCAGTACGTACCCTGATGAAATGCGTCCATTTCCTCTCTGGTGAATTGGGCCTCTCTGGGAACTTCTTACACATCAGAATTCTTGGTCTAACTTATTGTACTATGATCATATTCATATTAATATGAATGATTTTGCCATCTTCTTCAACTATGGACAAGATCTCACAAAATTTACTTCGAAATTTGTATATTCATCGAGAATTTAAGTTTAATCAGTACATATTTTTTTCCTTTTTTATTGTAATTAATGAACAAGGTAATTGTTGGCAAAAAAAAAATTTATTTAGATACATTGATTTGTTATCATTCTACATCATTTTCAAATCAAGCGAATACTGAATCGATATAGATATGATACTAATGAAAAACCTTTAACTTTATCCATAAAATGATCAAACCGAATTAATATTGAACCGATACTGATAGAAACCCGACAATATTTTGGTATAAAAAAAAAAGGAAATTTAATACGTTCATTTTAAAATATCAACTATGATATATGAATGTTAAGTTAGATGAAATGTGTTGAAGTTATTATTTAGATGTATATATATCTATATTTAGGGATTTATGGAGATCATATCAGGAGAACATATTTTATGCTCGTCTATTTCAAAATGAAAACAATGACGTGGAAATGCATGTGAAAGTCTTAGAGTCTTATGGTTTTATATGTTTCGCTCTATGTAACATATTTTTAGAAAATGTAACAAATTTTAGTAAGTTTGTCAATATATATTTATTATTTTTTTATTGTCTCTTTTTTTTTTTTGTTGGGGTATTATATAGATTTTATTTGTATTTATTGCTTGATCGGTATTCATTGGAAATCCACAATTTGAAAATATAATATATGGACTGATAGGAGATATGAATATTACTTTCAAGTGAATATGCACTCAATTCATTTGAAAAGAAAATATATCATTTTTAAATGAAGTATATTGTAGTAATTCTAACTTTATATAAATTTAGTAGGTAATTTATTTTATTAGAGAATTGCATATACACTTATACATCGTACTTTAGTGAACACACTACTTAAAACAATATAAAAAACGAAACAGACGATATTAAAAAAGAAAACCAAAAAGCCCGTTAATGCCCATATTTTAGTTAGCCCATTAATGGCTCCTTTGGTATGAAAAACAGACCTAAAAGGTATCATGATTTTTTTTTTTTTTTATTATATTTGTATTTCCATGTTTAGATGTGGTTTTAGAACGAGGAATCGAAATTTGATTGGGCATTGAAGGGCTGAAATCAATTTAATTCCCCATTTATAACTAGAAATTTACCAAAACAAGTTTTGAATGTATAATGTATGTTCGTTGCATCTATTAATAAACGATATTTGTTATAGATATCTATCATATATGAGTAGAATTAATAATTTTTGTCGAGGGTTCTTGATAGAATAAATTTATTATTTTATTCCCAATTTTATTCCATTCAATTTTATCCCGCTTATTCTAATTCATTCCATTCAAGACCATTCATAATGTGCAATTAAGTAATGAAAACTACTTGTATTATATTTATCATTATTATTTATGGAAAATACCGTTCAAGAAAATATAAGGATTCAGCATTCTTCTAATTTCCATGAACTCCCATTCCCCATTACTTTTTATTTTTCTAATTAATTTATTAGAGTATTTTGGTAGGATTTTGATTGGAAAAGTCCGATAATTAATTGACGCATCGGATAACTTTGTGTCTAAAAGACTTAGCACAAAATCAATAAAGGGATAAAAATGTTATTACTTCTCGTATTCTTAAAATCCTAATGACTTTGCGAAAGGATAATCAAATACTAAGGAGGCAAGATGAATGAGTCGCATTCTTTCTTGTTGGAATATATAATAGATTTCTATGCATAAATAATTCAAGATTTCATATATAAAATTAGGGTATTATAAATAATATATAAACAAATGCGAAAATCCTAATAGAATTCACATAAAATACATTTTTTAAAGTCTTTTAGTATTTCAGTCTAAAGTAATGTTTGCTCTTTATTTTTCATTCTAACGAGATGTGAATTCATAGTTGTCAACATCATGATTTTACTATTCATTGAAACACATAGAATCGGTAAAATTGAATAAGATCGTGCAAAATTGGTAAACTTGTAAACATATAGAATCGTACACCTAAATTCATAATTCAACCCAAAGTCTGCTCCTAATCAATTTTACATCTATTTTAATTAAGAAAAAACATAGAAAATCATAAACTCGTAGAAACGTATTGTTAACTATTGAAGAATCCTTTAATCTTAGATTTTCAACCATGAACTCAAGTACGAATAGAAGGGAAGACAAAAGCTGGAAAAGAAGTTTTGTTTCTATTTCTGTATTTCTCGTCTACTCTATTTCTGTACAATCCGTTTGATATATAACAAAACTACTAACAAGAAAACAACTCCATCCAATAATAATTGTACACGTGTACTATATAGCTGGCATCTAACAGAAACTAATATATTCAACATCCCCCCTCAAGTCGGTGCCATAGAGAGGCCCAACTTGGACAACAAATGAGAAAAAGAAATATGAGAAGATTGCTTAGTAAATAAATCTACAACTTGCTGATCAAAAGGAATATGCAGTACATTCAGAAAACCGCGAGAAATAAGATCACGAACAAAATGAACATCAATATCGACGTGTTTTGTTCATCCATGAAGACAAGGGTTTCTTGCAACCTGAATGGTGGACTTGTTATCACAAAATACCTCAACGGGAAGAGAACAAGGCACACGAAGATCCCTAAGAATATAGGGTGTCCATAACAATTCCTTAGATAGTGCAGCAAGACTTCGATAGTCCGCTTCAGTGGTTGAAGTACTTACTGCGGATTGCTTTTTAGACTTCCAAGTAACTAAAGCATTGCCAAGGAAGATACAAAACCCAGACAAGGATTTTCTATCAAATGTGGATGACCCCCAGTCTGCACCCGAATAAGCAGATATAGTAAAAGTATTCTGAAGAGGAAAATGTAGACCAACACCAATAGATCCTTTAACATATCTCAACAGATGAATGGCAGCTTAATAATGAGGCAGTCTTGGTTGAGATAAAAATTGGCTTAATTTGTTGACAGCAAAGGCTATGTCAGGCTGTGTCAACGTCAAGTAAATAAGTCGGCCAATAATACGACTGTTACCCCCCGTCCCCGCAGGCGACGGCAATGTGATGCCAGGGCAGGCAAACCCACCACTGGCCCCGTAGTGGTAATGGCCAACTCCACCATTGCATCATGATGACCCCAACCAACGCATACCACTTAGGGTACCACGGGCACTATAGGTATTATTACTCTTAGGCAGAGTTGAACCCAGTCTACATACTCTAGGATTCGAACCGCATACCTAAGGCTTTTGCCTACCCCAAAGGCAGCACTTTTCACCAATTGATCTGCAGCTCAACTGGTGAAAGGTGTTGCCTTTGAGGCAGGCAAAAGCCTTAGGTCTGGGGTTCGAATCCTAGAGTCTGCAGACTGGATTCAACTCTGCCTAAGGGTAACAATACCTATAGTGCCCGTGGTACCCTGCGGGGCATGCGTTGGTCGGGGTCACCATGATGCAATGGTGGTGTCGACCATTATCACTAGGGGGGCAGTGGTGGGTTTGCCTGCCCTGGCATCACATTGCCGTCGCCTGCGGGGACGAGGTGTGACAACGACGATACTGAGTAGGATCATTTAAGAGAAGACCATCATTCTTCAACAAATTGCCAGTAGGAAGCGGCATAGAAGAAGGCTTACAAGCCGTGAGACCGACATCAGCAAGCAAGTCAACAACAAACTTGCTCTGATGAACCTACACGCCAGAAGAAGTTGAAAAAATCTCTAGGCCAAGAAAATACCGTGCTAACCCAAGATCCTTTATTGTTAAAGTCTGATCTAGCTGACTTTTAAGAAGATCAATAGCCATAGTATTATTTCCAGTAACCAACATATCATCGACATAAAGTAAAACTACTAAAAAACTGTTAGAATTATGTCTAGTGAACAATGAATGATCACCGGAAGATTGACTAAATCCTTTATTCAAAAGAAAACTTGAAATCTCTTTATTCCACTGTCTGGAGGCTTGTTTAAGCCCATAAAGAGACCTCTTCAACCTACAAACTTTAGAAGAATTAGCCTTAGAATAGCCCGGAGGAGGTAACATATACACTTCTTCATCTAAAAAACCATGAAGGAATGCATTATTGATATCAATCTGATGTAAAGGCCATCCAAAAGCAGTAGCTATAGCAAATAATATCCTCACTGTACTCAGCTTAGCAACTGGAGAAAATGTATCATGATAGTCAACCCCTTCAATTTGAGTATAGCCCTTAGCAACCAATCGAGCCTTGTAACGTTCAATAGAACCAATAGGCCAATATTTAATTTTGTAGATCCATTTACATCCAATTGGACGTTTATTCTTAGGTAAATCAACAATCTCCCAAGTCTCATTATTTTCTAAAGCCTCTATTTTTTTATCCATTGCTAACACCCCATTCCTTAGACTTAACAACTTGAGTATAATTCACTGGTTCAAGAGTGTTAAGTACAAGAGCCATAAAATCAATAAAATCTTGAGGATATGCTGAAAAAGAATTAGCTGTAAACAGGGGATAAGGACAAGAATGAAAGTGTTTAGACTCATGACTATGAGAAACAAGAGGTGTGTTTGTGATATTGACCAAAGGATGATCAGTATGTAAAGAATGAATATATGAATCAAGCCACTGAGGAGCATGACGAGGACGTGTTGACCTACGTAAGACAATTTGTTGTTCAGTATTAGACTTAGAACGAGAAGGTGAAACAAGACAATTAGTTACTTCCTCACTAGGAAAAGTAAGACTCTGCAGCGTAGGAGTAGTGTTTGGAGAATGTGTTTGAGAATCAGACAAAGTGGATAGATCAGAATGTAAGCTATCAATAGAAGAAGCAAAAGGAAACATGTGTTCCCAAAAAACAACATCACGACTAATAAGAATTTTCTTATTAGACAAATCATATAGTCTATATCCTTTCTGTCCAAAAATATACCCAAGGAAGACACATTTAAGACCCTTAGAATCAAATTTATCAGCACGAGATGAATGATTAACAGCGAAACATAAACGTCCCATGGTTCGCAAATGCTGATAAGAAGGAGCACGATTAAACAAAATCTCATAAGGAGACTTCCATTTCAGTTTCTCCATGGACATTATGTTAATGAGGTAAACAGCAGCAAGTATGCACTTTCCCCAGAAAGTTTTAGGTAAATGACCTTGCAATCTCAAAGCTCTTGCAGTTTCTACTATATATCTATGTTTTCATTCAACCCGACCATTTTGTTGAGGAGTGTATGGACAAGACCTATGATGAATAATACCAAGATTCGACAACAAAGATTGACATGACAAAGATACAAACTTAGATCCATTATCTGAATGCACAACTTTAGGAACAACTCCAAATTGATTTTTGATAAGTTTAAAAAACTTATCAAGAAAAAAAAAAACAATTTGAGATTTATTATTCATGAGATAAACCCAAGTAGATGAACTCAAATCATCCAAGATAGTGAGAAAATATTTCTCGCCCCCAATAGACACTGTGGAATACGAAACCCATATGTCAACATGAATAAGATCAAAAGCATTACTAGAATGAGAGAAAGAGGAAGGAAAAGGAAGTCTATGAATCTTGGACTGAATACAAATTTCACAATACAAGTCCGACACATCAGAACTATAATCTGAACACAAATGCTTCATTTTAGAAAGAGAAGCATGACCAAGTCTTTTGTGAAACAAAAGTACATCAACCTTTTTATTTTAGGTATGAACAGAACTGGATACAGAAGAATGCATAGAACCTATACTGCTAATATCATCAGCTTCAAGCAAGTATAATCCATTGGATTGCTTCGCCCGTATGACATCAATCTTATGAACTTGGTCCTGAAAAACACACGTCATGTGATAAAAAAAAAGCAAGTAATTTACTGTCTTTAACCAGACGATGAACAGACAGTAAATTGTAGGAGAAATTTGGAACAAACAAAACATTGGATAAAGCCAGACTAGAAGAAAGATGTACTGAACCACAAAGTTTGACAAACTTAGAGGTCCCATCTGGTAAGCGGATGTTTATAGGATAGGGTAAAGTGTGTATGTCAAAAAGTATGGAATAAAAGGGTGTTATATGATCTATAGCTCCTGAGTCAACAATCCATGTACCACTCGTATTACTCATTGTATTATAACAAAAATGGGATACAGTGTTACCTGTAAAAGCAATGGAACTCATAGCAGCAGAATCAGTTGCGTGTTTCTCGTGCATCAACTTCAATACTTCTTGGCACAGATTATTAACCATTTGTGGGTCTAAAACAGACGAACTTCCACTATAACGTGTAGCACCAGTCGTATTAGAAGGTCCTTCCACATAATACATGTCCAAAGGGGTTGACAAATTGTGTGAAAAATTAGAGGCATTAGATGTTGTATCAATAAGATTCACACTTGATTTTCCAAGCTTCTGATTCACATTACCAGACCTTCTCCCTTTATACCATTCAGGATAACCCACTAATTTGAAACAAGTTTCAATACTATGACCCTCCATTTGGCAATGTTTACAAACTAAACATTTTCCTTTCTTCTTGTCATAGCTCTTTAACCCTGTCCCTGCAGGCATTCCAGACATCCCAAAAGACCTATTCAATTGATAGGCTGAAACTTCAATATTCGAAGACAACCCATAAGTAATAGACCTCTGTCTCTCTATCTGTTGCACAAGATAATAGGCCTTGTTTACTGTTGGTAAAGGATCCATTGAAAGAATCTGATTCCTCACCATCTTAAAATTCTCATTCAAGCCCATGAGAAATTGTATTAGTCTAGTCTCTGATTCAAATTCTTGAATTCTTTCTTTAAGTCTACAATTACAAGCATCAACTCGTCCACAAGAACATGAAGGATATGCATGTAAAACTTGCAACTCATCCCAATATTTTTTCATCTTGTTATAATACGTAGCTACTGTCTGATTCAATTGCTTCAAATTGCTAATTTCAAATTGAATCTGAACTATCAAAGGACCATTACTATGTCCATATTGTTCTTTGATTTCATTCCACAAATCACATGCAGATGAAGTAAAAACATAATTTTGAGCAATATCTTTCATCATCGCATTAAGAATCCACATTCTAACCATATAATCCGTCCTTTCCCATCTAATTAGATCAGTAGACCCTAAATCGGGTTTAGGTAAAGTACCATCGACAAACCCTAATTTCATTTTTGCTCCTAGACCTATCTTGATAGATCTTGACCAAGGTAGGTAATTCAAACCATCAAACATAATATTTATAATAGCCATATTCGGATTATCTGAAGTTGAAAGATACAATGGATCGTAAATCAACATTTCACTCTCCATTCCACTGTTCATATCACAGGAAATATAGAAAAATTCTCAGAAACAAACGAATAACAAGATCAAAGTAAGATCTTACCAAGCTCTGATACCATGTTAACTATTGAAGAATCCTTCAAACTTAGATCTTCAACCATGAACTATTGTTGAATATATTAGTTTCTGTTAGATGCCAGCTGTATAGTACACGTGTATAATTATTATTGGACGGAGTTGTTTTGTTGTTAGTAGTTTTGTTATATATCAAACGGATTGTACAGAAACAGAGTAGATGACAGATACAGAAATAGAAACAAAACTTCTTTTCCAGCTTTTGTCTTCCCTTCTGTTCGTACTTGAGTTCATGGTTGAAGATCTAAGATTGAATGATTCTTCAATAGTTAACATGTATATTTGATTTACGATTTTGACAATTACAAATGTGATAAAAGTAGAATAGAAAATAATACTTTAACTATTTAAACTGCCACCTCAACCCCTATTTATAGTCTTTATTATTTTATTTCATTATCGCCTATCATAATAAGTGAAATAAAAATACATTAGTTTCTATACACATATTTAAAAGCCTATAAAGATCAATTCAAAAAAAACCTTAACCACACTGAATGATTACTTTTATATAACAAGCTTAATTCCTTGACTTAGCTAGACATTAGACAGCTCACATTATATAATTAATTGATTTGTTAGCCCACAAAATTATGACATTTCTATGATTGCCTCCTAGAATATGGGGAAGCTCTCCCATCTATAATAATTTTAATTTAATGGGGAAATAATGAGCCTTACGGTTAATGTTAATCGAAGCCTATAGATTTAAATATACAAAAGCCATTTGATCTTTCCAATCCCTGTGACTAAGTCGATGTGCATGTAATTTGCCGGCAAATTGTCTACAATATAATCTCATGAGGATAATATAGCATTTCTCACGGTGAGCTTCTCCTAAAGACTTCCCTTGCCATCTTCAAAAGCTTCAACATGTTCATTAAGATGTGCCATGGTCATCAACTGCCACTTAGCTTCTGCTAGTTTATAATTTTATTTAAGACCTACCTTGTATAATTAGTATAATTAGCTTTCAGGTAATAAAATGGAGAATATTACATGTATAATTTAGTTTTTTAAAAAATATTACACAAAACCAAATTGTAAAAAAAAAATTACATAAATAGTGTTGTTGTATTGCATTTTTGAAGTGCAATACAATTTTATTTTTTTTTTTAAATTACACAAGTATCGCATGTTGAACATGCGATACTCATGTAATTATTAAACGTGTATCGCATGACCAACATGCGATGCATGGTTAGACTTATATTGCATTTTAGTCATGCGATACACCTATTTTCACAATTTTACCTGAGTAGGTCGCTATATTGTATATTAGAAATGTGATATTTATGTAAATTCATGTGTCTCATCTTCAACATGCGACATAACAACAGTAGTTTTGTAATTTTTATTTCTCCAATTTGCATTTGTGTAACTTTTTTTGCAAAAACATTTAACATGCCTTTCACCCAACTAATAAAATGAGTCACTAGGAATCATTAATACTCATCAACATCACTGCTCGTGTTGTCAATCATAATGTGTCAAATTGTGCTTTGATACTATTTGCCAAATGCTGGGTGTGAAAATTAAATTCTAGAAGATTATATGAGCTTTCTCTCTCTCTCTCTCTTGATTTTCAAAAGCTTATATGGGCTTATTTATATTCTAGGCTTTATACATGATGAACCTTGAGAATTTCTCAAGCCAACCTATTTGGATTGTCAAATTTTTAGCGGTATTGGATCCGTATTGGATCAGCATCTATAATTCATTGGTACCATATTTGTATCGGTTCAGTTTAATTAGTTTACGAGTAAAATTATCGATTTTTCATCAATCTTATGTCAGCATCATTTTGATTTAAAAATAATGATAGAATGATACTAAATTAATGTACCCAAAAAGTTGTATGTTTACCTGCCCAATCCCCTACCAAAAATCCATGACAACATCGTGCATATGACCAACAATTTTGATTATATTGTATCGATTATTTGTATAAATTGGTTTGTAAATAGAGTCATCGAACCTCTGTAAAATTTTCCCTCATCTTGTGCTTTCATAACAACATTTTCTTGTCTCATACCATTCGTTAGTGCGACACATCGCAGATATAGATTCTTAGTAAACATCATTTTATTGTCGAAGATGAGTTTCTATTGTGTCAAGTTCTTCCCTTGTTTGCTCATCGTCCTATATAAGAACGAATTATGTTGTTTCCTTGGCTGTAGCATCTCCTTTTTCTTCCATTTTATCTTTGTCAACGTTGCATTCTTTTTAGGTGCGACTGGTGAAATGAAAATGGAAATAAATGGACTTCCCATCTGATTGCGCATGTGTACCAATAGTTATGAAATTTTTCACTTGAATGTGATATCTACCTCAACTCTTGCAGTTACATCTGAAATGAACGGAATGCTATCTCTATCTTTTTTTTTTTTTTCATTGCAATGAGGGATTTAAACTTAATAGAGATTATAAGGATGATACCATAAGGCTATAAGATCATCGAGAAATGCCATCTCTACCTTATGCGGATCGATTTGCTCCAACAATGCATTTAATGAATCAATCATTAGGACCAAACCAAAGTTTATGAATAACTTTCTGTTTTTTCTTCCATTAAGATTCTTGAATCTCTAACTTGTAGCCTTTTTGAGAATTTTAAGAAAACAATAGCACCAGATTAATTAATTGATTAGAATAAGGTTTACAGTGGACCAATGACTAGATCTAGAAAAGGGTTTCGATAAGTTATTGTTGGAGTTTATGATCCGATTTCTGTAACCGACTCCCGTAGTTAAATGTTAATGAATGAATATTTGACTATATATTTATTATTCATTCATTATACATTTAACGGTCATAATTCAGGCTTTTATTACTCATTAATTACATATTTAAATGTCATAATTAGACTGTTATATCGGTTGTGTGTTGTTTCTAGGGTTTTTTAATATACTTTAAACACATCACAAACACAAATTTTCTATTGAGAGATCTGAAAGATTAGAGTTGTAAATCTCTCAATTCTTCTACTACTACTTTGATATAGTGTGATTCCTCTTTCGCCTCTGCCCATGGTTTTTCCCGAAAGGGTTTCCACATAAAATCTGTGTGTTCTTTACTTTCTGCTTACTATTATCATTTTTCGATTACGCGTTTGTTTATAACAAACTGGTATCAGAGCCAAAGATTTGTTTTTTTGTCTCTTCTACAATGGTAACTTTGAAGTATGATATTCCGTTCTTAGGTCGCAGCATCAAATTTTCTTGGAAGAGGTGGAGAATGTTCTATGTTGATTGAACCCTTTTATGGGTTTTGTGGAAGAGGTGAAGAATGTTTTTTTTTTTTTTTTTTATGTTGAAGCTCCTGAATCCACGTCAAGGTGGAGATTGTTGGCGTTTGTGACCTGTTTTCAATAGCCGTTTTTCGTAGTCAAATGTATAATAATAAATGAATATTTGACTATACATTTATTATTCATTCATTATACATTTAAGAGTCATAATTTTGGTATTTGTATAATGAATGAATATTTGACTACACATTTATTATTCATTCATTACACATTTAAGAGACATAAATTTGGCATTTATTATCGACTAGCTGTATACATACATAAATATGTGTTTTGTTTAGGGATTGCATGTGAGTGAGAAAATGAGAGAGTTTTGATTTGTAATTTGTTACTCTCTCTCTCTTGTACTCCATTATCGACATATAGTGAATTCTCTCGCCTCTGCCCATGGTTTTTTCCCGATTTGGGTTTTTCACGTAAATCTTGTGTATACTTTATCATATCTCTTTGCTCTTGCCATTGTTCATCTTTTATAACAAACTAGTATCAGAGCGTAGGTTTTGATAATGGCAACCATGAAGTACGATATTCGTCTTTTGGATCGCAACACTAGATTCTCATTGTGGCAAGTGAAGATGCGAGCGGTTTTAGCACAGATGGATCTTGATGATGCACTTCTAAGGTTTGAGAAGATGCTTGCATCTTGGTCATCGGAAGAAAAGCAGCGAAAAGCCCTTTCGTAGATCCATCTCCATTTGTCGAATCAGATTCTATAGGATGTGCTTAAGGAAAAGACCGCTGCCGCATTATGGTTGAAGTTGGAACAACTATGTATGACGAAAAGCTTAACCAGTAAGTTGCATTTGAAACAGAGATTGTATTCTCATCGTTTGGAAGAAGGTGCATCTCTTGATGATCACTTAACAACCTTTAAAGAAATTGTTTCTGATTTAGAAACGTTGGAAGTTAAGTATGATGAAGAGGATTTAGGTTTAATCCTATTGTGTTCTTTGCCTCCATCATATGCGACCTTTAGAGATACCTTTTTGTATAGTCATGATACGTAGTCGATTGATGAAGTTTATGCTAGTTTACGCTCTTTTGAAAAGATGAAACACTTGGTGACTAAATCTGAGTCTACTTCTGAAAGTTTGGTAGCTTGTGGTAGGAGTCAAGATCGTAAGTCTGGTGAGAATTCTAGAGGCAGATCTAAATCTTCTAATAGATTTAAAGCCTGTAACTATTGCAAGAAGAAAGGCCACATTAAGGCAAATGCTATAAACTGCAAAATAAAAATAAGAAGACTGGTGAGAATCAAAAGCAAAATCAATCTGATAAAACGGCTGAGGCCGATGTTGTTGAAGATCATACTGATGGTGATCTTCTTGTTGCTTCTGACATTGATTCACAGGCCAGTAAAGAGTGGTTTTGGACTCTGGATGTACCTTTCATATGTGTCCCAATCGGGACTGGTTTTCAACATATGAGCCGTTTCCAGAGGTTTGTTTTGATGGGAAATAACACTTCTTGTAAAGTTGCAGGTATCGAATGATCAAGATAAAGATGTTTGATGGCGTGGTCAGGACGCTTGGTGATGTGACACGTTCCTGATTTGAAGAGAAATTTGATTTCTCTTAGTACCCTTGATCTGAAGGGGTATCGATATACTGGTGAAGGTGGAGTCCTAAGATCAGTAAGGGTTCACTGTGGTGATGAAAGGCCATAGAAAGACTGCTAACCTTTATTCTTTGCAGGGTTCTGTTGTTACAGGTGATGCAGCCATTGGTTCCTCATGTCAGATGATGATGTTACAAGGCTATGGCATATGTCTGGGGCATATGAGTGAAGCCGGTATGAATGAATTGAGTAAAGAGGACTTTTGAATGGGCAAGGCATCAACAAATTAAAGTTTTGCAAACACTGCGTTTTTGGAAGCAGAAACGGCAGGTTCACCACAGGTACCCATAATACTAAAGGCACTCTGGACTATATTCATTATGACCTTTGGGGTCCTACTAGAGTGCCCTCCAGTGGCGGTGCCAACTATATGATGACAATCATAGATGATTACTCTAGAAAGGTTTGGGCATATTTCCTGAAGCAGAAAAGTCATGCCTTATCTACGTTCAAAGTGTAGAAGATGATGATTGAGAAACAAACTAGAAAACAGGTGAAGCGTCTACACACTGATAATGGCTTGGAATTCTGCTCTAGTGAATTCAATAACTTGTGCAAGTCTGAAGGGATTGTTAGACATCTCATGGTTCCTGGTACACCCCAGCAAAATGAGGTTGCAGAACGTATGAACGGGACCATTATGGAGAAGGTGAAATGTATGCTCTCCAATTCGAAGTTTCCAAAATCTTTCTAGGCGGAAGCTGCCTCCACAGCTTGTTTACTGATGAATAGATCTCCGTCAACTTCCATTAAGAAGAAGACTCCACATGAGGTATGGTCTGGATCCCCTGCAATTATTCAGATTTGAAAATATTTGGATATCCTGCATATGCTCATGTAAATAATGGTAAACTTGAGCCTAGATTCCTAAAGTGTGTATTTATTGGTTTCAAGACTGGGGTTAAAGGATATAAATTATGGTGTCCTGAATTGAAGAAAGTTGTTTTAGTAGGGACATTATATTTGATGAATCGACTATGTTGCATAATTTATGTCCTGCTGTTATTTCTGATGAAACCCAGCAGAAATCAAGTGTGCAGGTGGAGTTTACATCAATACAGATTCAACTAAGCCTATCTCTCAAACGGCTTCTACATCTCAGCAGCCACAGTATTCAATTGCCAAAGACAGACCCAAGAGAGAGATAAGGCCTCGACTGAGATATGGGGAAGCGGATCTAGTTGCATATGCTTTAAATGTGGCTGATGATGTTGATTCAAGTTTGGAACCGTCCACTTACACAAAAGTGGTTAGTTGTGATGATTCTAGTAAGTGGATGATCGCTATGCAAGAAGAAATGGAATCCCTCCAGAAGAATAGAACATGGGAGTTAGTGAAACTTCCCAAAGGTAAGAGAGTCGTTCGCTGCAAGTGGGTTTACAAGAAAAAGGAAGGAGACTCAAGTTGTGAAGAACCTAGATACAAAGCTAGGCTTGTCGCGAAAGGCTACAGTCAAATACCAGGTATTGATTTTACTGACGTGTTTTCTCCTGTTGTGAAAACAGCTCTATTCGAGCACTGCTTGGTATTGTGGCTATGGAGGATCTTGAGTTAGAGCAGCTTGATGTGAAGACTGCATTCTTGCATGGTGAACTTGAGGAAGACATTTACATGCATCAATCGGAAGGTTTTGGGGTCTTAGGGAAAGAAACCATGTGTGCAGATTAAAGAAATCCCTATATGGTTGAAGCAATCACCACGAGTGGTATAAAAGATTTGATTCTTTTATGACTTCTCATGATTTCAGGAGAAGTAATTATGACAGCTGTGTATATTTCAAGCACTGTGAAGATGGGTCGTTTCTATATCTACTATTGTATGTAGATGATATGTTGATAGCGGCTAAGGATAGAGGAGAGATAGACAGGGTTAAAGCACAATTGAACAGAGAATTTGAGATGAAGGACTTGGGTGCATTCAAGAAGATTCTTGGTATAGAAATTTCAAGAGACAGAAAATCAAACATCTTACACCTGAGTTAGAAAGGGTATATTGAGAAGATACTCTCTAGGTTCAATATGAAGAGTGCTAAACCTGTTAGTACCCCTTTAGCAGGTCATTTCAGACTGTCGTCTGATTAGTCTCCTAAATCAGAAGATGAAATTGACTATATGTCAAAGGTCTCTTACTCTAGTGCAATAGGATCTCTTATGCATGTGATGATTTGCACGCGTCCAGATTTGGCATATGTCGTTAGTGCTGTCAGTAGGTATACGGCGAATCCTGGCAAGGAACACTGGAAAGCAGTCTAGTGGATCTTCAGATACTTAAGAGAAACTACTAATGTATGTTTACATTTTGGGAAAACTAGAGATGGGGTAGTCGGATTTGTTGATTCTAATTTCGCCGGAGACTTGGATAAAAGAAGATCTATCACTGGGTATGTTTTCTCTCTTGGTGGCTGTGCTATTAGTTGGAAAGCCACCTTACAAGCTACTGTTGCTCTATCCACTACAGAGAAAGAATACATGGCTATTACAGAGGCGATTAAAGAGGCTATCTGGTTAAAAGGGTTGTTTTTTGAGCTTAGCGATTTGAAGACGTCGACAGTATTTTGTGATAGTCAGGGTGCGATTTTTCTGACTAAGGATCAGATGTTCCATGAAAGGACTAAGCATATCGATGTCCGTTATCATTTTGTGCGTGATATTATTACTCGAGGAGATATTGCAGTGAGCAAGGTGAGCACTCATGACAACCTTGCAGATATATTGACTAAGACACTTCCCATTGCAAAGTTTGAGCATTGCTTAAACTTGCTTAGTGTCGGTAGCTGATTGATTCCTTTGAGGAACTTATGGAAGAGGTGGAGTTGTTTGTCAAAGTTTTGGAGTTTATTGTATTTGTTACTCCAAAATTCGTGTCAAGGTGGAGATTGTTGGAGTTTATGATCCGATTTCTATAACCAACTGTTTATGACCCGATTTCTATAACCGACTCCCATAGTTAAATGTTAATGAATGAATATTTGACCATATATTTATTATTCATTCATTATACATTTAACGGTCATAATTCAGGCATTTATTACTCATTAATTACATATTTAAATGTCATAATTAGGTTGTTATGTCGGTTATCCTTATATACACATATATATGTGTGTTGTTTCTAGGGTTTTTTAATATACTTCAAACACATCACAAACACAAATTTTCTATTGAGAGATCTAAAAAATTAGAGTTGTAAATCTCTTAATTCTTGTACTCCTACTTTGATATAGTGTGATTCCTCTTTCGCCTCTGCCCATGGTTTTTCCCGAAAGGGTTTCTACGTAAAATCTGTGTGTTCTTTACTTTCTGCTTGGTATTATCATTTTTCGATTGTGCGTTTGTTTATAACAGTTATAGAGGTTCAAAAGCATGAGTAACTATGATGAATTTTGATTTTTGTCCTTCCGTCCTATCTTTGAAGTTTAAAATATGAGGTTAAATTTTTAAGTCCAATCTTGGAGTACCTCATCATTCTTTTCCATTCTTTCATCTTTATTTGACAAATTTAATACTCTTGTAACTCAGTTGGTAGGAAGGGGCGAACCTAAATTATAAACAATATCATTTGAAATATTCAAATACGCATGCTTTGATGCCTCAGTTACTCCAGAAAGATTGTATAAATGATCAACCCTTTTCTCCATCTATGTAGTCTTGTGCAAGTATGTTATGAAAACTACCCTAAACATTCTCTATGTAAGTAGTATCTTCCTCTCTTGTGTTTTTCATGATGTCTTCTCTTTCGCATGTTTTGTATTAATCTTTTAAGCAATTATTATAAATTTGGTTACTATTATTTATTATTATTGAAATAACTCATATACCAAAATTTTCAAAAATTCCAATTTGCATTTAACTAGGAATAAAAATTTTCAAAAATTAAAAAAAAATTCAAAAATACTAAATTAAGATAAATTGGAGTTTACAAACATATCTTAGATGAAAAGTACATAAGAAAAATAATTAAATGTAAAATCCAGACAAACTAACACGTGTGTAAAAAGATCAATTTTAGATTGTGCCACTTGGCACAGTATTGTCACAAGCAAACTCTTGACCCATTGAGCTTCCAATGCCATGCCCTATTTGCCTTCTCTCCTCATTTCCCTCATATTTTTATCTCTTTCTCTTCCTAAAAACCTTCTCTAAGGTAACTTGGGAATTAGATAGATTAACTTTTTCTTCTTCTTTTTTTCATGAGAAAATGAAAAAGAATTAATAAGTTTATGTGGCAAATTTTGGATTAAGGGTGAAGATAGTAAGTAATAAGTGCCTTATGAGAGATTAAACATTCAATTAATGTTCTCAACAAAGTTTAGAGCACTGGGTTATTTGCTACATGTTAGAAATTGAGGGAAAAGTACTCCCTATTGATTGTGGAGCTAGGTGTGTACATTTGAGAAGGATGAAAGTGTAGCTAGTTTAAGTGATTGAAAGTTAGTGTATGTGTGTGCTTGTGCTATGTGTAGTGGTGGGTTGGTGTTTGCTTTGGTGTGTGATGTTTGCTGAGCTAAGATTGAAGTGAGTTGACTCATAGACTTGTGTATCAAATTATTGAAAAATTTGATGATTGGGGTTAATTACGTGATGATTTATGCTAATATATGGTTGAATGGAGTTTGTAATAGCTTGTATTAGAAAAATTAAAGAATTTATTGTTCAAGAAATGTTGTAAATTGAGTCTAATTCAATGATTATAGTGTGTATTTGATGATAAAGAACATAGATGATTTGATTATGTCAAATTGTGTAATTAAAGAATTTTCCTTTATCCTTAACTGTTTTTAGAATGCAAATTTAGTGGTTGGTTGGAATAAAAAATGATTAAACTAATGGTAGTAATTTGCGGAAAATTTAGGTATAATGTGGACTAGAAATAAATGCAGAGATAATCTTGTTGTAACTTAGAGAATATGGATTTTGTGATTGGATATAGCACTAGAGTGATTTGAAATTATAGGATAGTTATGGTGTTTTGGTGATACAATCTTATTGGTAAACAAGCTCTAGTCATAGAGAGGCCTAGAGTACATATATGTGTTGGTGGTTATGAAAATTTCTAGATATGAAGTGTGTGTGTGTGTGTGTATTTATGTAGACACAACTCACATATATAAAAATTTTCATGTCAATTTGATATCATATGATATGTTTTCAAATATCAAATTTTGTACTTAAACTTTGTATTGAAATTCAATTTGGTATCTAAGCTTTAAAATTGTTAATTTAATGCCCAATGAAACTTTTTTGTTGTTATTTTTACTATCGCATTAACACTGTTTGATCTACTTTCTATCATAAATTGAAAATATATTTCGTAAAACAAGCACTCCAATTTCTTAAAAAAAAAAAAAACAAAACTTCTTCGTCTGTTCTCCTATCCAATCCAGAAAATTTGGATAAGGTAAATTTGGATAAGGTGACATTTGTTTTTTTTTTTTTATTTATAATCTGCTACTAAAACATTAGAAAATGAGATGGGATATACGTTAGATAAACAAGCCATTAAAATAAAATACAAGTTTGAAAAGATAACCACAACTTTTATTTAAGAAAAACATATAATCCTGCATTTCTAGTCACTCCGTTCGTCAAGCTCTTATCAATCCATCCCAAACCCGAGATACATATAAATATCGAAGTTAAAATCACCAACACCTAAAAAAGAAAAGAATGGGTTGAAGCACAATATATAGCAACACAATCACACATAATATGACATACATACCTAGACTATTTGTAATGTATCAACCAATATTTTATATCTTTTTAATTAAAGCAATATAAGTAACAATGGAGTACTCACACTCTAACAACATGCTGGGAAGCTGGGGGTCCTGAGTAGTAGTAACTACTTAGGGAGTTGATATATGTAACTTGAATACCTATATCTCCTATAGGAATATCTAATAATAGCCTCATCTAGGATTTATAATCGTTACGTAGCTCTACTTATCTCAGTTCATACTGCAATCCAACTCAATCAGTCTCATAAAATGTGAACCAGATTGTATTACTTCTCTTCAAGTATAAGTAGGCGTTATCCCTATCGACTACCTACTGAGCTACCAACGATGGCCTAAGCACCTAACTATCATGCTAGCATCATCTAATAAGATTGTCGCTCATCGAACTATATTAAATGACCTAAGCACAAGAAGCAATGAATTATTAACCATCAAGAAAGGTTATTTAGGATGTCTATCCTAGACAAACAATACGTAATTCATTGCATACCTGATATCAAAATAATAGATGGTAAAGGATAATAAGTATGACAATAGGTTTAATTCAATATCCATTAAGAAAGGGTAATTTGTATAAGAGCTAAGTATACAAATCAATGATTTATATCATACTGATTAATCAATTAATGTGAAGACTTATGTGGTACAAGACTTTTGGGTTATTATTGAGTTGGATCTATTTAGGATAGTTAGATTTAAGTAAGAAAGGCTAAGCTTATTGAATTTAGAAGTTGAATATATTATTTAGATATGCTAGGTCTTTAGTGATCATAGGTTAAGCTCAATGAGGAATTATCTAAGTATTTCAGTTTTTAGAATAATGGGCTTTAGAGTTTAGGAATCGAGCCCATTAAGGAATATAGATATTAAATTAAGTGGAATTGGGCTTTATTTTGAATTTAGGTCTAATTAGAGTAATATTAGTTATTGGACCTAAGAATTGTTTTTAAGCTCAATTGGAATTTAATTTAGACCATGATTAAGCTATTGGGCCTTCCAATTTCCTATTTAGGCCCACTAAGGATATTAGGGCTTTTGGGCCAATGAACAGAATTTAAGCCCAATTAGGTATTTCAATACCTTGAATTTATAATGTACTTATATATTTTAGAAATAGGCCAATTGGAATAGGTAAGGGTATTGGACCCATATTATGGAATTTTAAACCAATAAAGTGTAAAAATAGGTATTGTTTATATTGGAAGGTTTTGGCCTTAATTGTCTAAGAAGGACTTGGTAGGATTTAATTTTGGTCCATTTGGTGTAAATAGGCCTTATTGGCTAGAAAATATATTATCGGGCCTAGCATTGTTTTTTTTTTTTCCTATTTTAGTATTTAGGTCTAAAACCAATTATTAAAACAAAAAATTAATAATATTGGCTAAGTTGGGCTTAAATTAGTTTCTAAGTCCATTTTAGTTATTTAGGTCATATTGAACCTATTTCTACTATTTAGGCCCGTGTAGGTTATTTTAGTCCATATAGTCCTAAAATGGTTTTTAACTCAATTTTAAAGTCTTTTTAAGCCCAAAATATTTATAAAAGCTCATTTTAATATTAAGTACCTATTTTGAGCTCAATTTAGCTAATGAGCCTATTTATCATATTTGATGGCCCAAAATCATTTATTTAAACGGAGGTTCATATTCATCCTAATTTAATTTAAATAACGACTTTCTCTATTACATAAAGACTCATATGTAATAATCAAGTCATGTTAGCATATTTGTAATAAGCAAAATATACCCTCATGAAGTTAACTAAATTAATCCCATTGCTCATTATGTTTGGTACATTTCATTCATCATCCATTTTTTTCATGTTGTTTATTTATTTATCCTATTATTATTATTATTATTATTATTATTATTATTATTATTATTATTATTACGTAATGAGACATTGAAACATCCGCACGGCATATATATTTCAATATGTATAATTAATGTCACCGGCAAACATCATCTATTCCATGTATATGAATTGCTAATCAGTCCATACATACAATTGGTGACTCTCACTCTTCAATTCACGTTCCTATTATTTTTAATCTAACATTCTAATTCCATCCGCAACCAGAAGTAAATATTTTCCGTACACACACTATGTCGACATTGACAATATATATTATGAATTTCGCAGAGCATTAATTATCCAAGTACATGAAATGCCGATTAAAATTATTTTATTATTTTTCCTGGCACTCCCATTTCTCATTTCCGTAATTCATTATTTTATTATTTTTCTTTTTACTCACATGTGTTGATTCTTTCCGTAAAGCAAATGTCCATTTCCATGTACATGAATTGCCAAACATATTAATATATGAAGAATTCTACTAACGCATCCACATGAAGCAGCAGAAAGCAGTAGAAGAGAAAGAAAAAGTCGAGCTCAAGGATTCAGTTAAGTGAATATAGCATTCTTTTATGAGTTGGTTAAAAATAAGAGGATTGTGACTATTTATAGAGCAAGACTTAGACTAACCGAGAGCTACTAAAACTAACAGAGCTACCCAACTTGCAGCAACAAGAAACCAAAGGTTGCTCAGTAAGATTCTTGGTAAACATATCAGCAAGCTGGAGATTTGAAGGAATGTGCAACAAATGAATAAATCCTTTAGAAATTTGATCACACTTAAAGTGAATATCAATTTCGATATGTTTGGTGCAACCATGTTGACATGGATTATTTGCAATTAATATAGCAGACTGGTTATCACAATACAAAGAAATAGGAAGTCGAACATCAATCCTCAAATCATCAAGGCTATAAGAAATCCATAATAACTCCTTTTATACTAAAAGCAAAGCTCCTATATTCAGCCTCAACGGAAGAAGTGGACCCTTTGAATTGCTTTTTCGATTTTCATGAAATTAGTATAGATCTCAACATGATTTAAAAGCCATAAATAGATTTTCGATCACCAAAACATGAAGCCCAACCAACATCTACATAAGCATGTAGCAGCAAGTCATTACTAGTCGAGAAAATAGACCATAGCTGATAGTATGTTTCAAGTACTTCAACAAATGAAAAGGTGCGATTGAGTGAGTAAGAGCGTGGAGTAAATACAAACTGACTTAACTTATTCACATCAAAGGCAACATCTAGCCGAGACAAATTCAAATGCAATAGTCAACCCATAGTGCAACATAAAAAGCTAGGATCATTGAGAAGATGCCCAGATTCATAATCAAGTTTGACATTAGAAGGAACTAGAGTATGACATGGTTTGCACCTGGTTAAACTAACAAATTCAAGTACATCCAAGATACATTTTCGTTGATGAAGATGAAGATCATAATTATCATGGAAGAACTCAAGACCAAGAACAAATTTTGCCTCTCCAAGATCCTTAATTGTAAAAGCATCATCTAAATCATTCTTTGAGGTAATAATGGATTATTCATTTGAGCTAGTTAACAATAGATCATCAACATAGACTTGAGCAACATGAAATCCAATAGGATCATCTTTAATAAACAAAGAGTAATCATTCTTAGATTGCAAAAAACCTTTGCCTAAGAGAAATTGACTCAACTCATAATTCCATTCTCTTAAGGCTTGTTTAAGACCATATAAGAAACGCTTAAGTTTGCAAACTTGTGTAGAGGAAGCCTTAGGATAAACTTATGGTAGTCACATATAAATGTCTTTATGGAAGAAGCCATGAAGAAAAACATTGTCGATGTCTACTTGATGCAAAGGCCAACCTTTTGCACTAGCAATAGCTAAAACCACACACACAGTTCCTAACTTTGCTACTAGTGAAAAGGTATTATGATAATCTATACCCTCAATTTGAGTATATCCCTTTACAACTAAATGAGATTTATAATGATCCATCATACCATCGGGTTTAAATTTTGTTTTGTAAACCCATTTACAACCAATAGTCTTCTTGCCCTTAGGCGATGATGTAAGTTCCAAAGGACCATTCTTTTTTAAGGCATCAAGTTCTACCCATTCCTTATGTTGAACCACTTGTGAATAACACTTTGGTTCAAAGAAAGTAAACATGTTGGCTAAGGAAATCACATAGTTATTAGGATAATTAATGAGAAAATGAATCATGAGAAAAAAAAAAAAAGAATAAAAGGTTGATGTGTGTGTAGTGGAATGAGTAAAAGCAGCAGAGCTAGAAGGATCATGCAAAGTACGCACAAAATCCTTTAACCAATGTGGTAATGTCTTTTGTCTACTTGACTTGCGCATAAGAATAACATAAGTGTCATTGGAAGCAACTGGACTAGATGCCTCAACTGGAATAGAAGTGGAAATGGAAATTGAAGAAGAGGGAACCAAAATTGAAGTTTCAAAATGAACAATTTCATGTGATGGGCTAGGAATAATAGTGCATTGCTCCTTAAAAGGAAAATTGTTTCAAAGAAACGAACATCCTTACTAACTATGATTTTATTTGTAGATAAATCAAGAAGTTTATAACCTTTTTGTCCTTGTACATAACTTAGGAATATGCATTTAGCTCCTCTTGGGTCAAATTTGTCTTGGTGTGGAAAATGAATTGTACAATAACAAAGACATCCTATGTCATGCCTCGAAATAAGGTCTAGGTGTGTCCAATAATCACCGCATAATACCTTATGCATTATATGCAAAGGCTACCTTAAAAGAAATTGTTTATGTCGAACAATTGCAACAATTCATAAATAAAATAAAATAAAATCCATCGATCTTAACTCACTTTGCTCTTTATTAAATCTTTCCTAAGTCATCCCATACACTCGAGACAATCATCAACAAGCAATCAACATCTAAAAGAAGGAAATAATGAGCTGAAGCTCAGTATGATAATAATATAAGCACATAAGAGATGATACATGTAGACACCTCATTTTGTCTTCCTCTAAATTTGCCTTTTCACAGATTTACACAAAAAATAATATATATATATATATATATATATATATGAAACACAAAAAATAAGAAAATTGGATAAAAATTTACAAACTTGAAAAAGATTAAAAAAAAGGGTTAATATCATACTTTTAGGATCACAAAGAGTTTCAATAAAATCCTAGTACATGTATTTATAATTTGACTAAATTCAATCTTATTAATGAAAGAGATAAATATTAGAATTTATTCTTTCAAAGTTAGTTTCCTTTTGTTATTTGAACTTAAAATGAATATGCAGTGAAAATCGAATTTAAATCTAAAATTTAGTCAAATCGAGATAATTTGAGAATATGTTATAAATTATAATATGTGGGCTAAGACTTTTTCTCCCGCGAAGGATATAATTTTGGGCACTTTGGGCGCTTTAAGAAAAGAACTCGGATTGGATGTGGCCCGAAATACAATGTGACAGGTAAGTTGATGTGAGCGGATTGATTTAAAGTTATTTAAGGTTGATTAAGACTAAGAGCTTTGATTTAAACTTTTGAAATAATTATGTTAAGTATATAAAATAATTAGAAAGTAATTTAATAATATATATGAAGAAATTACAACTTGAATTAGAAATCTAATTTATGTACAAATTTGATATTTATTTTAGGTTCAGGCTTAAGAACTAATATTTTTAAACATGCAATTGAACTCAAAATTTATGGAGATTTTAGAAATAAAATTTAAACTAAAGTTTAAAGGTTTAAGAATTTAATAAACATTTAGATTGTTTGTTTAAGGGTTTATTAAGATTGAAATTTAAGAAAAAGGAGTTTAAATGAATGATTGGGAAGAATTAAATAATTTAATTCATTGAAAAAGGTCATTGAGGCGAATAGATGATTTAAAAGAATATTTAAAATCTCAAATTTCAATTTAAGTCTATTTACTAATTTATATCAATTTATCTAATCATGTTCTATAATTTACTTAATTTAATTAAACTATCTAAATTCAATTTTTAAGTTAAATTCCAATTCAAAATTCAAAATTAACAACCTCTTATACCATTCTATCAAACCATTTCTAACTTAGTTAAACAAAATTTTGGGGTATTTCATCCCACGACACACAAATGAGTATAATTGGGTTGCTGACCAAATAACAACTCAAAAGGAGTTTTCCAATCAAAAATGGCAATAGGCATTCTTTTAACCGAGTAGGTGGTAGTCAAAATACACTCACTCCAAAGATGTTTAGGTAAATTGGCATGTAATCTTAAATCTCTACTTGTATCTAATTAAGTGACGGTGTTTGTGCTCTACTCTTCCATTTTGTTGTGGTATGTAAATAATGGAGCGTTGATGTATAATACCGAGTTTATGTAACAAGGATTGAGAAACTTTAGAAACAAATTCACTACCATTATCAATTTTAACATACTTAGGACATGTATTAAAATTGTTAAGAACGCAACTAAAAAACTAATCTAATATACCAGAAACTTGGAATTTATTATTCAAAATTTATGTCCAAGTATAACAACCAAAATCATCAACAAGTGTCAAGAAATTATTTCCACCTACTATTGAAGTAACGTTGTAAGGACCCTAAAGATCCACATGTAGCAAATGAAAAGGACTAGAAGACTGATGAAGACTATTGCTAAAAGACAAGCGATGCATTTTAGCTTTACAACATGTATCACGAAAGAAATATGACTAATCAAATATGAACAAATAGACAAGTTCTCAAGTTTAGAAATTGAAGAATGGCCCTTCCTATCATCAATTAATTGAGCCATATTGACTTATTACAAGTAGTGACAGACGCTGAGTTTGACAACAAAGACAAAACATCATTGGATGAGGATGTAAAAACATACAATCCATTATACTCCTTAGTCGCTACTACAATCACTTTAGTTATCAAGTCTTGAAATGTACAAGAATGAGAATTTAAGGTAATGATTAAATCATTGTGTTTCAAAACTTTACTTCCTGGCAAAAGGTTGTGAGTAAATTTTGGTACATATATGACATTATGCAAGATAAGGTGAGGATTCGATACAATATTTCTAGTGGTGTAAATTGATTTTGTTGTACCATTAGGTAAGCGAATGATCAAAGGCTTAGACAGAGTTGTGGTAGATGTTAAAAGGTATCATGTGATCCGTTACTCTTATATCTACTATCCATGTAGCAAAATTGAAATTCGCAGCTGATAAACAAGAGCAATTGGTAGATTGTGTATCTGTACAGTGAACAACATTCATGAATGTGTTGTTTGCATTCACATGCCCTGATTGTTGCTTAAAAAATTTAAGCATTTCTTGACACAAAGACCGGAATGCTTTATTGTCCACATAACCAAAATCTGTATTATTAGAGCGATCAACATGATCAAAAGGTGTTTCAATAACAACATTGGATCTCTCCATATTTGCAACAATAGATACACTCTTTGCTCCCTTAGCCACTCACTTTCCCTTATATCAATGGGATAATCAACAAGTTGAAAACAATTTTCAACCATATGTCCATCATCATCACAATGGCTACAAGTCACTTTTCCTTTTGATTTCTGCTTATCAACAACAACTCGATGTCCTGCCATTGGAACATCCTTTCTTGGTGTAAAAGCTAAGCCTTCTTGAATCAGAAGAAAAAGTAACCTCTCTCTGGTTTTCTATCTATTGAATGAGATAAAATGCACAGTTGACAGTAAGAAGAGGCCGAATGGAAAGTATTTGTTTATGAATACGTTTGTAAGCATCTCCTAATCTCATTAAAAATTGCATCAATCTCAATTGAGATTCAAAATCCGAAATTCAATCCTTCATACAACATGTACAATATTCCAATCTTCCATAAACACAAGTTAGATATGCATTCATAAAGCTCAATTCATCCTAGATTTTCTTCAACCTATTATAATATCCATTAACAGACATATTTCATTGTTTCAAATTGCAGATTTCTTGTTGCAAGCGGACTGTTGGATTGTTTGTATTGTTCCACAACCTCATTCCACAATTCAAAAGTTGATTTAGCATACAAAAAATTCTATGAAAGGTTAGGAATCGCATAGTTCAATATTCAATGTTGAACCATATAATCACATCGTATCCACTTATCCAAATCAAGAGATTGATCATTAGGTTTAGAAATGGTTCCATCATTAAAACTTAATTTGGACTTTGCTCCAAGAGCCATTCTAATTGACCTATTTCAAGCCATATAATTCGATTAATTGAAAACAATATTACCTAAGCATATTCTGGGATTATTCGAACTAGAAAGATAAAATGGATCGTCCACATTTGCATCAGTTCGCAAAGTATTACTGTGAGTTAAATCTGACATTGTAAGTGAAAGAGAAATCCACTTAAAGAATGCAATTGAATGAGAGCATAACCTTGCTCTGATACGACGAAGAATTCTTCTAACGCATCCACATATAGCAGCAAAAAGCAGTAGAAGAGAAAGAAAAAGTCCAGCTCAAGGATTCAAGACTAACAGAGCTACTAAAACTAAGACTAACAGATCAGACTAACAGATATATACAGAACAAGACGAAGACCAATAGAGAGCTATTAAAACTAACAGAGCTACTAAAACTAAGACTAACAGATCAGACGTCAACTAATAATTATATACTACAAATAATAATATACTAACAATATATACCTATGTTTTAAGTTCCTCAGATAATTTTATTCATTTTCCAATCTGCGCAAACAGCGAACATACAATGTACACATATTATTTATTTATTTAGTTTCCGTAGCATTTCTCAAATCGATGATGCCGGACATACATACTAAATTCCTGCAAGCATCGTTTTTAAAAAAATGAAATAAATATTAATACGTATGAGTTTCATACCCTTCCTAAGCATGTACATATATTTGGATCATTATATTAGCTATTAATTTATTATTAAGCTTATATTCATTGATACATAATTTAATCGAAAACACTTATTTTTAGTAGCAATATATCAGAATGCCCTTCACTACTCTACTCCTTAAAATTTTGATGAAACTCGTTCGATCTCTATCCGTAATTTCTCTTTTAATATCACCTAAATTTTGAATGAAAATGGAGATTAGAAGTATTGTAAATAGGTAAAATGATAAGTGTTAGGCGGAGGATATTGTGCCTAGTATTGTCTTGAAGTGAAGATGAGTCTTGTTGATATTTTTGGAGTTTAATTTCAGGTGTGTAAAGTAGTATTTTTCTGCTGGGAACAAGGTTCTAGACTTGTAGGGCTTTAGAGGATTTAGGGTTCTTTTTGCCAAATGAAAAGTAGGGTAAAGGATAGAGACAAAGGGTGTCATAGGAGAAAGTTATAGAAGTGTGTGAGGTGGTAAAGTGGACAATTTTATGATAAGAATTCTGTTGAAAATATTAATAGATGAGGATGCTTATGTGTAAGGTTCTAGAAGAAATTTAAATGGGCTATGGGCTAGGCTGAGGCAATGGGTTGTGTGCTATATTTCTAGTGCATTAGAAAATGTAATTAGGTGATAAAATGGTCTTAAGAAATAGATAAATCGAATTAGGAAATGAATTTAGCTAATTTCAATTTGTTAAAATTAATTTAGGTGGTTCCACTAGGATTTGGTTAAAATTGGGTCGTTGAATTTAAAAGAAATTTGAAAAATTTGAAAAATTGGATAATTGGATTTTAGTTAAAAGGATAATTTAACATTTGATTTTGGTTTATTTTATTTAGTATGAAGATATAAACAATTGGTATGGTTTAATCTCTATTTTTAATTAAGATTAATTACTAACTCGAATTTCCTAATTCACCTAATCATATTATAGGGTCTGTTTGTTTTGGCTTTTTTCCAGCAGATACAGACACTTTTTCAAACTTTTGCTAACAAATTGTTTATCAAGAAATAGATATAGATAAAAAAAAAGTTGACAGTTCTCATCAAAGGATCAAATAGAACAAATATAGATAAAATTTAGATGCAAATCGGATATATTTACACATATCATTTTAAAAAAGATATAGATACAGATGAAAAACAGACAATCCAAACAGACCCATAATTCACTTAGAGGTGGGCTGGCCCGTGGGTTAAACCAGAAACGGGCCAAAATTTCTAGGCCTTGGCCTGACCCACTTTGGCCTGCATGTTAAACAAGCTGATTTATGGGTCAAATGAAAATTTTTTATTTTTGTTATTTTTATATGTTAATTTGTGTAAAAATTAGAATATTTATATATTTTTTAGGATTTTATATATATTAAAGATTACTTTTGTTACTATTTTGATTACTTATATATAAAAATAAGTTTTTTAAATGATTTATGAGATATCATATTACGTTTAAATAAATAAATATATATTTACAGAAAAATTATAATGATTATGATGCATGTATCAATCTATTTTTTTTCATGATATATCATAAATAATAACTAATATGTTATTATATTATTTTTATTCTTAAATTTTTCCTCTTTTTTTTAACTTTTGGCCTGCGAGCCTGCTCAGCTGATCATGGGCCAGCCCACTTTGGCCAGAGAGCTAAATGGGCTGGACCAATTTGGTCTGAATTTAAATGAGCCAAAAAATATTGGTCGTGGCCTGCTTTTTTGAGAGGGTAAATGAGTCAGCACCAGGGCCACGAACTATATGCCTAGCTCTTTATTTACTTAATCTTTTTAGTTGAATTACCTAACTTAAATTTCTAATGTAGATCGTAATTTAGATTTAAAATTACTCATAATTTTATACTTTTAAATTCACGCTTTCTTAATTAACCGAGTGGAATTTAGAATATTTCAATATGAGTATTAGAAAAGAAAATAAATTGTATAATATACCCAAAAAAAAAAAAGAAATATATACGTGGCAAAAAAAGCACCCCAGTTGCTAAAAAAGGGGGAAAAAAAACATTCTTCTCCATCTGTTCTCTTATTCAATCTAGAAAATTTAGATAAGGTGGTGTTTGTTTTTCTGATTTATAGTCTGCCACCAAAACATCGGAGAACGACATGGGAATTGGGAGGTACGTTACATAAACGGCCTAAATAAATTAGACATACAAATCCAAAATTGAAAATTTCATCCTAATAATATTATGTTAGAATGAGGTTTGATCTAACAAATTTGAAAGTTCGAATTTGTATGATAGGGAATCTAAAGTCCTAATTCTTTTTTTTTTTTTTTTGGTAACCTTCTGTTTCTAAATTTGGCTTAGGATTCAAGGCTTGTGGGTCGGGCCGTAGAAAAAAAAAAAAAGAAAAAGAAAAAGAAAAAGGAAAAGAAACCATAGAAATTTCACACTAAAATTAAAGACAAATCCAATTATTTTAAAAAATTTTGTTTGAATTATTATTTAAAGATTCACGCTTTAAATTGAATGGAACTTTTCTTTCTTCTACATGCTCTACTCACCACTTCCCTCTAACATTCATAAGATATTTGCTTGCAATCTATAAAAGAAATGAATATCTTGATGGAGCAGAGTTAAAACGTGTGTGCTCAAGAGCAATAGCTACATTATCATCATCATTGTACCAGTAGAAAGCAATGGATTGTGACAAAACCACCTTACGACATCCTAGACGGCTAAGGTGGTCCAACTGTCGATAGTTCTAAGGTCGATTACTTAGTGGAGAGGGTATTTAAATTCAATTGAACATAATTATTCATTTTATCTCATACTGATTCTAATCAACGACAAGTAAAACCGAACCAACTACTAAATTTAGTACACGATATCCAACAAAATTATACCTAACGAGCATTATACCTCTTTTTCTAAACACTCTCTCTCTCTCTCTCTATATATATATATATATATTTTAAAAGCAAACTTCACCATTATATCATTATAAGGGTCTACCTAGGAATAAACAGACTAAACACAGATCAGATACAGATGATTAACATACAATTTTACTCATAAAAAGATTAATCAAATTAGATACAGATTAGATACAGATAACAAATAGATGCAGTATAGATGAAAAATAGACCATCCAAACATATCATAAGTTACTTGATTGGTGTATCTCCACCCTATCCTCCTTTCAAAAGCTACTCGCCTGTGATTTGTCTAGTCGAACTTATCTATCTTGTATTATTCCTGACAATAGGTAATTTATGAATGAAATTGGTGATTGTTTGGTAAAAAAAAAAAAAAGACCCTAAGTTACTTGATATGATAATATAATTACCTTGGATTATTGATACTGATTGATCATTAATCGATACATGTAATATATAATAACAAATCATTTTTCATGGGGTGATTTTGTGTTTTCAAGCTGCAAATTTGGCGCAAAAGAGGGGGGGAAAAAAGGAAGTTTGGATCTTATAGCACCTTCCTTTTCAAGACAAATACTTGCTTTAAGACTTATTTTTTCATGCATCCACTAGCAATTCCCAAATTCTCTTACAATTTCGGCTAATCAAAATGTTGAAAAATTTAATATCCACACCATACATGTCCAAATCAAAATTTGGGCGGAACTTTTACTTTTTTTCCTTCAACAATTTTGATTCGTCGTTTGAATTTGTGGCAGGAAATAATTCAGTAGGTCAGGCAGGTTTTGATTTTGTTCATTGGCTTTAACGGAGTAAAACAAATGAACAACATTACCAGTGACTTCGTAGCAAAGTTCTTATTTTTATTTGAATATAGTGGACTTTGAGTGGCTTTCATGGTCCCCGGAGGTGAAAGCAAGCGGCCCATTCGTGTCCAATTCACATTTTCAGATGCAACCATGTGAGTCCTCCATAGCGTATTTCATCACGTGGGATGAAATATGGCTCTATTTGTTTTATCTCCCTTTTTTATTTTCTATTTTTTTCATATTTTTTAGGAAAAAAACTATTTTGGTATTTGAACTTTGATAAACTAGATAATTAGGTATATGAACTTTTAAAATATCCAATTTCATATCTAATTAAACTTTTCGTACTCTATTTAGATACTTAAACATTTAAAAAGTTTAGTTTCATACCTAATTAAACTTTTTATACTCGTATTCACTATTCTCATTCTTTTATTATTTCTTGAAGTAGTTGACATGTTTCAGGCAACGATTGAGTGAAAAGTATTTAGAGACATGGAAAGTTCAATTATATATGAAATTAGACTTTTAAAAAATTCAAGTATTTAATTATCTATTTCATCAAAGTTCTAGCACAAGAGGCATTTTCCTCCCTTTTTTTTCTAACATCTTATTTGTATCATTTTTCAAAAAAATATTTATTAAGGAATTGATACAGATAAAAAATAGACATTTTACTCATAAATATAATAAACATATCAGATATAGATAATATATATAATATACAAATATAGATTATATATAGATAAAATACATATGAAAATAGACTATATGATTGTGAGGGAGATCGTTGCATGACTTGATAAATTGATAAATAGAACGAAACGAAATCCCATGATATATGTGTGTTGTGTTGTTCAATTTTGATTCGTGAGTGAATGTTGTAGCTTTTTCATTTGTAATATCTAAATAAAGAATTAATGTCTTTTGGATGCAATATAGAAAATAATAATTTGTATTTTGTACGACGATAGTTTTAGTAGACATTGATTTGCTAAATTGTGTTACTTTTGAGTCTTTGACCATAATGAAAGGATGGTATATTTTCATTTAAACTTGTTTGGATTGTCTTGTTAGAATGTGGTCCCAAACTTAAGGGATACTTTTTCCAATTTGGTTATAATTAGTTAAGTTGCCTATTTAATAGTCAAAACAAATCACAGTCATTAAAACTGGTATTTGATGGACGTAGTAGATTAAGTTGGTTCTCTTTTTGCCTGTTAAGGTATGACGTTTTCTGCATCAGATATGCAATAGCAAATTAATTAATTCAAGATCCTAACTTTTGGTGTTTTACAAAGGAAAATTTAAATCTTTTTTCCATAAAGTCTATATCTTACATGTGGTATCAGAGCTTCGGTTTGAATAAATTATTTACCCTTTTAATTTTTATTAAAAGATTAGATTTTTAAATGTCATGATGCCTTTATTAATGTTTCAAAATCTTAGTTTAACCATGTTGATTGCAGTAAAAATAATAATGATGACATTTTTTTTGTCATAATTGGTTGTTTATAGTTTATGGCTTGAATGAAACAATGTAGTCATGATGATGATTCATACAAAACTATTGTTATTTCGATTATGACCTTTCAGTGAGATTAGAATAGATTTCATAAAAAAAATTAATGTTATGACCCTTTTCTTTTGTTGTTCCGTTCTCATTTGAAATATTAAATATATATATATATATATGTTCTACACCATGAAATATCTTGAAATAATTAAAAAGGATATTTAACCTCATTTAAGTGTTGAAAGAGGTGTTGATTCTTTACGCATTAAGGACTGAGTAGATTAATGAAAAGTTTTATTGAGAATCAAATGAATATTGATTTTTTTAATATTATTTATTTCGTGAAAAGTGTTGAGTTTGATTCTCGCTCGCCTTATGATGTTGTTTTGTATAAAGGAAAAAGAAAGGGAAAGAGAATTGTGATAGACAAGTGCACACACACACACACAGATATATATATATATATATATATTGGCCAATTCTGTTTCCTTTTTCATGGTTAGTAATTGATAATGTCATGGCTATATATTTTGTATGTTTTTGTTTCTTCAGTCTTGAAATCTAAGATGTTTTCATTGTCATATTATTTTTATTATAGAACTCATAACATCACAAATATTTGTATGTTTTTATAAAATTAAATTGAGTTATGTGTTAGATTTATACATGACATTAATATAAAGTAGATAGCTTCTTAGTCACCAAAGTGGCTAAACGAGTTAATGAAATTTTGTCATGTAATAAATTAATAGTCAATTGTTCATGAAATGTTAATGCAAGTATATGAATAAATGATGTCTACTAGTTGTTAGAATTTTTCAAGATTTACCCAAAGGTAAATTAATATTCTATGACTAATAAACATGATAGAGGAAATTAATATTGCTTGTTAAATATGTTTATGTATCCAAAGCCACTAGTTTTACTTAATAAGCTTTAGTTGATTACCTAATAAGGTTATATGACATTAAGATTAAGATTAGGATTAAGAATAATTTGTTAGTCACCAAAGTGGCCAAATTAATTTTAAATGTGTGGTCATATAATTTAGGAATTTTATGGAATGCTATTATGAAGATTTATTGGCTCATAGAAATTAAGGATTTTACCCAAAGGTAAATCAGCATTTTATAACTAAAAAATGGTGAGGTTTATTCAAAGATGCTATATGTATTTGGTGAGGTTTATTTAATTTCCTTATAAAGTTTAAATAGCATTCTAATTATGATAAGGATATTTATATAGTTGTGTTTGCCCAAAGGAGACCTATAATATATTTTATGTGTTTGATTAGTTGGATCTATTAATTTAATGAGTATTTATGTATTTGCAGATGTTTCCCTACATTCGCAAGTTAATGTTGTTACTATCTTTAATGGTTTAAACTTTTTGAATGGCATGAGCAAGCTAATTTTCATTTAGGTGTATTGGATCTTGACTTGGCATTTTTTGGAAGAAAAGCCTACTGACATTATTGATACGAGTAATGAGGCTGAGAAGTAGAAACATATGGTAGAGGATAGGTCTAACAAATTATGTCTAAATTTCATGTGGATGATAATTGCCAACAACATTAAGCCCACTCTTCCAGAAAGTGTAACAGCTAAGGAATACCTTAAGCTTATGGAAGAGCACTTTTGTTCCGTTGCAAAGTCACTTGCAGGGACACTAATGGCTAAACCTACGACTATAAAAGTATGATGGGTCGCGAAGTATGTAGCAATATGTCCTTGATATGACTAATATTACAGCAAGACTTAAGAGTTTGGGTATAACTGTGGATGACTATTTTTGGATGTAATTTATTTTGACCTCATTGCCTCTAGAGTATAGACCATTCTAAAACAACTATAATGCTATTAAGGATAAGTGGGATGTCAATGAATTGTCCAGTAAGCTTACTCAAGAGGAAACGAGACTTAAGGCATAAGGATTTTATACAATGAATCTAGTAAGTCAAGGAGCTGGAAAAATTCTCAAACTCTTTATGTACCTTCATTAGCAAGAATTTTGGTTGTTGTATCAAAACTTGACGCTAAGGGTTTTAGTTTTAAAGGTGGAAATGGATGTTTCAATCTATATAATGAAGATAATTCCTTTATTGGTTCTGGAATTATTATTGATGGCTTATAAAAATTGAAACTTGATGTTGTTTTCTCTACATCTTTGATGCGCGTTCATCAAAATATTGGTATTAAGCGTAATTTGGAAAATGAGAACTCTACCTACTTGCAGCATAAATGTTCGGGTCATGTATCTAAGATAGATTAGAAAAATTAGAAAGATTAGTAGAGAATGAGATTCTACCGAATTTAGATTTTACTAATCTTGATTTATGTGTGAATTGCATTATGGGAAAACAAACCAAACATAATAAGAAGGGAGCCATAATAAGTACTCAGTTACTTGAGATAATACACACTGATATATGTGTGCCTTTCCATAATTTATTAGAGGAAAAAAAATGTTTTATCACCTTTGTAGATGATTTTTTATGATAAGAATATGTCTATTTGTTGAATGAGAAATCTCAAGCTATCAATACCTTCGAGGTGTTCACTAAGGAGGTTAAAAGGCAACTAGACGAAAAAGTGAAAATTGTAAGATTTGATAGATATGGTGAATATTATGGAAGGTATGACAAATATGGACAAAATCCAAGTCCATTTGCAAATTTCCGCGAAAGAAAAAAATGGCCTATGTGTACAATATCCTCTGTCAAGCATATCTCAACAAAATGATGTGGCAGAAAGGCTTAATAGGACATTAATGGATATGGTTAGGAGTATGATGAGTAATTAATCATTACCTAAAATGTTTTGGATGCATGCACTTAAAACTGTTGTGTATTTGCTGAATAGGATTCCTAGTAAAGTAGTTCCTAAAACTCTTTTTGAGTTATAGACTAGAAGGAAACCTAGTTTAAGGCAACAACATTTTTAGGTTTGTTGAGCAAGAGCACAAGTTTATAATCCACACAAAAGAAAATTAGATTTTCAGGCAGTAAGTGGTTTTTTTTTTTTATTACCTAGAGAAATCTAAAGGATATAGGTCTTATTGTCCAAACCACAGTCTAAGAATTATTGAAACAGTTAATGCCAAATTTATTGAGAATGGGGAAGTTAGTGGGAGTTTGAAAAATGTACTGGAGATATTAATGAAGTTAGGGTTGTTCTTCCATTACCCATAAATATTCCAATATCCACGCCTATACCAAATGTTGCTATAATATTAGAGGAACAATATTATCCTAAGCAACATTTATGAATTAGCACCTCAAGATGAAACTAACTTATAATTAGCTAATGTGAATAAACCATATGGAGTAGCTTTAAATAGACTTATAAGGACAAGAAGGTCAGTTATCCCTAATGACTATGTGTTGCAAGAGTCAAAATTTCACATTGGCATTTTATAAGGATCTTATTTTGATTTTACAAGCCATAGAAAGTGATAAGCCTGATAAAAAGTTTGAGGCCATAAAAGTTGAGTTAAATTCTATGGCCCAAAACAATGTTTGGGATCTCGTCAATTTTCTAGCAGGTTCTAAATTAGTCAGGTGTAAATAGGTCTTTAAGACCAAATGTGCCTTTAATGGCAATATTGAACAACATAAAGCTAGACCTATTGCCAAGGGCTATACACAAAAAGATGGAATTAATTATAAAGAGACTTTTTTACCTGTCTCAAAGAAAGATTCATTGAGAAGAGTATGACATTAGTAGCAGTTTGATTTAGAGTTACATCAAATGGTCACAAAAACTATCTTTTGAATGGAGATCTTGAGGAAGAAGTTTATATAGATCAACTTAAAGGTTTATTCATAGAAATAAAAGATCAAATGGTGTGTAAACTCAAGAAGTCGATAGATGGACTAAAACAAGCTTCCCATAATGGTATATTAAGTTTAATGATACCATAACATCTTTTATTTTCTAAGAAAACACTGTTGAGTGATGTATTTATTGAAAAATTAGTGGGTGTAAGTTTGTATTTCTAGTTCTATATGTTAATGATATTCTATTTGTTGCTAATGAAAATAATCTTGGTATCAATTATTTAAAGGCTGCAAAGAAAGTTTTGAGGTATCTTCAAGGAGTAAAAGATTTTATGCTCATATATAATAAATCTAATCAATTATAGTTCAATAGATATGTGGATTCAGTCTTTATTGGATGCATCGATAGTAGAAAATCTACATTTTGTTATTTGTTTCTATTAGCAGAAGGAGCAATATCATGAAATGTACCAAACAATCTGTCATTACTGTATCCACTAATTGAACAAAATTTGTGGTTTTTTTTAAGGCTACAATTCATGCATTATGGCTATAGAACCTTATTTCAAGATTTAAGGTTGTTGACACCATTATCAAGTTGTTGAAAGTTTATGATGATAATTTTGCAACAATTTTCTTCTCCATAAACAATAAATACCTTAGATGTGCTAAACATATGGAGTTGAAACATTTTTTTCCATGGAGGAAAAGGTTCATAAACAAAGAGTGTATAAAGAATATAAAGAACTCATGATTACAAATCCTTTAACTAAAGGCTTACAACCAAAGACATTTAAAGCATATGGTCAAAGAATAGTTCTTGGTTGTATTAATGACTAATTTTATGATGTTTTAATACTCTTGAGCTTAATAAAATGTTTATAACATATTGGCCCTTTCTTGTTCATTATGATTGTGTATACATAATTGTGTACACTTAATGAATTGATAATGTTGTGGTATATGGAAGGGAGTATGCATGCTATAGTGTTGACCACCATAACCTGTGTTGTGTGATTTATTAGGTTGAGGTAATTTATGAATGTGCTAAGAGATTTATTTATTTATGCATGCTTAATGTCTAACTATATAATATATAATGGATATAAACCGTCGGGCCAAGTGGGAAAATGCTATAATGTGGCCTAAAAGTTAAGGGATACCCTTTCTAATTTGGTCATGATTAGTTGAGTTGCCTATTTAATAGTCAAAATAGATCTCATTCATTAAAACCGATATTTGATAGACGTACCAAATTAAAACAATAAATATAAATTGGTTCTCCTTCTACCTATTAGGGTTACAAAGAGAAAGCATAAAACATGTTACGGCATGAAATGCTATTCCATTAAAATTCTTTGTAACAAAGACAAGGTCAAGAGAGAAAAACCAATTTATTAAATGAATTAATTAATCTCCTCAATTCATGACGTCTTCTGCATCAAGTATGTAATATCAACAAGTAACGTCTATGGAAAATTAATTTATTCAAGATCTTTAACTTTATGGTGTTTCGCAAAAGAAAAGTCAAATCTCTTTTCATAAAATCTATGAGTCTGTTTGGTTAGTATTTTTTAGCAGATACGTATACTTTTTTCGAACTTTTTTTCTAATAAATTTTTATCAAGAAAAATATACAGATAAAAAAAAGTTGGCACTTCTCATAAAAAAGGTCAAATAGATCAAATATAAATAAAATATAGATATAGATTGGACATATTTACACATATCGTTTTGATACAGATACAGATACAGATGAAAAACAGACTATTTAAATAGACCCTATATCTTTTATGTCTATTTTTTATCTGTATATATATCTGATCCATATCTACATATATATAGTTTATTTGTGAGTAAATATGTAAATATATATGTTTCTCAATGTAATTGTTTCTTAACAAATAGTTTGATACAAACAAGTACCAAACCGACAACATACCAACGAATCAAATGCACCTTAGAGCAATCAAGAGATTGAGTGATAGGTTAAACATGAAGACAAAGATGGTCTTGGTACCAAGATGAAGGAGTGTTCACTGAGGTAGATATACTTTGCACTCGAAGTTTCTTAATTATAAGTATTGTCATCATTTTGTTATTTTTTTTCCTTTTGCTTTTGCATTTTTTTTTTTTTTTTTGTTTTGTATGTTTTGTTTTTGTTTTTGGGTTTGGCAAGCAATGGATCCATCCATTCTATGAGATTCATAAGGTTATTACTTCTAATCAGAATTGAAGTTGGTTTTTGAGCAATCCAAATCAATGTCTTAACCATTGAGGGGGCACTCACGTACAATAATGCGATATTGTTAACGATTAATTAGACAATAAAATTTATTAGGTTTGTAACTTAATTTAGAAGCATTAATGAGTGACAATGAGCAAAAACTTGATCACCAAATGTAGCTTTCATATGTGGTAGTTTCCTAGTCTGTTTTTTTTTTTTTTTTTTTTTTTTGTATGAGCAATAGTATAATAGGATTTTGTGGCCTGTATATCCTTATATAATTAGTTATATAGGTAAAGTTAAGTGTAAGAGATAGCTACGTATATTTTAAGGGACTTAATTGTGGGTGCATTACTTCGATGCGGTCATAAGCTTTATATATCATACTAATACACTAGTGGATTAGTTGAGTCTTGCTTGTGGTCCTTTTACCCCGGCTTTATTGGTATATTTTTTTCCTAATTAAAACTTGTATGTTATTTTCTTTCTATTTTACATATTCAACTATTGTGTATGTGTTATTTGATTCATAGTTATAAATCTTCATTAGATTTACAAAGAATTGTCATGGCTTATGCATGTCTCATGCTCTCTACAAATTGTTATTAGAGCAAGATAGAATGTAAGATTGACATGGCAAATTTAGAACAATGGCAGTTAAAAGCTGAAGCCAAGGCAGTAATTAATTAAGTATGATGGTGACATAGGGTGCTATGCTCATTAGTTGTACTAAGAAATTCGTTACATGAGGGTTTGTAATTTATATACTAAAGAGTGAAGCATGATGACTAGGAATTTGATGAAGACATAAATTTGTTTTGTGGAAAGTCTAACTTGCATGCAATTAGACTTATGAATATTATCAATAGGTTCCTACAAAATATGAGAGCTATGTGTGTGTCGCGAATATTGGTTGAGATGAAAATATAAAATTTATGATGATTTTAATGTACATTTTTCCATCTTAGATCTATAAGTTTTATATACAATTTTTTTTCCAATTTGTCTTTGGAATCTAGATATAGTGTTTGCACATGGTTTAATTCCTAGAGACTGGTGAAGATTTGAGTGGCTGTGGCTATTTTGGAGGATAGTTGAAATGCCTATTGTTTACTTTCACAATAAGTAGAAGAGTCAATATTAGATGGAGATGAGGTTAGATGTGGGATGACAAGAGCGATGTAATTGTTGATGTGATAGTAGCTAACTTAGTGTAGATGATGATCATTACAACCGCCTTAAAGAAATGAGTTTCATGTGCATCCTCTATGTTTGTCACGTTAGGTGAAGATGAAAAAAGTTTGAATGAACAGAAATTGCTAGTAAAGGTATAGTGCATCTCTAAACATTTTTGAATGGTGGTTATACCGAGTTTCAAATTACGATCATGAATAGATAGAAATTGCTAGTATAGGTGAAGTGGGGGTTTAAATACATGTTAGGTTAGCATTGTGCTAAGTTCCACATTATTCTATATTGCTATATGTCTTGGTCTAATTGGATGCTAGGCATTGGTGTATAGTATGGGATATGATATATTGTGGGGTCTAGTAGCTATAAAAGGAGTTTATGGCTAGTAAATTTCTTTTATAGCATGGCACAAGTGACTTTTGGTGAATCATAGTTGAGTATGTCCAAGCAACTTCCAATGGCAAGAAATGCTCTAAAGCATTAAAGAGATGTAAGATACAAATTTTATTCAAGCAGTGCATAAAAAGTTTTCAATAGGTAACTCATATAATGTGAATTATAAACGTGGTGGGTGAATAACAATTATATTTTGACACAAAAGTTTTTATAAAGCATAGATGATTTAAAAAGAAAAAGAAAAATCACCAACTACTTTTATCATATATTAAAATATGATTGGTATATACTTAATTTGTATATATATGTGATGTATATTAGCGATTATATTTTTCTCACATGAACTTTTAATATTTTGGATGGCTTTACTATTGCGATCTTATTTTACGATGGCATGACAATTTAACATGTAAGTACTAAGTAGCACAATTAGGAAGTGAAAATAAATGTCCATGTTAGTGAAAGTTAGTATGAAGCTTCCTTTAATGCTCATGAAGAGTACTCAACATGAGTTTTTCAAGATGAATTGTACAATAAATGGGTTGCATATGAACATGGATGAAAATGAATTTTATCATAGAAGGAGATGATGTGACGGATTTTACTGTTTTTACGCAGGAAGACATCCTAGTAGGTTAGAATAGGACGATATCAACTAAATATTTACCGAATGTTACGTGCCATTAATATTGATAAAATATTTAGACACATAATAATAGAGGTATGATGGTCATTCGTATTTACATATATATATATATATTATAAATTAAAATTTTATTATTATTCGATTGTATATTAGGAATTCAAAAAAATCTGTTCTCGATTTTCTATGTTTGACAAGATGTGCTCAACGAAAATGCTGTGTTGATTTCCAGACTTCCACGGGATGTCTCTAGATGATGTTGAATGTTGATTATCATGGCTTTGGTCTTTATAATTGTTTCTACAAATTTTCAACTGAATTCACATGCATTTGAAGTTAGCTTCCAATATTGAGAGTACAAGTGTAAACAAGGTAGATATGTTCTAAATTTATTCGATTTAGTTTAGAAAATAATTGAGTTGATTTCAAGATTAAGATTACTTTGGACTAATTTTTGGTTTCATTATAAGACTTGACTAGTTTTTGAATATAACGAAAAACAAGTTAAGTTTAAAAGTTAATTAAGTTCAAAATGAAATTAGATGCCCATATTATTTTACTAAGAATAGGCAAAAAATCTAATCTTAGTGAGGTTTGAATCAAATTTAAATTTTGAAATATTGAAGTCAATTTGAGCTCACATTGTGTTGCGACTATGTGTACAACTTCAGTTGGGAGCTACTAAGACTTACCATAATGATACTACTTACTACATGCTTACTAGGAATGAATAATGGCTATTATATTTTCTTCTCATTCTGAGTGAAATTGTTATTATGATCTTTAGTTGCATTTTAATCACCAAATGCTAATGGCACATAAATTGTTATTAGTTAAAATGATAATTAATGATTCATATCTTGATCACATGCTATTAAATGGCTTATTTTACTATCTCTTTATATATATATATATATACATATATATCTAAAATCGCACATGAAACACATGTTTATTTGTTATAAATGTACTAAATATTTTGCTTTTATAATAGAGGCATAACAGATATTTTATTGTTTATCTGTGTGAAATTGTTATTAGGATCTCCAGTCACATTTTAATCACAAAATGACAATTAGGCATTAATTGTTATTAGGAAAAATAATGATTAACTATTCATTTGTTCATCACATGCTATTCAATGACTTATTTTACTCCCTCTTTATATATACCTTTATCTCTAAAATGGCACACTACAACACATGTTTATTTGTTATTTATCAGTGTGAAATTGCTATTATGATCTTCAGTTGCATTTTAATCACATAACGACAATTACGTATAAATTGTATTAGGTATTATAATGATTAACGATTCATATCTCCATCACATGCTATTTAATGACTTATTTTACTATCTCTTTAATATATCTTTATCTCTAGAACAGCACACTACAACACATGCTTATTTGTTATAAATATAAAAAAATACTTTACTTTTATAATAGGGGTAAATAGATATTTTTTTGTTATTATAATATAATTCTTAATTTTTTATATGTTCGTAATGATCTAATAGCTATGGTAGATTTGTTATAATCCCATTGAATTACTATTTAATTTCCACCCTTAGTAGAAACTATTGATGCAACTAGGTGGGTTGTTATAGGATACTTAACCCATTAAAAACCCTATAGGATTTTAGGATGGGTTTGAGAAATTTTTTGTGATCCTATTGGGTTTAAGGTTGGGTCGCAAATCATAGTTATAATTTGATGGGAAACTCAACCTGATAAATTATAATAAAATATAAAATAAAATAATTATAAAAAAATGAATTCAAACTGAAAAAAGAAACCTTAAGAGGCAATATCTCTGAAGAAATAATTTTAGCAAAAAACAATTGTATGAATTATTTATCAGATGGTGTTTTTATATTTTAATTAGATGCTTGAACAACTTATGCATAAGGTTGTCAATGAGTCAAGATAGCTTGCGAGCTACTCGAGCTACTTAATTTTGACTCAATAAAAGCTTGAACTCAACTCGCTTACAATTGAGTTAAGTTCGAGTTTAAGCTACTGAAGTATCTACCAAGCTCAAGTTCGAGCTTTAAAATACCCGGCTCATTGAGCTCACAAGCTTAATCGAGGATTAAATCGAGTCGAGTCGAGTCTAACTTATCGAGTATAAAATACTCTTTATAGTTAAATCAATATTTAAAAGAATAATTGAGCTTAATCGAGTCGAGTTCAAGCTTATTGAGTATCAAATCGAGTTGAGTTCGAGTTTAAAAATCAAAGCTCAATCGAGTTTGAGTTTTTTATTTGAGCCGAGTTCGACTTTGGTACCGTATCGACTCAACTCAACTCATTTATAGCCCTACCCATGCATGCAGATTTCTTAATGTTTATCTTATCTTTCTAATTATACCATAGAAGACACTTGTTTGGATTTTATGATGTATATTAGAAATGTTATCTAATAGAATTTTTCCCTTTTTCCCAATTGAAATAGATAAGAAGATGGAATGAGTGAATTCTAAGATTTTGTCACATTGGCATAAATCCTTTAAAAAAATAAAGCAAATAAAAATAACCTTATAAAAATTTAAAAAAGAAAAAAGAGGAGGAGAAAGATCCAATTGGTGGTTGACCAAAAACCCTAAAAAGGCAAGTTTGTGTATAACAATACCTTATAAGGTTTTGAGTCGAGTTTAGGTGATCTATAGGTAAGTGGGCTAGGTATGGCTTGAGATAACTCATTCCAAACCTACTCTGATTGCATTCATAGTAGAAAAAAGGAAGCTTCTACCGCCCTACTATAGTTTTATCATTAAATTGACTATAAAAAAATAAATGTAAAAAAAAATATTATGTGTTTCAATAACAGTTGCATAAATCTTTTTAGTTAAATGATGTGATAGACGCAAACATTTCCGATAAGAAATGATAGAAGTTCCGATAATATTATGACCAATTATGTGTTTAGTTGTTATTTATTCTAATCTACGAAGATAGAAGGTAAAATAATTTGAATCTAACAACAATCAATCACAGCCTCCTCTTCCAAATTACTATTTAAACTTTTAAAGAAGTTAAATCTAATCGCTTTAGACCCTATCAATTTGATTCGGCTTAATTTCGTTTCAATTGCATTTGAATGCTTCATCCCTTTTCATTTTACAAGGTTTTAAATTAAATAAACATCTTCACTTGCGCCATGGAAGCAGCTTCTTTTTGCAGAAAGAGAGCCGGAGGGGAAAATAATGTGTGAATCTGAGGCGTGGGGCGGGGGGGTGGTGGGGAAACCTGAACAAAAGTGAATAGAAATCACAGAGGCCGTTTTATCCTCGTAAAATCTTCTGGGCCCATTTCGAGTTTCCATACAAACATAAATATCGTACATGTCCGACGTGTTCCCCATAAGTGTTAAGGTCTAACAATTTTTCCTTTTTCTTTTTTATGCTTCTTAACATCACTAGGGTTTTTTCTTTTACTTTGTTTTAAGAGTCACGTTCACTTTTTCAGTTATCAAATAATTTACGGAAAGGCAACTTTAAAAAATCCATCTTGATAACTATATTTTGATCTTACTTTTTTGTAATCATTTGTCTATTATATCAGCTAGGTACGGTTGTTTTATATGTTTTAAGAATACCAGCGGACGAAAGTACTCTCATTGCGTGCACGAAAAAAATATAAGATAAGAAAAAAATATAAAATAAATTATTAGATTAGATAATAATTTTCTAAGATAATAAAAATGAAATAAAATAGTTATTATAATTATTTCAAATTGAATATAATTTCTTGAGAAGAAAAAGAGAATGATAGTGGTTTTATTAGAGTTGGACATTAATGGAAAAAGGAAGGAGGAGAGGTTATTTTTTTGAAAAGGAAGCAGTTATTATTTTGAAAAACAATTGAGAAGGAAAAAAAATGAGAGAGAGTGGGAGAGAAAATAAAAGAAGAAAGAGAAACTAGTGTGAGTGAAAATTACTAAAAAAATGTAAAAGTTATTATCTTTTTATGTCTTAATATAATTAAAAAAAACAATTTTAATTTAAGGGCAACAATGGACAATAGAAAAAGACACCAAACTCGGTTGCTTCGATTTTAATAATATAGATATAGAAAAAATAGAAATTTCTACGATCTTTCCAATGAAATCGTTGTTTAACTATTCATCTAATTATTAAAATAATATAATACTTAATATATTAAGTATTTTAAGGATATAGTTCAGATCAAATATAATTCTAAATTATTCAACGAAGTGAGATTGAGCCCATTAAAAACTTGATTGGATAATAGAGTTTTTCATATAATATGTTTGGATTGTCTGGTTTTCACTTGTATTTTATTTATATATGATTTATATTTATATTATTTGTATCTAATCTATATCTTGTCTGTTTGATCTATTTATGAGTAAAAATGTTTATTTTTCATTTTATATTTGTTTATTGATAAATAATCTATTTGAAAACGATGAAAATAAAATGTAAAAACAACCAGAATACGACGAATCAATCATACCATAAATAAATAAAATAAATATAAATATAAGTATGACATTTAATTATTTACCATTTAATATATATAATATTGATTTTTGGAGAAATTAATAGTTTTATTCTTAGAATCATCCAAATAATCACACCATCATTTGAGGAAAATTCTACATGTGGTGGATACGACGAGACTGGGTATTAATAAACAGTTTAGATCATTTCCAATGTGATTGAACCTGTCAAATTATTTTATACTTATTTCTTTTAAAATTAACTTAATTTATATATTAGTAGTAGCGTGATCCTATAATGGAGTTGTAGAAGTTTCATCATTTTAATACAATAGGTATTTTAGTCATCCTGATACCAAATATGAACCACCTTAAAGCAAGACATACTAAAGAGGGCTATATATTTTTTCCTCAAGTTGTGTTTATATAAATATGAATCGTTATAAGAAGTTTTTTCATATAATATTAAATAAATAAAAGAGATATAACTATAACGTTTAATTATTAACCATTTAATATATATAATACCATTTTTTTAAAGAAATATTCCATAATTCTATTAATAAAACAATCTATAATTATATAACTATTAAAATAAATATATAATAATTATTTCAATCATTCACTACCCATCCATCTATTATCCATGTAAATGTGAACCAACTCAAAAGAAGGACGGGAATCTAAAGCTTTCGGTACAAAAGAGGGTTATGTTTTAACAAAAAGCAAATATTTTAATCTAATATGGCCAAAACATATATATATATTTTTCATTCTAATAACAATGGGGGGCTTGGTTCTCGATGTGTATACGGAAGTAATTTTCATACTTTTTATTTTTATTTTTTATTTCATACTTTAAATCGATAAATATCGGCAGCAATAATTTAATATTTTCCCTAAATCTAATAACTCACCACAACTCGCTTTTTCTCCAATGAGTTGATTCCACCGAGTCATCTCCGCGTTCCTTGGTCTTCCCATTTTATCCCGACTCCCACTCCATATATACCTTTGCTTCCACTCTTTCCTTTCCATAACGTCTACTTCTCTCTCTTCTCTCTCTCTAAAACACAAATCTCACTCGAACCCCATAAACACACAGCATGAACCTTTTACACACAACACATGATACACACATGAAAGCAGGAGGAGGCGAAGGAGGAACACTGATCGTTGAAGATGGGTTCGTATACAAAGAAGAAACCCATTTAACCGTTCTTAAGACCTCCCTTTTCTTCGCCGGTGATGGGTTCAGTGTATATGATTGCAAAGGTCAGCTGGTGTTCCGAGTGGACTCGTACGGACCGGATACTCGTGACAAAGGTGAAGTTGTTCTAATGGACGCTCATGGTCGTTGCTTGCTTACCGTCAGGCGTAAGGTTGGGTTTTATGTGTTTTTGGTAGTTGATCTATATTTTCTTTCTTTTTTTTTCTCCCTTGAGTTGTTGATGCGGTGCAACTGAGTTGATTCAGTGAGTCCATGTTTTCGATGATTTGGATTTGTAGTAAGTAAATGAAACCGGTTCTGTAAATTTGGCATTCATTTTTGGGGTCAGTAACTGAAAATAACTTGGAAAAGTTTGGTCAGTTTTTCGAGTTTTAAAGTAATCTGTTCGGGACTTTAATTATGTATGCACCGTATAAAACAATATCTGAAGATGTAAATTTGATTAATTTTTTCATTTTTTATTTACATTTAGGGAAAATTAGAAAATTGAAATTATTTGATGAAGAAAATAATTATGATTTTAAGGAGACTTTTACTAGTTCCTTAGGTTGTTAATTATTTATCATTAAAAAAATAATAATAATTAATATATTAATTATTTTAATGTTATAATTATAGTTTAAAAAAAGTTTTATAATCATAACTATCAAATCACTAAATAATTGACCGTACTAGTTTTGATAAATTTAATGGTTTTTTTTACGTAAATTTAATGGTTGAATCATGATTTTTATTAATTTAAAATTCTTTTATATTTTTTTTGTGTATCAAATTTTTTAAACTATTTGCTGGATGCGGTTCACCTAAAAAAGTGTCCTGAGTCAACTCAGCCCCTTGTTCCTTTGATTAGATCCATGCGTTGCGTTGATTTTATACATTTGGGGAACATAAGAATAGTCAGGGAAGACTTTTTTACACTCTATGAATTAAATTTGACTCTGAAAAAGGATCTAGCTCTAAGTCTCTAGATTATACTTCTAGAAATGTATGCATTTAAATCCGGAACAGTCTTGTTACGGCTTAAGATGGGAAGGAGTGGCCATCTAATAAGATAAATATATAAAATAAATATTATATTTTTTTTTTTTTTTGAGACGAATCAAGTGAATTCACTTAATAGTAATTTATCATAGCACAAAAGTAATTTTCAAATCAAAATGTGGGTTTTTATTTAAGTTTTTTCCATTTCGTAGATATTATAACTCTTTGAGAGGAAATTCACTTTTTATGCTTTTACCTTTATGGGGAATTTTGGGTGATTTATTGATCAAATTATCGCTCATTTAATTATTGAAGTAAATATAATGAATAATCATGTCATTTATAATTATAAATTTGAATCGTTAAATAACCAATAAGATGATCTTGTTAAATTAGTGCATAATCATTTTAAACTTTTGTTATTAGTTTCTTAATATGTAATTTAAAAAGATTCTTTTAACGTTAATACCATAATTTATATTATAATCGGATGTGATGCAGAGGCCGAGTTTACATCAACGTGGGAAGGCTTCATGGGGGAAGGAATCGACGGCCGAAAGCCGATCTTCAACGTACGTAGATCCTCCATAATCGGGCGGTCAGGAGTGACGGTAGAGGTTTTCGGAAATCCGGGTGAGGAGTTCCATATCGAAGGCTCCTTCGCAAATCGCTGCTGTACGATTTACAATTCGGAGAGAGAATCGATGGCTGAGATTAAACGCAAAGTGGATGCTTCCACTAACGTTACGCTTGGTAAAGAGGTGTTCGCATTGACCCTAAGGCCAGGATTTGATGCGGCCTTCGCCATGGGAGTCGTGCTAGTTCTTGATCAAATCAACAGCGATGATGGTGTTGACGGTGTTGACGGTGTTGTTGATGTTGACAAATCGTCCGGAGACAATTGATTTTATTGAGTTTCCTAGGTTTAAGGTATCTATGTGGATCCAATGTGATGGGGCTTTTTTTTCCTTAAATCGTATGCTAGAAAATGAATTAGACTAACATGTAAACGAGCCAATTTCACAAATGCTACAAAAATAATATGGTTTAGTAAAACTTTGTCTTTTTAATAATAACTAATTGTTTTAATTAAACTTTTAAGAATCAAGATGTTTTTTTTATTATATTTGATTTAGGTTAAGTAAATTATACTAGAAGATCATAAGTGGATAAGTTATTTCGAGTAGTTAAAAAAAGTTCACAGCATTTAAAAATGGTTAATTGAGTTAATTGAGGTCATTATTGGTACTTTTCAATATGAGATATATTTAAAATTAAAACCTAGAAGATATGATACGGTAGATATGTGCCAATGATGACTTAAATTGATTAACTCTTTTAAATGTTATAATCTTTTTTAACTACTTAAAACGTTGTGACATAAAATCAATTTATTTCCTAAATATTATGTTTTTTTTTAACCACTCGAAACGTTATAACGTCGAATGAACTTACTTTAAATATTATAATCTTTTAGTGTGACTTATATTTTAGTGAAAAGCACTTTTAGAGAGTAATATCTCTAAATGAGGGTTTTTTTTTTTTTCCTTTTTTGCAATTTTTTCGTTTATCATGTTCAAGGATTTTTTTTTTTATTGTGATAATTAGTAACTTCTAATGTTTGATAATAATGGAGATTAATTATACTGCCGAAAGTTAGTGGTGATAAAGAGAAATAGCTAGGGAAAAATTAAAATATCATTTAAATTTTAAGAAATTATGGTATGTTTGCAATTATCTACTTATATTATCATTCGTAAGATTTACTAAACATCTCTTAAAACTTTCGAAGAAAAAAAAAATCTAATCTAGAATTTACCACCAGGTGATTATGATAATTGAATAACAATATGATTAGTATTAATAATAACTTTAGTGGCAAAAAAAAAAAAAAAACATATTAATAATAACTTTATAAAATAGGCTAAACATTTCTCCCTAATCAAGATATACGTGTGTGGGGGTCTCAATCCCATCGGATACAGATTTATGTCCTTTTTTTAAGGACTTATTAGATGTGGAACCTTATACATCTATTTTCTATTTATTTTATTTTTAGTTTTTACTTCTATGTATCGGAGTCTTTCGGGTTATGATCCTATTATGGAAATGGTCGTTCACACTGGACCATACTAGGTTTCTATGACTAAATATCGTCACGGGTCTGGTTTAAACTGTGTTTTGACTTGGACCTTCACTACCAGTTCCCAAACGAGAACCAACCAAGCATACCAAGACTTTTTGCGCGACCCGTTGGTTCTGGTGGGTCTAAGCAAGATTGGCCTTGAAAATTGATAATCCTATCAATTCTTAGACCAAACCATGAGTCCACCTATAGATTTCATTTGTTAAAAAAAAAAAAAAAAAAAGACAACCTTAGAAAGTGATAGGTGCCATGACATTTGCATGATGTGACAAGGCATCATAAATGGGAACTTGCAACTTTGCAAGTTGGGAAATGCATCCATAGGTGGTTGAATTGGAAATTCCAATAGGTGGAGGGAGAGAGAGAAAAAATGATTTTTTTTGTTTCTTTTTGCCAATGAATATTTTGGTTTGGGTTCATCACATATCTTTTTCATCTTGACTTTCTTGTAGAGTTTAGTGTTGGGGTTTCAACAATTAAATTGATACAAATACATGTCAAGATCATAAAACTCTAAATAACCTACAAGAAATCTCAACTTCAAAAAAGCAAGAGAGATAAAGAGTTGAAGAGGGTTTTACTATCGATCAATGAGAGCCAAACTCAAAGATGTCACATGTGTAGTCAAACACAAATATTAATATTAGTAACAAAACTCTTTCTCAGTCGCGAGAGTAAATGATTCAGAAAATGAAAAATCAAGTACAATGCATAATCGACTAGTTCCTTTTTTTTGTGTTGTTTTCTTAATGTTTTTTCCTTGAAGAAATAGCTGTTTGTGGTTCCTAAGAATTGGAATTGACCCATGAAAACCGATTAGTTCCCAAGAACAAGGAACCAACCCAGTTTCCATGGGTCTAGTTCTGGATTTACCACTTTAGGAATTGTAACCTGTTGGTTCTGGTTTAGTTTTAGACTTGAACTGTACCATGATAATGTCAATCTATGACTACATCAATGCCCCCATTAATTAGACTATGATCTTAGCACAAGGGATGGATATTATTCTCCACAAATTGGATTACAATCTTAGGATCATTATGTGTCGCAGATGCAAGTTGTTCATAATCTTAGAGAAACAAATTAGTGTGTCAATTAGCTAGCTCGGGCTTTTAGGTTTTGTAACACATACCTAAGTGGTTATCCAATATTTATAATAATGATGTTTTAGATGTTATATTAAGTAGAGGTAATAGCTATTCATGTTTAGGTGTTATTTAGTACAGACAATAGCTATTAATGTTTTGAGCCAAGTCTACCCTTCTTTGATTAAAAAAAAAAAAAAAGTCTTTTTCACCACTTACTCTCGTTTGACTTATTTGATTGCTTGGATTCAACTTAATTGCTATCAAGTTGAGTAATTTGAATATTTAAGAGATTCGGTTGGTTGCAAGGTTATTCAATTTTTTCACATATTAAGAAATGATTATATATATGCTTTTTTTTTCTCCATTTTTTTTTTCTAAAATCCAGTTTATTTGTCTATTCCAATTGAGTTCCAATAAAGAATCCATTAAATTTGGATTGATCAATATTTTTTTTTTCAGTATATTACTTCAATGCAAACCATATATAAATTAATTCGCGTGAATCACAATCAACTTGTCTTTTAATTCAAGTATATTATTTCAATGCAAACCGTTTATAAATTAATTGGCGTGAATCACAATCAACTTGTCTTTGAATTTGGGTAAATGAAAACAAATTTGTGAGAGATTTTAATATTTATCGGTTTCTTCTGGGGATATTCCATGGAAAATGGTGTTAGGGCACTGGCCTAGTGGACCCCTTGTCAGTCGATGGGTGCTTCCCGTCGTGACATTGCATTAATAATAATAATTTGGGCAAAGTATAAAAATATGACATGTGTTTATGTGTATTTATAAATAATTGATTTGAGTTTTGATTTTTAATAAATATATGATTTATATGTTGTTACTTTTATGGGCACGTTATTTGAGTTTTATTTTTAATAAATATATTACTTTTATTTTGATATTTTTATAAATAAGTGATCTGAGCTTTGATTTTTGATAAATATATTACCTATAATATTTTTTATTTTATATAAATAATAGATTACAAATATGGGCCATGTATTTGTCAAAAATCAAAACACAGGTCATTAATTTATAAATTACTAAAACATTGATTATGTTTTTGTTAAAAATAAAACCAATATAACTTATTTGTAAAATCATCAAAATACAGATAATATATTTATTAAAAATCAAAATTCAAGTTACTTATTTATAAAAATATCAAAATAATAATCATACTTTTGTAATCTATCCTGATAATTTTATACTTTATGCTGTACACCCCACGCATTGATGTGGAAAAATGAAGAAAAGTTTTTAAGATATGATATTCCATGGCTATCAACAACAGTGGACCGAATGACTTCATTTTCAGCCATGCAATTTGGCTAGCTATGGTAAAGTGGGGAACCCAAAAGTTATAGATTCTGATATTAAATCTTATCATGATTGTTATATGGTCAATCTTATTAATATATTTAATATGTATCTGCATGTCAACATGATTGCTAAGATGTAGATATAAAAAGTTAATTAAATAATATACATAAACGTGGAAATTTGTATAGCTTTCCCCCCAATAGCTTTTAAAGATCTCTCTTTAGATCCTTTTTTTTTTTTTCCCGGTAGAAAAAGCATTAAAGAAAGCGCATAAAAAGCGCAAACAAAAAGGTTTAACAGTAGTACAAATTAACCACGTTCAAAAGCCACAAAGGGATTATCAACAGCATTAGATCGTTTTATTATTAGAAAGAAAATACTAAAAATAAAAAATATATTCAAAGATAAATATAAAAACAAAGAACAACATTGGAATTTAAACAAACAATACTTTCTACCTGAGAAACTTCAATTGTTACGTCCAAATTGCGGAGTTTACACTAAAATAACAGAAATGAAAGTATGAAGTGTTTTTTTTTTTTTGTTAATATTTTTATTTTATTAATGTTCAAGTAATGATCTTGTTTGTTACTATTAGGATGCAAGTGTGAGGTTGGAAAAATCCCCGTATATGAAATATATGACTTATGTAAAGGGTTTATTGAATTATAAATGGTGTCAAGCCAATTTGTATATTCCTTCACAAAACCCATTTGAAGAGTTTCTCTCTATTGAAAGCTTCCTCTGCTCCTAGCAATTAGTATTAGAGCCAATAGTTCAGTTGGAAAACTCTCATGAAAAGAAGAGTTTTATGATGTGACTCGTTTGTGACTTTAGTACAATGTGGAGACTCATACTTAAGAGGGGAGATTTGTTAGGATACAAGTGTGAAGTTGAAAAAATCTCACATGAGAAACATGAGACTTATGTGAAAGGTTTATAAAAGAGAAGACTCATTAATCTAATATATTAAAATTTTTTGTTATAGATGGTGTCAAATCCAATTGTATTTCTTTACAAAACCTATTTGAAAAATTTCTTCCTATTGAATAGGGGTGTGGAAAGAAACTGATACAACTAAAAAATCGAACTGAAACCATAAAACCAATTTGAAAATTACGGTTAACTGGTTTGTTGGTTTTGATTTAGAATTACTATTTTATTTTTCTGGTTTTTTATTCCGGTTTCGGTTTATAGCCCCAAAAAATCGACAGTTAACAGTTAATCATTCAATATTTATAAATATATTATATATAATTTACATATACATATAATTTATATATGTTAATGTTCCTTAGATTTTGCTTAAAGTACTATGATTTGTCCTATATTTGATGGACTTAATGTCATAATTAATTTGGTTTGATTTTATTGATGATGATACATCCAAAGGCTTCTTTTTCTCATTTTCTTTAATTTAATTTTCCTTTTTTAGCTCTTACAATAATAATAATAATAATAATAATAATAATATAAAGAAAAACTCTATGATAAAGGTTAAAAAATAAGGATGATGCAGCATATGATGAAGAGACGAAAAATCCTATGCCAACAACATATGTCATCAACATATGTCATCGGCCTTTAGTTCTATACTTTACATGTCTTTTGGGTTTCTCAAATTCGTAATTAATAATGTGGTCAATGCCTTTAGAAGAATATCATTTAATATTTCTAAAAAATAATTTTTAGTATCATTTAGTAGGATTTTTAATATGATTTAATGTCTTTTAATAGGATGTCAGTTTCATAGGATTTAATGTCTTTTAATAGGATGTCAGTTTTAGTTTTTTCCTTTTAAATGCTATTCAATATTATTTAATAGGTTTTAGTCCTTTTCGATTATGGCAACTTTCAAGCTTGCCTATATATATGTAAGCCTTATGGCATATGGGACAGAATATGTTATTTTTGAATGAAATTGTTTGAGAGTGTTATCTCTTTATCCCAAATTTCGTAATCTTGTGTAGATTTCGATTTTTGATGCCAAATATCTAGGTATTCTCAGAATCAATGGATATTTGAAGATCACAAGCTGGTATTCGTGCGCGAATTAACGTCTTGCGATAAACCCTTTCGTATTCCGCTGCGTCAGATGGTATCAGAGCCGCGTTCGCTCTTGGAATATCATGGCGCCTCGCAGAATGGTTAACCAGCGACGTATAGATGAAATCTATGGTCGTGATGACCTAGGTCGACGAATCGAGCAAAAAATTGATTGGTGCTTGAGTCGTATGGTGGATCAGTTCACAGAAAGGATAGAGGCACTTTTGGTGAATTAGAATAAAGGTAGAAACTCTAATCCTAATCTAGTGCCTAATTCTGATTTGATACATGATGTAGGTTATGAGGAATCAGATGATTACTCCTCTTTTGTTAAGGAAGATAGTAGTTGTAAGGAAGTAGGGATGAACGCAAATATCCTGGAATTTGATGATGATTTCTCTTCTGTTGGTGGGGACTACTGTGATGGAGAACCTATCTTTGACACTTATGAGGATGAAGAACCTATGTTTAAAGCTGTGGGTGATGGAGGACCTATCTTTGACACTGAGAATGATGAACAAGAGGTTTTCACAAAATATGATGATGTGTTTATGGCTGAGGGAGATGGAAAACCTATTTTTGATGATGATTATGAGGAGAAAGAATTTTTGGAAAAAGTTGAAAATCTTCAGCCTATTGTAGGCAATGAGGTTACTGAGGAGGTAGCAATACCTAAGTTTGCAACTATGGTTGTAAAGGAGTTTCAGGTTGTGTTTTTTGAAGAGTTGCCAGATGGGTTACCCCCATTAAGAGACATTCAACACCAAATCAATTTTGAACTAAGTGCAACCCTTCCAAATTGTCCTCGTCATCAAATGAGCCATACAAAATATGAAGAGTTGAGGAGACAAGTTGAGGACTTACTGCATAACATGATTAAAATTCGAGGTCTAATTTTGTCCAGCCTGGAGAGGATGATGTAGCATATGATGAAGAGACGAAAAATCCTATGCCAACAACATATGTCATCAACATATGTCATCAGCCTTTAGTTCTATACTTTACATGTCTTTTGGGTTTCTCAAATTCGTAATTAATAATGTGGTCAATGCCTTTAGAATATCATTTAATATTTCTAAAGAATAATTTTTAGTATCATTTAGTAGGATTTTTAATATGATTTAATGTCTTTCAATAGGATGTCAATTTCATAGGATTTAATGTCTTTTAATAGGATGTCAGTTTTAGTTTTTCCTTTTAAATGCTATTTAATATTATTTAATAGGTTTTAGTCCTTTTTCGATTATGGCAACTTTCAAACTTGCCTATATATATGTAAGCCTTATGGCATATGGGACAGAATATTTATTTTTGAATGAAATTGTTTGAGAGTGTTCTCTCTTTATCCCAAATTTCGTAATCTTGTGTAGATTTCGATTTTTGATGCCAAATATCTAGGTATTCTCAGAATCAATGGATATTGAAGATCACAAGCTGGTATTCGTGCGCGAATCAACGTCTTGCGATAAACCCTTTCGTATTCCGCTGCGTCAGGTTTGTTGAAACTATTATGTTAAATGGTTAAAAACCAAAAACCGAAAGAATTAACTAAAAAAAATGTTAACTGTTAAGGTGGTTAGTCATTTATAAAGGACAAGTTAAGGATTGAGATATTAAAAAATGATTATTATATTTAGGTTTGAAAAATAGGACCACGGATCGATTAACCAAACCGTGAACACTCTCTACTATTGACTGATTCCTCCTTTTCTCACAGTCACTGTAGTTGAAATCGACATTTCTGATAATTGGTTACTTCTAATGGTGGGTGCTTAGGTGATTATATAGGAGCTGAACTCGGTGGTGATGTCGTGGTCACTGGTGTGGTAATTTGCTGATAAAAAAGAGTTACACTCTTTTTATACATAATTTTAGAAGCTTTGGATGTCTATATATAATAACACAAAAACTTAGTTACAAAAAAAAAAAAAAAAAGGAAGAAAAGCATTTGAAGAGTTATAAAAATAACTCATTATTTTTCAGACTTTTTTATGACAAAATTTTAATTAACTTCACAACAAAAATATAAAATACTTCTCTATTCTTTTGGTTCGTCTTATTTTAGTTGATTTGGCCTTTTTTTTTCAATTATTTCCAAATAGGCTGTTTGCAAGAAACAAATACAGATGAAAAATAAATATTTTTACTCATAAACAAATCAAACAAATAAGATATAGATCATATACTGTAGATGGCTAAGATTAATTATATAAGATATATCAATTTGACTCTTAAGCTATATGATAGGATTTAAAGATTCCATTCTATGTTTTGGAATGACTTACTGGAGATATAGTATGGAGGGTTTGGAGTAATAATCGTTGGACCCCGCTCTCAATCTTTTTCAGCAAAGCTCATGCACTCAAAAGAGACTCCATGGGTTTAAACTCAAAATGAGCCCATGAAAAGATCCATTAGCAGAAGGACTTATATAAGTTGTTGACACTCTGTGTAATTCAACAAATGTTATTAACAACCAATCTCTATAAATACCCCAAGAGTCCTACTCATTTAGTAGATTTTAAATATTTAGAGAAATGATGTGAAGAACGTATTGTCTCTCTTCAAGAATTGTAGTGTTGATGCTATTAAGGTTGGACCAAAAAGCAAACCGAACCAAACCAGACAACAAACTAAACCAAACTAAATTGAAATTGTGGTTTTTTTAACTAATGCATCAGGTTGCAGTTTGGATTGGCTATTCCTAAATGGATTATGGTTCAGTTCGGTACATAATCTGAACTGCATCGTTTAATCCCACCCAAACTGTTTGAGTTATTTGAGATTACTTACTTCTGTTCTCTATTCCCTCTTTTTAAGTTATTCTTACATGTTATTATGAAGTCATTCCTCTAAAGCATGAGCCAAACACTGCGTAAATGTGGTCAGTGCAACCATATCCATGTCCAAATAGGCCAAGTGCTATATGGATAATCAATCACAAAACATTAATTACGACCACCAGGATATCAAACGTTACCCATTTTAACCATTGAAGTATGCTAAGCCGGTTTCGATTTGGAGCGGTAGAGCACTAATTCCCAGAAAAGAGGCAAAAACATTCGATAATATTAATAGGTTACGTGTCGAGATGATTGAGAGCAATCAGAAAAAATTAAAAATTGATCACAATAATATGTAATTTTTATAAAACTATATACAAGACTTAATTTTATCTATAAAAACATAACTAAAAGGTATATATTTTATATTTTTATTTACAGTTCTGGGTATTTGTCTCACGATGGGTTGTTGTTGCCGTGGCGCTGGATCTTTTATTTATTTATTTTATTATAGTACTGTCATCCGAGAGAGAAAATGATGTTTAAAATTTTATATTGCATGACTACGAATAATAATCGACGTGGACCGAGTGACTTCATTTTCAGCTTATGTGACTTCATGCAATTTGGCCAACCCCAAAATAGAAACTTTGATATTTTTTTTTTTATTACAATCATTATACTCTCAAACTTATTAATAATAATGATGAGTATCTGTCAACATAGCGGTTAAATAATATTTGATATTAAAAATTGATTAAATAATAAAGAGGATCGTGTGGGAATTTGTATAGAGCCCCACAATATCTTTTAAAGGTGTCTCCTTATGATACTTGTTTTTCAGGTGTGTAGAAAAATGACTGAATGATGTAAAAATTTAATCTTCCGTTTCGTTTTAATGAAAATAATTTTTTTTAAAATGATTTTTTATTTTTTTTTGTTTGTTTAAGAAAAATGGGGCAATTAATAGAAAATAATTTTTCTTATCTTGTAAAATATAGATTCATTTATAACTTATTTTTAGAAATACTATTTACGAGAAATAAAATTCACAAGTTCATCCCTCAATCATTTACCATAAAAAACATTTATTATTAATTTATTATTTATTTTTCCTTTAAGTGGATTTATTTTTCATTATAATATGTGTATTTTTTATTTTATATTTAAAATATATGGATTACCTTGAAGTTATACAAATAAAGAAAAAATATTTTCATAAAATTAGCCAAACATTTAAAAATATATTACTTTTCAAAAAAATTTTAATGAAAAAACATTTTTCCGTTAACAATATTTTTTTTTTCAAAATAAACGGGGCCAGTTCTTAATTAATTAGTGTTTCAATCACTCATTGATGGCTATTATAAGATCAGTATATATGAATGCTTATATTAAACGATAAAACGATTAGCATCCAACTAAGACAAATCGGTTGTTTCAAATTTGTGCAAAAACTTGTTGCTTCTAATGAAGTTTGTCATGATTACACTAAAATTGGTTCTTAAGTGGCGATGGCATTATTCATCATGTACCAATAATAATTAGGTATAAATCTCTAACCTAAGATAGTTAGAGATTTAAATCTTACAGATTTATTGTGCAAAGGGGAAAACCGTCGCTGTAAACCGAGTCCTTAATAGGAATTAGGCCAATTTGCCCTATGAAGGACATCCTTAAACAAAAAGAGGACATATGGACCCATGCAATTTTAATTTGAACTTACTCAAAGCTTTTCCTATCCCTTTCTTTTCATGGCTCTTGGAACTTGGAAGGAATCAATCCTTTTCGTAACCTACGAGCCTTACGACACTTCCTATTACACCCGTCCCAGCATTCACCTAATGCTTCAGAAAAATCACATCTTAAGTGACATCTATGCGCCAGCACACATATCCTATGGGAGATTTTTGACATATGATAGATGCCAACGAAAGTAGTATGTCTTTTTCCTTGTCGACATTCGAATTTTTATACATGTTGGTTGCCACGTTCTTTGTCTTCTGATGTAGTTAGCACGATCCAAATATGCCTATTCTAAAAATATAAATAATCTCATAATTCAACAATATATTTAATCAAATCAAGCAATAATGTTTTCTCATTTTATGGGAAATGTGTAATTTGGTAAACTCGAAACTTCGTAAATGATATTAGTATAACGTAATCTGAAGTGGACTAATAATTTGCTCTACAAGAATTCTTTACATTTTATAAATGGTGGCATATGTGTTAAGAAAATATCAAATTTGATACTTACGCCAATCGAAAGTGGCTAAAAGCTATAGAGGCAGCAAAAAATGATGAAATTCTGTTGTTTGGTTTCAATATTGACAATGGAAAATAGATAAACCAAATGGAAGAGAATGAAAATATTTTAGCTAAGGAGTCCTTTTTTTTTTTTTTTTTCCTCTCCGATTTCGGAGAGAGCTAGGGAAAACAACCATTGCATTTGAAGTTACTAAAATGCCCTCCAAAAGAGAGGGCGAAAAAAGTAACTATAAATAGCTTGTAACAAGTCATCTCTCTCTCTCTCTCTCTCTCTCTGTGGAAAAGTCAAACCTAAATCATTGTTTCACATCATTTTTTTTCTTCCTTCATCACAGAAAGAAGAAGTCATCACAGCTAGGTAACCCACAAATATTCCTCATCAATATTTTATTTTTTGCTTTGTTTTTTCTTTTATCTTTTTCTATGTGTCTTTGTTTAGAATAACAAAAACTAATATAAGATAACAACAATAGTAAAATCATTGATTGACGTAACGATATTTGAATGTGTTGTATTTCAAGTTTTGTTTACATTTTTAGGAATGAGTTTTGCTTTTATTGTTTGATCGTTTGCTCTGTATTTAGGGAATAATCAACATTAGTGGTGAAAAAATTGTTTAGTAGGTTTCTTGTTTTATAACACGCCTTAGTCAAAATATAAGTTGTATTACTTGGTTGGATAATCTTGAAATAATGGAATATAGTAACTATAATGATGACTTTGGGGATGATTTGGTTGAAGATTGGATGAGGATGCAAGACATGACAATTGTACAATTAGTATGCTATTTGGTTAAATCAAGGCATAGAGTATGATTGCATCCATACATTGTAGAAAGGCCAATTACTAGAATTACTTCATCATTAGAAAGAGATCTAATTTGGCAAGAACTCCTATAGCAATTAAGAGATGGCACAAAACGTTGAAATACAACGCGAATAGGTTCCAAGGCTTTTGAGAGCTTGTGCAATATGTTAAGAGGTAGTGGACACCTTAAAGATACTCGACGTGCATCAATAGAAAAACAAGTTGCCAAATTTCTACATATTCTAGCACATAATATTAAAAGCCATACCATAGCTCTTTTCTTCCGTTGTTCGGGTGAAACAATGAGTAAACATTTTCATAGTATGCTTAGAGTACCAATCTCTTTTGAAGAAGAATTTCTCAAACAACCTAATGGCACAATTGTACCATAAGAAATACAAAACAATGGAAGATTTTACCCTTATTTTAAGGTAAAAACTTATGAACTATTATGGTCTTGTTACAATTAACACCTTTATACTTAAAATGAACCTCTATCTATATATATGTCAGGACTGTGTTGATGCAATTGATGGAACACATATTCGTGTGAAAGTTTCTAATGTTGATGTATCAAGATTTCATGGTAGAAAAGAATATCAAACCCACAATGTCCTTACTACACGTTCCTTTGACTTAAAGTTTACTTATGTATTACTTAGGTGGGAAGGTTCTGTTGTTGATTCCATGATAATTAAGGATACTTTTTCTAGAGAAGATAATTTGAAAATACCTAAAGGTAAAATATTAAATCATTAGTAAATTCAAATGTAAATTTTTCTTTACATCAACACATTTGATTTAATAGGAAAATGTTACTTTGATGATGCTAAATACATGATAAGAAGTGGATTAATACCTCCATATAGATGCGTGAGGTGTCACCTTAAGGAGTATTGAACACGTACACTAGAGAATTCTCATGAGCTATTTAGTCATCGACACTCATCACTTAGCAATACTATTGAAAGAGTATTTGGAGTACCTTAAAAACGGTTTCACATGATATCGAGTGCCATAGAGAAGTATATATGTTTGGAACACAATGTGAGATTATTTTAGCTTGTTGTAAATTACATAACTTTCTAATGGGTATCGATCCAGATGAAGCTCTTCTATCCGAAGTTGACCATGATCTTTTAAATGCAAAAGTAGAAGATCATGGTCAGATATGGGATCAAGACACATCCAATGCTAGAATTAGGTGTGATTTTGAGAGATAACATAGCAACACAAACACAGAATAATTATGTAATATATAGTTAATAATATTTACTTTATATTGTTGTTAGAGCACTATATTAACTATTTAATTTTGTTGAAGTAATAGGAAATTGTATCTGAATTGCTTTTGCTACAGTGCATGTTGCAATTTTTTTTTTTACTATTTTCCTTATGCAAATGTATAATGTTTGTGTATGTTAAGGAAACTTTGATTTTTTTGAAGTCATAGGAAAATGAGTAATGAAATTAGCACCCATGAGGATACTAAAAGCATCAATAGAAAATGGATAAACCTACATTGGACTGAATCGATGGATGAGTATTTCATTAATGGTTTTTACCACCAAATGGTTGATGGGAACAAGCAAGATAAGACTTTCACTTCATTAGCATATGATAGTGTTGTTATGGAACTTCATGAGAAAATAAAAAATGCATCCATTGACAAAGACAAGATCAAGAATAGGTGGTTAAAGACTATCAAGCCTAATTTTTATGAAGTGTTTGATCTTTTCAACAATTCAAGCGTTTTGCATGGAGTGCTATCTCATGTATGTTTGAGGTTGAACCTAAAGTTTGGCAAGCATTAATAGATGTATTGATATTTGCATGCAATATTAAAAAATCACTCATATAGCTTTTACCAAATAATATAAAACACTTGTTTATGCTTTTCTTTTTTATCTTTTGTAGAAAAAACCAGCTGCAAAGAAGTGCATGACAAGAAAGATTTTGCATTATGATAAACTTCGAGAAATATCTGGCAATGATAGAGCTACAGGTCAAGGTTCTAAGACAGCAAAGGAAAAATGTGAAGATGGGCTCGTGAGAAAACTAGGCAAAGAACTTTTATATATATATATATATATAATGGATTTATTAATTCTAGGCAATGGAGTCATATTGGAGAGCCCCTACTCTATCCAATGTAATGATTTTGGTGAACCAATACCCTCTAGAGCACAAACTCCTCCGAATAGGATTCCAACAATTGTGTTAAGTGCGAGTGGTAATGCTCAAGTGGAACCTCAAACCTCGGCCAAAGCAAAAGGGAAAAAGCACAAGGTTATGAGTGATGAACTCTTTGAAAAGGAGGATGAGAAATTTCAACTGGCGATTGGTAAAATTGCAAAAGTTATTGAAATATCTCAAACCCTCACATAGTTAAATTAGAGGTGGTTTAATTGAATAATAGAATATATAGATAATTGTGAACCTAGTTATAGTTTAAATGAGTAAAATAAATACATAATGGAAAAGGAAATAAATGATTTAATATAATTAGTAAATAGGTTAAATTGAGATTTGAGATTTTAAATATTCTTTTCGAAATGTTTATACTCTTGTTTTATCAATTTTAAAAATCAAATTATCCAATGTCTTTTCATATATAATTTGAATTGCTTTTCTTGTAATTTCACATCTAAACCTCTAAACAAACAACTTAAATGTTTGATAAATTCTTTAAGACCTTTAAACTTTAGTTAGCTTTCATTTTGTAAAATTTTTATAATTTTTGAGATCAATTACTTGTTTAAATATATCAGTTTTAAACTTGAACCCAAATTAAATATCAAATTTTCATAAATTAAACTTTTGAATTGTGTTTTTATATTAAGTCATAAATTTCTAATATATATGTTTCCAAATTATTTTATAATTATTTACGATACTATAGATAATTATCAGATAGGTTTAAATCTAATACCCTTGCCCTAACATATCTTTATTTCCTTTTCCCTTGTCTTTTCCTTTCCTTTTTCTCTTTCATTTTTTTGTCCTCCTATCGTTTCTTTCTCTTTCTTTTCTTGTTCTATCTTTCTTCCTTTTCTTTCACTAAAAATTAAACCCTAAATCTCAATTTTAAGGAGATCTTAGATGAAATTAAGTGTTGAGTTGTATAAAAAGATAAGTTATGTTATTTTCTTTATTTTGATTATTGTTATTGCATGTATATGATGGATCGATGCTAGTTATATATAGGATTTAAGTTAAAACTTGTAATATGTGAATTTGTGTATCAAGACCTAGGTTGTATAAACATATTAGACTTAGGATGGAGATGAAAGAAATGAAGTAAAAACATGTTAAAAGATGTTGTAAATGACGAATCTTAGTTTACATGTTGAGTATAGGGTACTAGAAGTTGAAAAATAATGTAATAAGAGTAGTTGAAGTAAGTGAAAATACATATGCTCTGTTTTGAGTATGAGCACAAGTGGGAAACATAGTGAGATGTATTTAGTCATGTATCTTACTGAGGTTGGAAATAAGCTTATTGAAAAGAAACACAATTAGAACACGAACTTGTGCACTTAGTTGTTCTCACTGTGTATTGATTAAAGAAGAAAATTAGATAGCACGGGTAGAACATGGACTTGTGCACTTAGCTGTGCTTCTCTCTAAGTTCTTTTGGAATTGGCCTACGAGAGAAACACGACTGAAACATGACCCCATATATCAAACTGTGTTCCTTTCTTTTTGTTATTGTGTCTTGTTCAATGAAGAAACACAAGAGAAACACAGTCTCATGTTTTACGCCATGCTTCTCTCTGATCCTTGGGTGTGTAAAACATTTTTTAAACAAAACAGAAACATAGCTTGATGTATGAACTGTGCTTCTTCATATGCATATATATATGGGGAGAAACATGCCTATGTACTGCCTTTGTTCTTCATAAAAGTTGAATAAAATAAAATGAAATTAAAAAGTTAAATGATAGTTGATGTGTTATATTGATTAATTGATATAATTAGGTATGATTTAAGTGGGTTTATACATTTAATAAATAGTTGAATTAAATAAAGAAGTTAGATGTAAAATGAGCTTAGTTAATAAACTTAAGTTCAACTTGATTTAATAAGTTATTATGAGTTAAAATGAATTAGATTCACTCAGTCTAATCAACTTGGCTAAGACTAAAACAATATAGGTTTAACTTAGAATTTGCTTAGATTAATGTGTTAGGCTAAACCATGAATAGCATGGGGAATATGTTGTTTCAAATATTTGTTTTCTTTGAATATGAATGTTTTTTAATATAAATGATATGATGATGTTTCTATAATGAATGAATCATAAACAAAGAAAAAAGAAATACTTTGTCAGATAATGGAGAATTGTCCGTATCTTGGTGAGACAATCTTGTAGCCATAGCAGGGTTCCTAATTAGTGTATGATCAAGTAGAGTTACAAAGTAAGTTTGATATAAGTGGATAATTAATTTAAATTCTAATATGAGTCTAATTCTTGATATGCAGACATGGATACCTGATTTATCATCTTAAATTGATTCTAATATGCCTTCTATTTCTATTTGGATTTCATATATATATATATATATATAAGGTACACAATAACTTGCATGTTGTGTGCCAGGATAATCATTCTAAATGGATTAAAACTTAAACTCAGCATAATAATTAATGATCAATATTTGTGCATGTGTCGTTGAATCCAGTTTGAGGTAAGACAATCTTGTCTCGAGCTGGGCATGGTAGTTAGGCACTTTGGCTACCTCCATGTCATGATGCAATGACAAATATCACAATGCAATGGCGATTTATAAGTGGCTCAGTGAGTAGCTGATGGGGTAAATGGTATCGGCATAACGTTTACTTAAGCTTGAAGTGAAGTAACATGATTTAGTTCACATTATAGGCATGAATGAACTAGATGATGTTATAACTGAGATTAAGTAAAGATGTGCAATGGTTGTGAACCTTATATGACACTATTTTCTTTTTCAGTTGGGTATAGGAAATATAGATATTCGAACCGCCTATATCAACCTCCTAAGTAGCTATTGTTACTTAGAACCCCAAATTCCAAATGCAATTAGAGTGTGAGTGCTCCAATGTTGATTTAGTTAACTTAATTTAAAGATAATAACATGTTACTGCATTGTACTTAGTTAAGCTCGTGTGTAGTTGTGTTACTATATACTGGCTTTGACTCATTATTGTTGTTTTTTTTTTCCAGGTGTGAGTGGATGTTAATGATGATGATGATTTGATAAGGATGAATGTGATGTAATGATGATGATGTGGTGATAGCGTTATTGATGATTGGATGATGATATTGATTATTTCGAATGTTGGTTGACATAAAGAGAAGTTTATGGATGAGTAAAGTAAGTTAGGATCTCAGGATTTTATTTTGTTTTATTTTGTTCAAAGCTAGATTTATTCTTTGAGAATTTGTAATATTCTTTTAAGGGCCTAATGGAACCTGAGTTTTGTAACTTAAGTTTTATTCTATTGTTTTACCATCACGTTGTATTCTTTGATATAGAATACATGATCGCGTGGTTTTGTTTTCGAAAGTTAGTCTATTCATAAGAGTAGTTATTTAAATGTTTTTGTAAAAGTATATTTTGAAAGTTTAAATCCAGTTGTTTTAAGAATCCAACCAAACGGTTTTATAACTTAAAATTGAGTAGCGAATGTTCGATATAAACAAATCTTTTAAGGAAGCCTATGTGTATAATATGTAAATGTTATACGTGGTTGTATAGGACTTGAAGAAATTTTAAGGCATTACAGTTATAAAGGTAAGAAATGAGTTGATCAAATGTATTAGGCCCCATGGTTACTTAGAGTAGGAGGATTTCTAGGAGTTGCTAAATCTTAAGCTTAATGAAAATTTATGCTTTATTGCATATGATTTTTTTTCATAGAAAATCCTATACGGGTAAGGAGATTTTTTTGTTGCCCTCATGAGGATCGCAAGGGTTATCTTCTTCGGATCATGTGCAATGAAGGATTTAAAAAGTAATGAATTTCTGGTGGTAAGATGAAGAAGACATTAGCCATGGTCTAATATACGAAGGCTATATTTTGTTATTAACCAAATGTGTATAAGTTAATCTTTTATAATTTGTCTTATCTAATTGAGCTATATTTTGAGGTAAATATTTTTTGTTTTTGTAAATGTAAATAATCCATGGAAGATATGGTATGCTAACCATTGTGAATCCAATAAAGTTTATATAAATGTTTTAGCTGCTGCTAGTGTTTTAGGTAGGTGTTTTTTGCTTTGACGAGGTGTTTTTTCTTTTGTGAATCAGTGGAACACATAGAGGACCAAGTAAGTGCATTTAGTTATTAGCGTATTTAATATTTGAATGGGTTGTAAGTAATATATGATGGTGAAGTTGAAATTGGTTATTTTAGTACTGGGTAGTGAGGAGAAGTTGTTAAAGTAGTTATGGTGTTTATTTCTAAGTTGGAAAAGGATTAACACTGGTTGATAAGTTGGAGACTAATATTTGGGAAGCCATTAAGCATTTATGCCATCCTTATTATGAGATGGTTCTTATTTTGAAATTGTGCTTGGAAATATATAGGGCCGTTAACACACTCCACAACTCATCATCTTGGCATTCTTCATGATTAATTATTTTTCAGTACAGGATCTTGTGGGAAAACAAATGAGAAAGAGAAGTGGAATAGAAATAAAAAACCTATTTATCAAAATTTATTTACACAAAAGATTGATCAATTGATCATATGCTCTCCTTGTTTTATTTATACTAGAAATTTGAAACAAAGTGTTTTTAAGGTGGTTATAAATCTATGATTTTATGCTTATAATGTTGGATTTTTTTAAAGCATTTCTATCCGTATGCTAACCTATTTTATTCTTATTTTCATTCTTATCCTCTAGAGAAACAGAAGTTAAAATTTTGCAGAGGACTTTTTAGTCCTTCAAATGTCAAGAGATGGGCCATTGATGATCTAAATAAAAAAATTTATGGATGGAAACTCAAGAAGAAAAGGTTCGTCTCTTCCATTTGGTTTATAATCTTGAATATAAAAGCAATTTCTATGTGCATATGGGATATGGTTATCCACGTGCATGTGATCTCAGTCTTACTGTGCCCTTACAAAAGTGTTCATAAACTAGCCTCTTTAAAGAGTATCAACCTAAATTCCTTTTCGGTGGTTTCATGAGTAAGGATTAACAATGTTTGAATATGGTCAGTGATGGCTCCAATATCAACCAATGAAAACAAAGGGAAGGAAGTTTGGTATATATGCTATTTCAATAGAAAGGGTATATTAGTCCATCATCACTTTTGTTTTGTTTCATTCCATTGTACTTATACTTACCAAACATATAAAGTGGAAAAATTATACTCATTTCCTTCCATTATTGTTTGTGATATCCAAACAATGATAAAAAGTTCTTTTCATTTTTTTCTTTTCTCTTTATTTCTCTCCATAGCTTTTCCCAACTTTTTGCTTTTCATAATGAATGCTAAACACAACATTAAACTTAAAAATGTTTCATTTAATATCTAATAAATTCCTCGTAACTATTTTTTGCTACTTTACAGTGCTTTTTTTTAATGCTATTTTTGGATATGGAATAGACAATCTATTAATGCTAGACAATGTTAAAGTAAGTAATAAAAATTCAATAATGGGTTGCTTATTTTAAGATAGCAAATACAATAAACAAGGTTAAGGAGATAATGAAAATTACCAAGAAAAGTTTGGTTAAGGATGTAATAAAAATAGCTAAAAAAGTTTGCTTTGGTAGAAAATTGATCATTTTAAAGTTCATGTACTAGACTTAACATTTACCCTTACATATATAATGTCCTTTGGAGTAAATATATGACTTGCACCACTAGTCATTTGTTAGAATATACACTAACCGAAAACAACTTTTGGTAATGGTTGGAAATAATCAAATAAGTCAAAATAAGGGTTCATTAATATAAATAATGTGAAAGTTGATGAGAATTCAAGTGACTAGAGGACGTTTTTGTTGTGATTTGGCTACCTGCTCTACATTTTAAATTTTTGGAGAGGGGGGAATCAAATTTGATCAATTCTATTAGAAGACCAATATTCATGCTTAGACTACAATGGCCTTAGCAAACCATTATGATTACGTAATGAAATGTTTTATTTTTGTAAGAAACTACTCAATGAATTTGCAAGTAATATGGAAACATAGATTGGTCCTTTGGTTTTTCCATTACAACAAGAAATATGTAAATGTGGAACAAGGAAATTAGCTAATGGCTACATGCTATAATACATTGAAAAAAAATGCTAGGATGTGTTATAAGCTTTGAATGGACATCCATTGTGAAAGGGTGAATTACATCAGAATGTCCTAATATTTCGAGTGGTTAAAAAGAGGTCCCAACGTTTGAGAATAAGTTCATTTGAGGTCCAACATTTGAAAAAGTGGGTCAATTCAGGTCCCTAAGGACACGTGTCGATATGAGAGAATATTTAATCAAAACTCAATAAACTCTTTTCTTGTTGACACGTGTCCCTAGGGACCCAAATTTACTTACTTTTTCAAATGTTAAGACCTTAATTGAACTTACCCCCAAACATTGGGACCTCTTTTTAATAACTCAAAATGTTTGAACCTTAAATGAACTTACACCCAAACATTGAGATCTTCTGATATAATTTACTCATTGTGTAAATAGGGAACAATGAACTATTGCACATGAGATTTCAAAGAAAAAATTATGGAAATTAGGATCACAAAGCAAATTTATGCAATTTTTTATGGGCTTAACAAAGCTTACAAGGATTTGCGAAACTAAAGCTAATCTTTGGATCTATTGAAATAATACATTGATCACTTAACTTGGTTCAACATATATAAAAAGAACACCAAGTAATGATATCATGCTAGCCAATAATGAAATGGTAGCTTTTTCGATAAAATAAGTAAAACAAGAAGTGATTTTTGTAGTGATATAAGAGCCAATAGAAAAACAAGTTAGTATTGAGGGTAATGAATTGAGTGTCTCATGTAGTATAAAGTAAAGAAAAATACAAAAGAAAAAACAATAAGATGACAACAAATTCTAGAGAGGTTGGATCATCAGGGATGATCTTTCTTGTTGCTATTAGACTTACTTCATAACAAATCTCAAAGTACCTATACTTAGGATATTTTTCTAACATGTTCACAATCAGTTCAACATTGTATTTAAGATAGTGTAAAGAGATAATACAACTAAATGATTTGCAAAAGATTGTCAAAGCCAATTTTACAACCTTAGATTTGTTCATCATATCCAAAAATTCCAATATACCTCAACAAAATGGGAATGTTCTACCTAAACAATGATATTTAGTTAATACCTTTCTTTTTTTTTTTTTTTGTGAATAGCCTTCATGACAATTTATCAAAAGAATTTAAGGAGATTGCCTTAATTACAACATATTTGATTAATAAGATGTCTATGTCAATCTTGAGACAGAAAAACATCATATGGAGCTTAAAAAAAATCCAATGATATTCATCTATAACTAGTGGTTTATTTGCATTTTATAGCAAGATCACTCTATACTTTGATGAAAATGGTGTGACATATGTTTTATTTTGTTTGGCTAGAAGGGATCTCTAAGTGTGATTTACTTGAAAAGAAGATTAGAATAAGTGGGGATGTTGTCTATTATGAAGTAACTATTTCCTTTAAAGCAACTTGACATAGCTCCCATTACATTTACTTCTTTTCGTTCTTGATCCCTGTATCGACTTGAATTCTCTAACATCGATTGACAAATTAAAATTGTTCATGCATTGGACCATCCTCATCCTAATCTTGTTAACTTGTTTATTAAATTTAGTCAATACACACACACACACACATTAGTAAATTTGTCTCAAACTACTAATTTCAATATTCTCTAGAAATAAGAAACAAAGTTCATTTTCAACCACTGGCTTTTTGATCTCACTCTTGAGTAGTAAGACATGATGAACTAGGAAAAATTCACGAGAACCCTATAATAATAATCCAACTTACATGAAGCATTGATTTAGGATTTTTATCTTGATAAATCTAATGATATCATATATCAATGTTAACAAAATGAGTTAAAATGATTTGTGATTAAGTGCATCACAATCATGACAGTATAATGACAGTATAATAACAATAGAAAAGCATTAGTATAAGAAGAATTTAAAACATAATAGTTGAAACAACTGTTTATTCAAATTATTGATAGGGGCAACATAAGGCTCATACCTCACGTGAGTATAAGGTGAGTTTCATGCTTAAAGTGCTCATGCGATTTTAGAAGTGACATGAAGGTGATAGCTATCAGTTTGGTAACTTTTGGAGAGGTTCCAAGGGGAGGACCAAACAATATCCTTAAGTAGATGCACTTGTGGTAGACAAATGAGCTCTTAACAATTTCGTTGTTTGAAATTTGATCTTCTAAATTGTTTAGTTCTTGAGCATGAAAGCTTACTTGTATAATGTGATTTCTCTTATCTTTGATTTGCTCAAATGAAGAAAAGCTTGTTAATAATTTTTTAGTTTGACTTTGAATCATTTCTGTGGGTTACCTTGGTGATCAATGCATGAGACAATCTCATTAAATTATATCAAAACTGGATTGATTGTCTTAATAGTGTCATTTAACCTAAACAATCATTTTGACTATTGACCATTATGTGTAGCCCATTTATTATAAAATCCTTTTAACCCTCTACAAACTTAACAATGAAAGCAGCTAATCTCTTTCTATCCCCTTCTTTGATCCCCACTTCTTCCTCAATATTTTCTTCCTTCTATTCATCTTCTATTTTTCTTTTTCTCTCTTTCTTATCTTCTCCTTCGATCTCTATTTTTTATTCTTTTCATTCTCTCTTTGCATCGCCTTATCTGTTTCTACTCATTGCTTTCCGAAATAAGAAATTATAAAAATAAAACAAAAGGAAAGCTAGTTAATCCAAAATATTATGAGGAAAAGAACTATAGATATAATGCTGAGTTAATATAGAAATAACGTTTGTGTATTTTACCTTTTTCTTTTTACTTATATGTGTTTTGTTTTTTTAACAACCTACATGCATGTACTTTACTACACATAGTTGCATATTGAGCCTATGCTTGTGGCATAAATGTGTGTGTGCGGAGTGGGGGGAAGGGAACGTCGAATACTCCCTTAGTTTTTTAATTTTAATCTTGAAATTTTCGGGTCTTTCTTTTGTCCTTCATCCGGCGTTTCTATTTATAAAAACCATAACTATTCAAAGAATAAAAACAGAATACAAGTATAAAAATAAAAAAAAATGGTGAAAATATTATACAATTAACCTATGCTACATATAGTTTTCAAATAACGTTTTCATAAAATAATCATTGATGAGACACGTGTTAAAAAAGAACGCAAAAATTAGTTACTTATGGTACGAGAGGCGGAAAGAAAAAATTAAACATAAACTCTAAGATAGACAAAAGGACGGGGTTATGGGGAAAAAAAAAACGAATTATGAAAAGCGCAATAAGTTGAAATTATTTCAAAATTAGAAACTTAATCAACGAAATTTCAATAAACTTTTAATACAATTGCAATGAAATAGAACACAATTGCATTAAACTTTTAATACAATTGTAATGAACCATCACAACCTTTGTTCTGATCACGAGAGCCACTATGACATATTCTGCATCATGTTTGTTGTAGGTGCTGATTCTACCCATAGAGCTGAAGACTTGGAAACGCAAAAATCTAGTCAGTGATGCACTATGGGATTATTCGGTGTGACCACTCCAATACTTAAATTAGTCATGATTCTCTTATTCTACCAATTCAAAAGGTAGTTACAAAGTGTATAAGTTCTCAAGTATCCTCTTTTGCCTTACTTAGGTGGAAGGAAAGGCTATTTAAAAATGATGTCGTACTAGAATGGGATCGACATAATCTTTTCTGTTACTATGGATGACCCTATATCAGTAGCTGACCTAGACCAGAGGAGAAAGAGTTAGCGGAGCTTGGACTATAGCCGGATAGGTGACATCCCTCCAACGTTGTGGGATAGGGAACATGAAGGGAGCATGTAGCAAGTTGGGAGGAAGTAGCTCGTTAGAGAGCTCATAGCACATCAAGAGGGATAGACTTGTCATGGAGTCATCATCAATTAACCAACTGCCAACCACAAGAGGCTCGTCACTTTGGAAGTAGAGGTCCAACTACTCAACCATCATGACAATGAAGATGATGAGAGAGATTGGGTTTGAGAAGATTTAGGAAGAGGATGAAAAGTATGATGATGGTGTAGTCTATACAGATGTCTTTTGAATAAAGAAGTTCAGTGCAAGATCTCTATTGAACTCGTCTTTTGAAAAAAAAAAACATGTTTATTATAAATTTATAATTTGAATTCAATAAACCCAACTATTCAAGAAACCCAATTAAGTTGTCTTGTTTTTCAGAATAATTTTGTTCTTGTGGTATTTTCATAATTTTTTAATTAAAATTTTATTCTTTTTCTTAATCCTAAAAAGACATCCCATGGAATTATAAAGATCAAATCCAAACATATTTAAACCTGATTTCAAACAAACAATGGTGACAACACTAGTTGGCCAAACTATAAGGATTGTGGTCAACAAAAAAACGACATTGATAGGACTTTTAAAATAGGAAGCAAATGCTTTAGAATGTATTATGGTTAGTAGAATCATTATAAGCTTTTTCGATTCAAACATGGGCTCCATCGTTAAGGTACTAGTCTAAACAGTTCAAATAGTCCAAGATCTATCGAAATATATAGTGGTCAAAAAAGAAGTCTTCTTGTCTGATATTCTAACTTATTAAGTGGACTCACTATCTTTGATTCTTTCAATAAAGAAAAAAAATTGAAAAAAAAGAAGAAGAAGAAGAAGAATAAAGAACGAAAGATAGGTTTTTCTAATAATAAAATAAATGTGGTTGAGATCTTCTGCGCTCCAGCTTAAGTCACACGGATAGTTTTGTTTTCTCCTAAGGCTAATCTGTGGACGTTATGGATGATTCTGATGCTTCAAAAAGCACAATTCTACTCTACGATTCTATATAGTTGTATGTGATAAATGATTGGAAGGTCCTAGATCGTAATAATTGGATGCTCAAATATTAACGGCTTATTCATTTCGTTGAACGAGTAAAGATGTAATGAAATTCTTATTTCGAACGAATAGAATAAAACTGTAAAAGGATTTTTTTATTAATTTTTCATTTAAATTGTGGTATTTTGAAAGAAAAAAAAAAGATAGTTACAGGATTAAATAGATATTCATATATTTGAATAAAAAATGATTATTCAATATTTTATATAATAGAGATTTATTATGGAATCACTATCCAGTAAACTAAATGTCATAATAGCTATTTGAAAATAAAACTATAATAGAATTGTAATTACAGTAAAGTGAACGATTAGTAAAAAATAGGATAATATCCATATTGTTAATCATGTATTCATGTTTAGGGAGCTTTCTAATTTCTAATAAAGTTAAATAAATTCTTTTGACTCAATTGACCTAAAAATTGAGAAAGGTGTTTTGATTTATACTGTATACACAGGTTATCATTACTTTACTTTTTGAATATATAAAAAATGATATTACCATGTGCTAATCCCTAGGATTAAGGAAAAAAAATACGTATTTTTAAAAAAAATTACACAAATATACTAGATAAAAACATAAACCCAGAAATAGGCAACTTGATCTCGTCTCTTAAAGAGACGAGGTTGAACATGGCAGATTCAATATCGTCTCTTAAGAGACGAGGTCGATCACTTATGACCTCGTCTCTTCAAGAGACGAGGTTAACTTACCTATTTTTGGGATTATTTTTATCTTAATGGTACTTTTGTAATTATTTTTAAAAAAGTCAATAATTTTTTCCTTTCCCCCTAATCCCTAAACCCTAAGCAATAATCCAATCAAGTAAATGTTAGATGGACAAAACCTATTAGAAAAATTATAAGGAAATTAATGTTTGAAGTTAAATTCAAATAAATAATGGGATTTTGTATTAATATTATGCTGAGTATTTAAAATAAATTATTAATATTATAATAGCATTTGGTTGTAAGAACTTAACAGAATAAAAAGAAATGAATAGTACTGTATAAAAAATACCGGACATTACAATTCTATTGTATGATATTTGGTATGTACGTAGGAATTGAACCTACGAATTCGCCAATTATTACACAAACCTAGCCATGTTAGTTTTTCACATCTATCAATGTAATTAAAAACGCTAGTCATAAATTATTTAGACGAATATTAATTCCACTGCCTTTGACACATCACGAATATTTGCGACGAGCCCCGCGAAAGAAGGTGAAAAAAAAAAAAATTCATTAAAAACGCATGATGGAGAGGAAAAGAAATCTCCTAATCAAAGCAGGGAATAGTGGTTTGCTTTTCAAAAAGATGTTTTGGAATTCTGATCCATCAGAATCTCACAAATCACATTAAGCAGGTGGAAAAATTAAAGGTAAAGCATATTCTCAAGTCCATCTCTTTGGTTGCAAAAAGAGTGTGTCATTGGACCATTTCTTTTGGAAAAGCATATACCAATAATTATACATTACAAGGTAAAGGAACAAAGAATCATTAGAATATAGGTCCATGCCACTGACTAATGTTTTTGATTACGATGGAGAATTTTGATGGTCGGTACTCGGCATAGCTATTTATATATTATCTTTTATTTATAAATAGGCCACATTTATAATGTGAATAATAAGGAAATAAATCATGTCGACTTAAAAATTATGGAACTCATACTAAGATTTGCTTTGAATTTGACTATTTTGATTATTCAAATAGCTTATTAATCTGGTAAACCCATTTGTGTTAATGAGCTCGCAAAATTTAATCATGTTTAAAACAAATTGTAAGTTTATAACAATTTTTGTGAAATTCGAAGAAAGTTTGAGTTTTAATATAAATGAAATTTGAAAGGAAAATAATACTTTCTTATGATTAATCCTAAGCGAATTTACTACAATCAAACTTCAACTCAAAAATTTATTTTTTAAGTTAAACTCGAGTTGATTAATGCTATTCAAACTCAATTTGATCCGATTAAACACATCAAACAGTGGGATGCGTATATCGCAGTTAGCCTCAAAAACCTTTTTCCCAATTTTTTCGTTGCTTTTTTTTTTTTTAATGTTCCAAAGTTTAGTGGAAGCTAATCAAAATTCATATTCTAATTAAAATTATGAAAAGTAAAGGTGGCAGAGTGCAAAAGTCATGGGTTGGCGAATAATTTTAGAGGTGATTGTAAATTAAACCTAAAACGACTTCAAATTTTGTGAATTTTATGGTAGGAAAATACAATGGTTATCATTGGAAAATTTAACTAAGCCAAAAGAACGAGGATAGGTATGCTAAATATGAGTATAAGAAATAAAGCATGTTCAATTAAACAAGGTGTGATTGGAAGGTGGAAAAAGTGAGATGGGCAAAACTATGTTTAGCTAAATATAAAGGATTAAAAATAATGAAAATGCTAAGGTGTCATCATTTGTATTTTATTATGCAAAGACCTGGCTCATTGTCAAGATTAGTTAAATGAGCAAGGGTAATGTTTAGGTGATGGTAAATTGACAAATTTTTGGTTGATTGGTGGGTAGGAAATACGCCAATTCAAAAACTAATTTATGACCTCTTGGGCTTTACACTAAAAAAAATGCAAACTCAATTTGAAAGAGTGGTGCAAGAAGGCTTTCCCCAACAATGTGCATGAGATTAAAAGGGTGCATAGTGAACTCTTAGTGAACTAGAAAAGAGCTAAATATGGATATGAAGAAAGAGAAATCTCCTATTTGAACTTGGTAAACTTTGGGAATGGGAAGAGATGTACTAGAGACAATAGTCAAGAATCACTTGGTTGAAAGAAGGGGATAGAAACACTAGTCTTTTCACCAATCCAACTTGATGCGAAGAAGAAATAACAAAATCCTTAGATTGAAAGGGAAGATTATACATGGATAGATAATGAAGAGCCAATAATGGATACCTTCTACAGGTTTTACAGCAACCTTTTTAGGTCGGATGGAGCTTGGAATTGAAGCAATGTCCTTGTCAGTCCCTGCCTTAGTCAATCCATAAATGAATGAGTCATTAGGGCGAGTTGTTTCATTAGAAGAGATAAAAAGTGTTGTGTTCCAACTCAGAGCACTTGAGGCTCCAGGACTATGTTTCCCGAGTGTCTTCTATCAGCAATATTAGCATATTGTGGGCAGCAGTGTAGTTGACATGGTGATGTCCTTCTTCAACATAGGTACACTTCCCCCTCCATTAACCAAACTAAAATTGTGTTAATATCTAAAGTCCTTTCTCCACAAGAAGTGAGTTACTTTCATCCTACTAGTCTTTGCAATTTCATCTACAAAGTCATTTCTAGAGTCCTAGTCAATAGATTAAAGCTTTTTCTAAATGATTTAGATTTTGGACCTCAGAGTGATTTCATGTTTGGTTGTATAATTCATGATAATATCATTATTGCACATGAAGCTTTTCACTTCCTTAGGACCAAGCATTCCAACAAAAAATCCTACAATAGTCTTAAATTAGATATGAACAAAGCCTATGATCGTATCGAGTGGGACTTTCTGGAAGGAGTATTGATCAAACTTGGCTTTAGTGCTACCTGGACCAACTGGGTGATGGGGTGTGTGGCCTCGATTACTTATAGCATTTCAGTAAATAGCAATATTGTAGGTTAAGTCATACTCACTAGAGGTTTGAGGCAAGGAGACTCTTTATCCCCTTACTTATTCATTTGGTGGCTGATTAAAACAACCTATCCCTTAGGGTGCTTAAGGGTATAGTTGTTTTGCTATACACATTGCCTCCAAGCAATATGTGCAAGGCTTTCGATAACTAGATAAGTTTACTAATCAAATTTTAGTTGTGAAATCGTGATTAAGCTCTTTAGTAAAACCATAATGTATTGAAAGATGATTTATAAACAATATAGAAACCATTATACCACACTTAGAAAAGTACTTTAAGAAAAAAGTAAAACCAAAATTTAGAGTTATAAATAGTTTAAGATAACATTCATAAAGGGGGAACCAAGCTCAACCCAGTTATAAAGTTTAGTACTCGGCCCAAAAGTAGAAAAATAGCTTAAGTTTATAGTATTCATAAAATATAAGAAACATAAATATTCATAAAGTTTTCTCAAGTCCACATAGCTCTCTACTTATTATATCGCTTCCAAACTCCTCGGTCCTGAGACCCATGGAGTCATAATGAAGGTCCATACGGTGATCATCCATGATACCTGAAATAGTAAAAAGTGAGTGGCGAAACACAGTACATAGTAACCAAGCACATAGACGCATGTCATGCATGCCTAAGCTAATGGAATAAACACAATTTAAGTCTGATTAAGCTAAAATCAGCAAACAAGTATTCCTAGCATCTTATAAATACAAACACGCATAAGGGTACTCAAGACTCTCACCAAGCAAAAGAGGTATAAGTCTCTAAAACTTACCAGAAAGAAAATAGAGAAGTAGTCTCTTATAAATCAATTCCCCATAAACAGCCATCAATGAGCAGGGTCCATTACAACGTTTTATGCAAGAGCCCATAACTTTACATAACTCCATTGCAACTTAGCACCAACTTCTAACTGATCATCTGGTTTTGAAATATCCCCTATCAACTACCCACTATCCTTACCACACACACCTTGGGGGGGGGTTGGAGTAGGGTGGGGTGGGTGTCAGACGCCTATAACTATCACATCATCTGGGAGTTATGATCAGGCTCACAACTTAGTCCGGGAGTGGTACTCCTGGAATAAGCGGCCAAGCAGGCAACCAACAATTAATTAAGTATGCTAATATACTTTTGTGGGTCTTGATTCTTAATCTTTCAAGAATTGATTCCCAAAGTCCACTAATTCTGTATAGTCCTCAATGTCCTATTTCAATTATTAAGTTTGAATTAATCTAGCTTGTATGAGGCATTCGAATTAAATGTGTTTGGATGATGTACAATATGAATAGGGTATTAGTACTTACTAAATTTGTATTTGAATTTCTTAGAAGGTCACTTAGTTAAGGAAAGAACTAGGTCAAATTTTGCGTGATGTGGGTAAGAAAAGGTGAAGTTATGAAGGGCCTGGAAAAGAGCACGAGTGGTATATGAAAAGACTTATTTTCTCGTGCTCTTTCAAAGAAGAGAACGAGGGGTCATGTCAACCAGACGGACCGTCCAGTTAACATCTAATCATTAAATAATATAGTAATTGGTATATTAACTATTTTAGTTTTTCGATCACGATTGGGTATAGTATGAGCCGTTGCATAGTGACGGGATTAGTCCTGTCAAAATTAATGATATGACCAAGAATTTCTATTATGGAGAGGATTATTACAGAAAAAGTGCAACTAAAATATTTTTTATGTTTCGTTTATAGAGTTGCTCCTTTTTTATATTAAATTTTATCTTTTCAAATTTTAACTTTTATGGCATTTTTCTTATTTAATGTGGGTTAGCGAATGCTATGGGTTAAACAAGCTAATCCACTTTAAACCTTATCTCACAGGATAAATAGATGAGGTATGTTTGACCCGCTTTTTAAATGGGATTGAAAAAACCTCAACCCTAACCCATTTGAAAAAAAGGGTTAAACTAGCCAATTAATACGTCTTGATTCATTTCCACGTTCCTAATAGTGAAGTGAGTAGTTTTTGAACTATTTCTTATGTTTTACATACAACGTCTATGTTAATATTTTATTGATAATATCCAATATCTTTCTGTTTTTCAAATAGAGACTTCTTGTGAAGTGTGAGTCATGGAGGACTACTCGCCCAATATTTGACTTCTTCAATTGCCCAATTATTCTTGCAACTCATAAGTCATATAAATGTAGTATTTTGGGTCGGCTCCCAATTTGTGGTTGCATCTAAAATTTGACGGCCTCAAAGCCACGAAACCCCCCGTGGTCCTATAAATTTCTGTAGGAAAATAACAAAATTAGCATTTGACCCAAAAAGAAAACCGAAATTAGTAATTTCTGCAACGCATATTTTCTCTAATGCTCGGTCCACGGAAAATAATACACATCTTAATATTTGAATTTTTGGGTAACACGGGGAAAAAAAAAAATGTTTTTAACAATTTTATATTGCATTGACCGAATGACTTCATTATCAGCTTCTGTGACTTCATGCAATTTGGCTATGGTGACTTTTTGACAACCCAAAATAGAAACTTTGATATTATTTTTTTAATTACAATCATTATACTATCAATTTTATAAAGAATAAATGATGTGTATCTATCAACGTATTATAGTTAATTAATGGATGTTTTCCTTTTCGCCAGCATAAATCAACGGATATTAACAATTAATTTAATAATATGGAGGAACGTGGGGATTTGTATGGCATTCCGTCAATATCGTGTGAAGATCTCTTTTCATGACACTTATTTTTCAGGAGTGTAGGGTACTAAAGTTGAAAAAACAATTCAAATTAAAACAAGAAAAAGAACAGAAGTAATATTAAAGGGGGAAAAAAAACTAGAAAATGTATTTGAAAAAAATAAAATCTCGCATATACAGATAATATTAACCGATACCAAAGCTCATTTTAACGTATCAAATGAAAAACATATTGGATTTGTTATTACTTTTATAATAATTAATTAACTATTTTAAAATTGTATATTGAAAACGGGAACTTTGTGTATTATATTAAAATCATCTCTTGAAATCACTATTTTAGTTCATTTTGAAATCGGGTTTTTGAAACAGGATTTCTATTACAATGTTGTTGAGACTTTTCTTTTTTAGTACTCCTATTTTTTAATTTCTTTTTTTACTTTACCCAATTCTTATGCTTTAAAAATACAATCCTACTTTATGATTTTTGATATCTTATATAAATGAATGTGACAAATGATTGGAAAGTTGCGGATCATAATAATTGGGTTAAATAAATCATTTTGTCTTAATTAGCCATTGATAAAAATGTTTTGATGTGTGCCAATAGGAGGTTGTGATTATGATAGATTAATTTAAAGGATCAAAATTTAGACAAATGATATATATAGCCAATATGTTTCAAATATCATTAATTTTTTGAATATGTACTACCTCACCTAAAACCTTAATCTAATTTATTAAATGTTGGATAGGCAAAGTCTATTAGGAAAATTACAAGTAAAGAATTACTACTTGTTCACTTCATTGTAATTGCAATTCCATTACAGTTCTATTTTTTATTAACAGCTATTACAATGTTTAGTTCATTGAATAGCGATTCCACAATGAATCCCTATTATACAAAACATTGAATAACCATTCTTTATTCAAATTTATGAATACCAATTCAATGTTGGAATTGTCTTTTTTTTTTTTTTAAATACCACCATTTAAATAAAAAATTAATAAAGAAAAATCCTATTATAGCTCTATTCAATTTCTCCGTAATAGAAATTCTATTACAATCTCATTCATTCAGCAAAGTGAACGAGCCATTAATATTTGAGATTTTGTAGATGCAGGGTTCTTATTAGGATAGTCATGTATGCCTTACGTGGATCTCGTACCTTGCACGTGACTGCGGATTGTTGATGAGAAACTTTTGATGGTGGATGGCTTAGAGAGAATAGAAGGATGAAGGAACAAGCAGTCTTAGTGTTTCGAATGCAAGTGACAGATAAGAGAGTTCGAGCATCAACTTTATAGTCTTGAACGATTAAAGTAGTAACACAATTGAGTTGTTTTTTAGGATATTTGTGAATAGAGTTTTCTCTATGGAATGTTGTTCATTTTTTATTCTCCCAAAAGTTTCACATGTGGATGAATAACTGAGTATTTAGAGGCACATGACATAGATGATAACTATTAGATCATCTCAGTGATTGATAGATGAAATTGAGCAAGACTCATGACGAATTTCACTATAGACTAAGGCCAACATCCACTCTCCTATATGTATGAGTTTATCTGAGAAAGGTTGAATATGGTGGACTAGTCTAATGATTTTTATTTTAAGCTCACGAAGCTAAATCTTTCCTAGTCATCCTAATAACTAAAATGAAGCTTTGTCATCTAGCTCATGAGTCAAGCACAAATAAATAATAAGCGTATATAATTTTAAGCCCATTTAGAAATTTATATAAAATATTAAACTATGATGAATGTTGATTAAGAGTATGCTAATCCTTTTATCTAATAACATAATAACAATTACCCCTGTATGAATTATCTAAACGAGCATAAATTCTTTGCCTGTGATTTATCACGAATATTTATCCATCTAGTCCATGTCTCCCCCCAAAAAAAAAAAATTAAAAGAAAAAACGAAAAATGCATATAAAAATCCGACCATGGGAAGAGCAAAACAAATCTCCCAGTAAAATGAGGGAAGAACCGGCCAAAAAAAAAGAGGGAAGAGGTGTTTGCTTTTCAAAAGGTGTTTTCGAATTTTGATCAGGCGAATTTCACAAGTCATATTAAGCAGGGGGAGGAAAGAAAAGCATACTTAAATTCACCTCTTTAATTAATTGCGACAAAAAGAGTGCGTACTTTGTTGGGCTTCTTTTGGAATAATAATTATATAGTCCAAGCTAAAGGAACGAAAAATTATTAGGCCCATGCCCACTGATCAAAGTGTCTGATTACAAGAGAGAAAAATGGTCCATACAGTATTGTCTTATTCTTTTTTCTTTTTCAATTTTTTTTAAATAGATTCCATCTAGAAATAAACCATATGGACTTAAAAGTTATTCAGTTTGAAATTTAATTTAAATTCTATTATATTGTAGTTGAGTAAATCTTAAATTCGAGTTACTCAAGTGGCTTCTAAAATCGAGCTATGTTTAAACATATTTGCTAATGAATTCATAAGCTTAATCATGCTTGAATCAAATTTAAGTATATATTGAATTTTTTCAGATTTAAAACAACTTTGAGTGTTCATTTTTTTCAAATGTAGACAATTATTTCCTTTTCAAAAATGATATCTTTTAATTAATTTGTGGTCACTAAACAAAGACATTAAGGATCAATATTTCCTAGATAGCTGCCATCATTTTCGACTAGCTTCAATTTACTCGTGTTCGACTTCGAGTATGTATTTGAGATTGATTCCACTATAATTAATTGGGCTGTATTAAAATATTTAATTGCGTTGAGCTTAAGCTCCATTCTATTCAACTTAGGAACTTATGAGCTTAATCAATTCAAGTTGAACTAGACTATACTTTTTTGAATTGGAGTCATACTTGGACTTCAGCAAGAATTTGATGAATATGAATATGATTTTTTTTAAGGTAAACAATCAAATTAAATTAAAATCGAGTGAAACCTATATGAGTTATGATTAATACATCAATGAAGCTCAAAAATCTAAACTTCGGTAAATTTTAAGTCGTAGATTCTTCGGTCATCAAGCTCGAATTTGAATTGGACACAATAGGATCCATCAATGAGGATTTATCTAGTTTAAATATAACAAATAAATTACATAACAAAATCATAAGTCTATCAAAGTTTCTTCCATCTCAAATTACACGACAAAATTACAAAGCTCAAATTTCTATATAATACAAATAAATTTTTACTGTACCAACACGATATCAAATAATATAAACAAAATAAAAAGAATTTTTAATAACATACTGTATTTGAATCAACAACCCATCAGTAAATGGACACCACACACATAAAGAAACTACAACTGGCAAAAGGCGAAGACGTGTTAGGACCACCGGGATTAGCTGATAGCGTGGAAATTGTTGGTCCACGGCGTGAGGCGAGCAAGCCGGAGGGATAACACAACCCACTGGAGTGGTGTTATTGGTTGTGATGGAATAGTAAGATTCTACGATTAATGTAAATTTATTTGTAAAAATTATAGATTTATTTAATTTAGTTACATATAATCAAAATTTAAGTTTTTTTCAATCATAATTCATATGCTCACATTAATATATTTAGTATAATTATGATATTAAAATAATTATTTACATTTACTTATAAATTCACAATCTACTATTATTAAGATGTATTGCAAATCATTTAAATCATCATATGTGAGAAGCTGATTTTATGTGATAATGAATATTTCCATGTTCACTATATATTTGCATAAAAAATCATTATATTTATGACAAATAAATTACATGTCGAAATTTTTTAATAAATAGTGAAAATATAACACTCTATATTTGTTTAATTTTCATTCAAATCATTCAAAATATATCAAAGTATATGTGTTAGAAGAAAATAACCATAAAAAAAAAAGAAAAAAAGGAAAAAAAAACTAAAATTAAGTTAGATAAAGATAAACATTAAGAACCAATCCAAAAAACCCTAAGTTTAAACATATTAAATTAATTGCATTTTTAAAGTTCAAAATAGAAAAAAAAAAACAATGTGTAAAATTAATACACTACGTATCTACTATCAATTCTACCGTTCTATTATTTAAAATCATAGAACATGCTATGAGCCATGCCCACAAGATAAAATTACACTTAATTTTTTTTAAACATTGTATTAAGACTTAGACTTACTAGTTTCATGAGTATTTAAGTTTTTGTGTCCTAAAGTATTATATATTCCTTAATCTATTTAACTTGTTCTAATGAACAAGTGGGGGAAGAAGTTGAGGGTACTGTAGTAAAACTCAATCAAGCTTACGTGGAGGTGGGTTGCTATTATTATTATTACTGGTAATGCATGACTAAGTAATTTATATTTAATTGCTTTTATTAGAGATTTATTATGTAATTGCGGTGCTTTTGATTTTGTTTAATTTTATTTATTTATGTAATAGATAAAGAGAGTGCTATTATCGCGACAACTTGATGATCCATGTGCGGCATTGTCCGGGAGTGGATTTGCATTTGGACATGATATAGATAAATCTAGGTTGTAATGGTGTCGTGGTTATTGGGGAGTACCCAATAACCAATGTATATATGTAAATATTTATGCGTGATCCGAGATACTGAGTCATCCCTTTGTTGAGTGTTGAACTAAATGATAAAGATAATTAAATGGTCGTTTGTTTCATTCACATAATTATGATGCATGTGAGTTTGTCATTGATTGTACACACGCATGTAATTGTTGGTATACTATACTGGACTTTGGCTTACCCTTCATCTTTTTCAGGTATAGATGGAACCCTTATAGCATTTAACTTATCTGGATATGGCATTATCGTGGACAATGGGGAGGACGTTAGTGGCGAGGATTATCCAGCAAACTTTTAGACATAAAATATTAGATTGCAAGAAATAGAGACTCTTGTCATATTATGTGGTTGTTATTCCCGTATTAACTAACATATCAGGGCATGGCCCACCGGTTGGTTTATATATGTATGTGTGTGTTTAGATGGACTTTGTAAGTTATCCCTTGTTATCTATATATAGGAAGTAAGAATTTATGTAATAGTTGTAATGAAGTATTTATGTTGTGACTGTGGATTTAGAGTATTAATATGTGTGTGTGTGTGTGTGTGTGTGTGTGTTTGTGTTGGAAGTGTAAATGATATATTATGATTATTAGCAAGTTTTAAGCCTTTGCATGTCTATATGTTATATGGACACATTGCCTTTTAACAATTATGTGTGATTCAATGGATTTCGATTTTATTTTAATCATCGCTTTTTGAGTATTTGCAAAATTAGCAATTCATAATAGTTAGCTTTTTTCTTTCGCTACGTCAGTTGGTATAAGAACCAACATTTGTCTTGGGATATAATGGCACCACAAAGATAAGCTAATGATAAAAATTTGAAGGCAATTTTGTCAAACCTAAAGAGAATGATGTGGGATGTATGACATGATTAAATTATTAGTGGAAGTGCAAAAGAAAAAAGAAAGACATATTATTATTTTAAAAAGATTACAATTTCTTTTTCTAGATTTTATAGAATTAATGATCTTTTAATAGCAGCTATGAATATCTTTCTATATAAGTGAAGTCTTTTAATTAGATTTTTTCTCAATCCTATAAATAGACTAAGCTTATAAAAAGTTGAGACAAAGATTTTCAATAGAATAAGATATCATTTTGTCTCTCTTATTTTTTCTTATATTCTATGGAATCAATAGGTTGATAGCGGATTGCATTCTGGAATTTGTGTGCAAATAAGTAGATTGCAATGTTTATTTCTTTTCCAAACTTTGCATTCTTATTTAGTTTTTGAATTTTTGTGCCTATTTGTCTGAGAATCAACAAACACATAAAAGATTGTCTTCTGGCAATCGTGTGCAATTCAATGTATTTCGATTTTATTTCAATCATCACTTTTCATGTATTCACAGAATCAACAAATCATGATAGTTATCTCTTTTCTTCTAGTATGTCAATAAGTTTTGTCAAATATCACCATACATATTTTAGCATACATATATAGTTTTTTTTTTTTTTTTTAAAGTGTTATTGGCATACTTCTCATATTGTTCAGCTGAAAACTTGTAGAGAAATCAATTCAAGGCAAACTCTAAATACACCATCTAAATTATTGGTCGTGTATAGACCCCTAAACACCTGTGGGATGGCTTCACTTTTCTTAAATTTTGAAATCGTACGCATGTATTCCAACTTCCGAGCTTCTAAATCATTACTAAAACTTTAAAAGCGTCGGAACTTTTTGCTATTTTGTCGACCCTTTTGGGATTTTAAAAGTTATAATAAAAGAAAAATCATAAGTTTTTCGTTGGCCACTACAGTTGGCGGTGAACTTGCTTTGGCTAAAAACATATTAGTAGCTTATATGCTATGGTAAGGTTATAATTTTTAAGATACAGTACTCATCAGCGGGCGTTTGGTAAACATATGGGTGAACTGGTTAAAATTAGAGTTTGAATACTTGGAATATATTTTTCTATTCCTTAGACTGCTTACTATGAAATACATGATGAAAGAGTAATTTCACTAGAAAATAATAACTGAATTAATCCATAGACTTAGAAGAAGTTAAAACGAAGAGAGAAGTAAAGGGAATAAGCGCATTTACTTAATATGTCCCCTACGACAAATTTCTTGCCAGCGGCTCAATTGTCATAAAACGCCGCACCACCATGGGGAATAATCCAACCATCACCATCTCCGACAACATGCACCGTCGTCTGTGCCGCCACAGATTGCAGAAACAATCCCATGAAAGCACCCAAAATAATCATGACATTGTGGCGGTGTACACGCCATATTTGTTTTGTTCCAAATGTGAATAAATTCGAATGTATATAAAAATAAGCAATTTTTCTTTTGGTTATATTACATAAAAATTTACCAAAACGTGCTGATATATATAGACGAAGGTATGTGTGGAATAAATAAACAAAAAATTATTGACCTGTACTTCTGGGGTCCGTATGATAGGAGTTGATGAGAAATTTTGAAGGTTTCTTGGTCAATAACACTGCAATTGGGAGGGACGACTTAGCACCCGTCTTACATTGAGCATTAAGCTTGAAGCTAGGAAATTGGACGCATTGGGTGTGTCTGTAAGAATCTAATCACAAATTGTTCTATAAGCGACACATAATGTAATAATGTCTATTCATCTGATGTATTATTTTCACATAATGTAAAACACAGTTTGTTCTGATTTAGAATGATCCAATCATATTTATTTCGTAAAATTGTTGGTGTGTTATGATAAAAAAACTGATATTTAGAGATAAAAATTTTGTAACAAAAAATGCATAAAACAAGTTATAATTCTATATGTAGAATTAGCGACGATGGTTTTTACGATTTAAACTTAAGTTTAGAGACAAAGTTTTTGTTTCTAGAATCTATATTTTTTGTTGACTTGTTTTAGTTTGCTAAAAAAATAAAAAAAGATTTGTTGGATATCTTACATCTGGAGTCATGTAGATATGACACATAAGTAGTAATAAACTTCCCCCCATATAATAATAGTACTGTGGTAGTTTTCAAATAGAAATATGAAATTTGGTATTTGAACTTTTCATAAAAATTTAATTTAGTATTTCAACTTTGAAGTAATGAATTTAATAAATAACCAATTAATCTTTTTATGGTTATTTTTACTATCCCACTAACTATGTTTGCTTTATGTTCTTATAGAAGAGACAATATACATAACAAGAAAACTAAACTTTAAAGATAAAAAGTATGTCTCTAAATTAAAATTTTTATTGCAAAAATCATCATCGTTGATTCTATTTATAGAAATATAATATATTTCACCCATTTCCATTGCAAAACTTTTGTTTTAATATAAGTTTTCTTGTAGTGATATTATTACTAGATAGTATTAGGAGAAATAATAAAAATTCAATTATAAGTTACCTTTTCCACATCACCAACTTCAATATTATACATCATGTACTATATACATATAATATATAAGTACTAATAAACATTCCGTCATATAATAGTACTATGCCTAAGGTAGTTTTTCAAAAGGAAAATATTAAATTTGGTACCTAAATTTGCATAAAAATCCAATTTAATACTTGAACTTTAAAGTTATCCATTTAATAGCTAATCAATCATTTGTGGTTATTTTTAGTATCCCACTAATACTTTTTGTTTTATTTCCTGACTTGAAAAAGACAACATATCAATATAAGATGTTCTTAGAAAAGTTTATAAAGATTTAGTAATAGACTTTATTTTCCATATCAGCAAACTATCAAATTCAATTTTGGTATAAATTTTATATTTAATTGTCAAAAATTTGGCTTCTTCAGTTGCTCAATTATTCGTGCACGTAAAATTCGACGACCTCAAAGCCACGAAACTGCCCGTGATCTTATCAATTTTTGTAGGATAATAATAAAAATTAGTAAGATTTTTTCTGCCCTTTTATCCGGTGAACTGGAGATATCTTACTAAACAAGATTTTTTTTTTTTTTTTGGCCCAATACTAAACAAGATTTTTACAGGACATAGTTCTGCAGGACTAATGCACATTTCCTCGGCTCGGTCCACGGAAAATGTTATAAAGTTCTTGGATTTAGTAATTTTTGCCAAATCACTGTCATTATTCTATAATTAAAATAAACTTTTATGATATATTATTTAAAAGTGATATTGAATCATATATTTTAAAAGTATAAATACTAATTTGCTAAAATTTAAGAACGAGACACTAAATTATAATAGTTTGAAATTACAGACACTTGTTTTATCATTATCCTCTTCTTCTATATGATTTGATGACAATAATTTTTTTTATCCTTTGTCTTTCCCACATACTTATAACAAATACCTGCAAGGTTTTGTCTTATTTGGCAAATGTAATACTTAATGTGTGGTGGGATTGGAACTCGTGTAAGAAACTTGCTAATCAACCTAGGAGGAGTCTTGTGATGATGACACATATACCAATGTTATAGAAAGATACATAGGAGAATGAACAAGTAAATCTAGATTTTCTAGCATGTGAATGTTATACAAGATCAAATCAAGCAGACTTGGTCGCTTTTGGTTAGTTCTTCACTGGTTATAAGCTTTGATTTGTTTTGGAAGCGTTTCCTTAAAGTTTCCAAGTTGCTCTCAATCTTAGTAATACTTAGAATGTCCCTCCAAATAAGAAGAAAACTCTCCTATTTATAGATGTTGGAATCTAATACTAGCTTTGGATAATTCCTATGGATCCGGAGGCTGAGATTGAAGTCTTATTTTCTTTAGTTGTGGACTGGGCTTGCAAATAGGCTTAGAAAGAGTTTAAAGGCTTTGATAACATAAAATAAGTCTACCATTTTTTTCAAAATATCCCATTTATAATATAAACGGGCTTAAAACTCATTTCAATCCATATAAGCCCTATTTTAGTCAAATAAAATAGCCTAGAAAGATATTTTTAAAGTCTACTTTTTGGACGCAAGAAAATCAAATAAGACAAAAGTAGAATAAACTAGTTCAATGATCTTAGTTCCAAATCTATCAAGTCAAATCTCCTTGCAACATCCTTTATTAGACCTAGTCTTCTAGACTCTGTTACTAGCCCAAAAGATCGATTTATGGCATTAAATCAAGCTTTGAGCCTAATTAGTGAAATGTCCCTCTACACCCAATAAAGAATCATTTTTCACTCACAAGTTGTTTACATAAATTATAGATATAGACAATCAATAAAGAGTTATAATCACTTAAACCTAATCAAATTTGGTAAATAACATTATTATTGTTAAGTAAAAAAGCCATGGGCCAAAAATGGGTTTATAAAAATTTAATATAAAGTTGCTTGTGTTGTAAAGAAAGATTAGCCATAAAATGATATAAGTAAGTTCATCATTGTCAAAATCATGATTTTACTATTTACTCGAATGTATGAAATTTATAAAATTATATGAAATCGTATAAAATCCGTATAATATCGGTAAAATCATAAATATATAGAATTGTATACCTAAACTCATATTTTTACCTAAAATCTACACCTAAACAATTTTGCAACTATTTTAATTAACAAAAGCACATAAAATAATAAACTCATGAAATCACATATTTGAGTTGTGATTTTGACAAATATGATTAAATCAAAAGCAATCATTATCCTCTTCAACAATCCAGCATAAATAAAGCTTTTTTGTCATGGTTAGATGAAGAGATATATATATGCTACCCTAGATAGATTTCAATGGAGAAACCTAATTAGATATGCAAGCTTATGAAATTACTCCCAGACAAGCATTGCGCCTATGGAACTCGAGAAAAAAAGATCAAAAGAAATAGAAATTTAAATTCTTGCTTGGCCGGGGATTCTCACATTCCATAAGTGATTATTCTCATTTGATTCGATCTAATTTTGATGGATTTCTAGTAGTTCTATATTATGTTGACGATATAATTATGATTACAACAAATTTTTAACTCTATTAAATAATGCAAGATAATGAAAGCGGAAAATAAAGGGACAAAAGAAATATTTAATTGTATAGAATAATGCAAAATATATAAGAAAATAAACAAATATAAATAAACACGTTGTTTGATCTTTGTTGTTACAATAAGAAAATAAATTTTAATTCTAATAGTTTCACACTACTCGATTTAGATTGTTTAAGGCAACAGACCAAAGCGTGCCTTTTGAAGGCCTCATACTAGTAAATTCATGATTGAGTTACACCAACAATATTTCATTGGAATCACAATATTTTTAAGAAAAAGTAACTTTTAAATTAATATCTCTCATTCATTCATCATTTATGCTAATTATAGGTTTTGCAATTTTTAGGATAAAATAAAACATAATATTCTATATAATAAAAGAAAAGTGAAAGATTTTATGATTAAAAATAAGATACCAGCCCAATCAGATTCTAAAATAAGAAAAACCAAATATGATAAAATAAAAGGAAATAATTAAATTATATATAGCCGAAATAAAATAAAATTAAATAGAATATGCAAAACTATATTATCTTCCACATTTTTTTCCCTTGATCCGCATCATTACAACAGTTAAAATAGTGTTAGAAAAGGCATTTACTATTAAAGATCTTATGTTAGTTAGATGTTTTCTTGATATTGAAATTTTCTAAAAAATTTTAAAGAACTCATTTGAATGAACAAAACTACTACTAAACATATCAATTTCCATTCCTACTAAAGTTAAATTTGGATAATATTTTTGCTAAGGACTTAGCATATCGATTTTTAATGGGTGAATTGTTGGTCAACTGTTATACATTACTTTTAGTCAACCTGATATTACGTTTGTTGTTCACAAACTTATCCAATTTCTTATTATTAAGAGAAACTCCACATATCTTTGTGAAGTTTCTCTTGTCTTGCATTACAGAACCCAGCCTCTTGGCTTATTTTATTCATCAATAAATTCACTCAATTTGATAGGATATTCATATTCAAATCGAGTAGCTTATCTAATTAATGGAAGATCTTTAATAATGTAGTATATTATGCTTGAGAATGCAATAATTACTTGAAAAACTATGAAACAAAAATTTATTTTGACTTCTTTCATCTGATTTACAGCATCAAAGTATAGCTACCGCCCTGAAGGAGTTGCTGCCGGTGTCTAATGTTCTTGATGATCTACACATTTTAGACTTTCTTTATATTTTCCTTTTGTGGCAATAATAAAAAAGGTTAATTGATTGTTGTCTATCATGAACACTGGATTAGACACTCTTAGATCACTTTCAATCCAAACCAAATGCATTAATCATCACACTCTTCAATCTATTCTTTCAGTGTCCTTTACTTGAGGATTTTCATCTTAACCGTCCTCGCATTACTAAAATCAAGATTTCATATTTTCCATATCTCAAAACGTTGAAAGTTGGTGGATTTAAAGAAGTTGAGATTACAGCACTGCCATGCCTCCAGTCTCTCTGCATGATGCCGTACTATAAGGAGGAAATGCATCTGTCTATTGGTGATGCACAAAAAATCGAATATTTGACACTAATAGGTCATGGTGGAAAAAGATTGACATTGGATTTAAGTCCAAATTTCACCCTTCTCTCGTCATAAATATTGTTGGCATTCGACATTGCGATCATGTCTCTGAAATATTTCACAAAGATGTAGCACTCTTAACATTTTATATAATTATAAATAAGGTAATCAATTAGCACTTTGACTTACATTATATAACATTTTGAGAACATTTTAAAGTAGGATTATCGACATTTCCTTTTTTTTTTTTTTTTCCCCTTAGTGGGGTGAGAAAGCCTTGATTTTACCTGAACCTACATGTATTGTTGAGGAATTGAATTTAAATGTGATTACTAACCCATCAAGATATTTGACAATTCTCCATGAATTATTTTCAACTTGTCATCCTGTAATTTTAAGTTTATGGGCTGCCAGAGAGGACAAGGGCTTTATTAAGATACAATTCTGATTCTTCCATTAATATATAGATTGTGTTGGACTTTATGATTATGGAGTGCCTCAGTTCTCAAAATTAAAGAGAAAATAGAGAATGATGATTCATGAATATGGTTGCTTTCTTATTGCAGTTGATGTGTGAAAATTTTATTGAAAAAAGGAGATGGGAAATGTCGGCAGCAACAGTTAATAGATGCAAAAATTGAAGGGATTATGGGAAGAAATGGAGCTGAAGCCCATGGGCCTATGGAATTGCTTGCGTTAATCAATTTGTTGCCAACTCTCAATGAAGACCATAAGATATCTTTTCGATTAAGGTGGATAGAGGCATGAACTTTAGTATGTCTAATCGTATCCACATTTTTTTATTAATCCCCTTAAGTACTTTAATGTCTTCTAGAGTACTTTTTTCCCCCCCTGGCTTCTTAAATGTTATACTGGAAAACTTTGTTCAGTACTGGAACCTATCGTATCTTTTCAAAACCTTGTAGGTCATACTGGCTTCAAATTGCCAAATTACAGTAAGACTAGTTGCTCAGTGTCGTTCTAAAACATTAGTGTAGGTGAAAAAATATAAATTAATATATCTTAGTTCACAATAACCGCATTACGGTTATGCATGTTGGTGATACATATATCTATGATATCCTATTTTATAGTTGTTATAACATAATAAATTATCTAAGTTAACCATGGATGGCTATCATCATCGGTTATTTATGAATGAAAATGGTTTAAATAAATAAATCTATAATAGGGGTAATTGGCGCCATGGTGATCAATCTATTTTATCAAGCACGAATGGGCTAGGTACGAAAAACATACAATACGCAAAGCATGCAAAATTTAACATAAAAACAATACAACACGACCCATTTACTATACCTAATAATAATTATAATATGATTTATCTAATCAATTCTTATATATTCTAAATTCTTATATATTCTAATCTCGATTTGACCTTTAAATTTTTTTATACTAATTATTTCATAATCAATTTATTTATAATATTAACAGTGGAAAGGAATCTTAAAAGTTTGGCCATTATGTATATGAAAACTTTAAAATTTATTAAATATGTGTGTATTATATATTTACAATAAACTAATGTAATCAAAATAGAATAATAAAGCAGCTTTCACACTCTCTCTTCGCCTAGCTAAGCAGAACCCAACCCCAGTTCTGAAACCCTATTCCTGATCCCAATTCCGGCGAGTGACTACTTCTCCGATCAGAGACCCTAGCCACCGACCGAAACCCAGCAGCTCCGATTGCACCACCAGAATCAGGCCGAGCCCTGCAATCGCATACACTACCACGGCAGCAATAGCAACCCCTGTTCACCTCCGCACACCGCAAACATCTCTGCCACACCGCCGCCGCAATCACACTCCCGTTAGCATCAGAAACCCTCGCGATTCCTCTGTCCACAAGAGTTTAACGTCACCACTTAAAAATTCACTTCACTATTATAAAAGCACAATCTGATTCGCGATCACAAGGGTGCGGTACCGTAGGGTTTAGGAGAAAGGAATTCCCTCCTACGAGTTTTATATTATTAGAAAAAACAAGGTAAACGGCTTCCCTTACTCTTCTAATTGCCAATTTATATTTGAGGTATTCAAATTGAAATTGAATGAGGCAAACGATTATTGGAGTATAAACTCACCCACGGCTGGAGTAGAAAGTAGAAATAGAAACACAAATATCATATTTAATGTTGTAAGTTGATTCGTACTTTATATCGATTACCAGATTCTATTATATTATTTTGATTCTGTGCATCCGAGTTGTGACGAAAAGATTCAAACAAGACAGAGTAATAAGGCTTATCTTGATTGCATCAAATATATAGATTCATCTTCTCTCATGTGTTTATATTTATATAAATTTCTTCTTTGCAGCAAACATTGGAGTTTCGGATTGCATAAGATTAAGTTCAATCTCAAAGCTTTGGCTTTTTCTAAGGAGTGAAAGAAGATAATCTCTACACCCTGACGTTTGATCAAGTGCTTGAGCGATGTCGAGCAAAAAAAGGAAGTCATATACTTATTCAGACTTGAATGAAGATACCATCCATCGCATATTTTCCTTTTTAACAAGAAAAGAAGCTGTTAAATCCAGTTTATTATGCAAATCATGGCGACGGGCATGGATGTCATACCCTGTTTTGAAGTTCGATAAATATGAATTGTTTCCAGAGAGGAATGATCTTACATAAAGTAGGGAAGACTTCACTAAATTCATGTCGAGAATTGTTGATGATTCCATGGAGACATTTGTTTCCAATTCTGATGCTTGTGGTAATCATAATAGCTTGGTCATGCAGAAATTTCATCTATCACTCTTTGGAAGAACACGCATAAGGTACGGATTGATTAAGAAATGGGTAGATATGGCTTTAGAAAGCAGAGCCCAGGATATATACCTTGGCAGCACCTCTAATAGTGGCTTTTGCGTCCCTAGAACTTTGTTCTCTTCAAAATCTCTTAGATCTTTGGCTTTAAAGGGCTGGTACGTGAGAATCCCTCCACTCGAGATGAGGGATCTTGATTTATGTTCTCTTAGATCGCTTTCTATCTTCACTGATTGCATCAATGATCACACTCTTCAGTCCATCCTTTTAAGTTGTCCTTTACTTGAAGATCTCCATCTTGAATGTTTTAGTCTTACCAAAATCAAAATTCCAGATTTTCGAAATCTCAAGATATTGAAAGTCCGTAGATCTAAAGAAGTTGAGATTAATACACTCCCATGCCTTGAGTCTTTTTTTGTGTTGGGGAACTCTAACGATTTATCTATTGACATCAAAGATGTTGGATTATATTCTGTTAGATCACTTACAATTGACTCTGACTTTGTTTATTTTCGCAATCTTCAATCTATCCTTTCAAAGTTTCCTTTGCTTGAGGATCTGCATCTCAAATCTCTTGGTTGTACCAAAATTGAGCTGTCAGGTTGTACAAATCTCAAATTGTTGGAAGTTGATGCAGGTGGATCTAAAGAAATTGAGATTACAGCGCTACCATGCCTCAAGTCTCTTTGCATGATATGTTCCCATAACCCTGAAATGTATTTGTCTATCGATAATGCACAAAAAATCAAGTGTTTGACATTGGTTAATGATGGTGGAATAAGTGATAATAGGTTCTACAATTGCAAGTCCACATTTCCTTTTCCCTTCTCATTTGATCAAATATCACTTTCACCAGCTTCTAAGGCCTTTGTGTTAAAGATGGATCCAAGGAACAAGAAGAGTGAATCTGTGACTAGGTATTGGATATTGCTCTTTGGTGTTGATAGATTAGGTTGGAAGTACACATTAAGACATGGTTTCTCAAGGATGTCACGGAAGCATAGCACTCTAACCTTGTCTATAATTGAAAATGAGGTAAGCAATTAGCACCTTCACTTGGAGTATGTAGATTTGTCTGAGAGAATGATTGCCGACTCTCTTCTCTTTTCACAGTGGAAGAAGAATGAATTCTTAGATTTGTCTGGACGTGCGTATGTTGTTAAGAAGTTGAAGTTGAAGGTGATCGTTGATCCATCGCGATATTCGAAAATTCTTTGTGATTTATTTTCAATTTGCCATCCTCAAATTTTGTGTTTATGGACTGCTGAAGAAGACAAGGACTTTATTAAGGTACACTTCCACCTCTAGTATATATGCACCTCTAGAAGGTGATCATTCTTTCAATATTTTTTTCCATTTTTATGTTTCCCCTCTTTCAGTTAATGTGTGAAGAATTTATTGGAAAAGGAGATGGGCAATATTGGCAGCAACAGTTAAGAGATGCCAAGATTAAAAAAATAACGGGAAGAGAAAGAACCCAAGACTATGGACCAATGGAATTGAATGCATTGATCAATTTATTACCATCCCTTAAGGCATATCATAAGATATATTTTCGATTAAGGTGGATGGTGTGAAGTTAGTATTTATATCGTCTATTAATCATTGGACTCCCTTGTTAGAGTATAGGATGAACCTGTATGATTTCAGATAGAGCTAGTCGTACAAGTGTTTTCTTTTACCCTTTGAATTGTGGATGATAGCCTTTATATCTATTTCAAAACATTAAGAAACAATACAAAATGTTCCAAATCTCTGCATCGTTAACGTAATTTCTATTGTTTCTACATATGATGGTTACACTGTGCTAATATATTTTTAATGTTTTTACGTGCTGTATGACGTCTTTGAATCAACAGTGTGTTGGGAAGTCTTGTTACTCTCTGTGAGATTAGTCTTGCTAGTATCATGATTCTTGTGTTTGTATTGAGTTAACAAATGTGTATTTAATTTATTATTATAAGAGTACATTTTAATATTTGTTAATAAGTATGTATGTCTAATAAAATAAATATTAGTCGTCTATAGGAGTCTATGCAGCATTAACAATATCATTGATCAATTTCTCAAATTATATAAGCACTTCGATATTCCAATTCATTTTAAATTCAAAATCGTAGCCGATTTTGTCTATTCGGTATGATTTATTTAACGATTAATCCTAAGTCTAATTTGAATTAATTGTATTCAAATGGTTCAATGTTGGTTTACTTGGCACCTTTCGTGTAATTTTATTGTGTTCATCGTTTAATGCTCAAGAGCGATTGTCACAATCTCGACCTTTTTGTGAACCTACACGTATGATCATAATTTTTTGGTTTTGATACCTTGAAGCAATTAACATTAGACATGACCAAATGATCACATTATCATCAAAAGATTCATGTTTCAATATCATAACAATTTACTCATCAACTTTACATCAGTTTTTTTTTTTTTTTCCTGTACGTGATACAAATGTTCAAATAACGAGTCACATGGAGTGTATCTAGGAATTAGAGAAAATATATAGATGGCAGGTCTAACGACCACTTTGGCAAAAATGAATTATAATATATAGAATAAACAGATGATATAACTCTTTGCAATACGTATTTAAGTTTGAATATTTTTATGCATTCGATTAAAAGCTTACATATACCATGCAACGTTAGAAGTGAAAACTCATGCTTTATCATGGTGGTTGACTTTTCCACCTTTCCTTAATTCTTGAATGCTGCGTTCAACTCGCTTCAATCACCTGTTTTTGTAGCTTAAGATATCTAGGAAGTCGATAGAAAGAAGTACCACTTGAAGAGATGATACTAACACGCTATGGATCCTATAAAATTTATAAAGCATGAAAATTATCAAAAGATGAAATAATTTTTTAGGGAAAGTGAGAAAGTACTCAACCAGTTTTACTAGGGGTAATGCTTAATTTGGTTCTTGAACTTTGATGAAATGGTCATTTTGATATTTGTATTTTAAAAAATCTAATTTCACATGCAATTGAACTTTTTGTATCTCTATATATTACATTATTTGACATTGTTAAATTATTGCTTAACGCATGTTCATTATTTCAAAAAACGCTAAAAGAGTGAGGTATTATTTAGAGATATGAAAAGTTTAATGGGGTGTGAAATTGAATTTTTTTAAATTTAGATGTCTAATTGATTTTTTTTGTTATAGTTCAAGTACTAAATTGAGTATTTTTTTCCTTTTTATTATCCCAATTAGTGTATTTTTATGCATAAAAATAGGTGTTGGTATGCGTGCAATTTTAGGGTTGGAACCTACCATTGCCCTGGCTCTATTCTGTATTAGATATAAGAAATAAATCACTGTTACTTTGTTTTCGTCATGGAATTTCTTCAAACATTTGCGACGACCATAAACTTGACATATTTTAGTAGCAAATAAAACTGAATTATGTGGAAGATCATTAAAATGGGGCAAGCAAGTACGATGATCACAGCTATAAAGGGTGAGTAAATAACCTACAATATAGGATATCCACTCGGATCCTACTTGATAGGATAGGTTTCGAGTATAGAATTTTCGAAAGCTATTCTCATAGGATAGGTTATGGATATAGAATCTATGTACCTTTGTACCCATCCTAGAACATATACTATATTATATGCTGGATATAGGTTTTATGGTATCATTGACGTACCTTATAAAAATTTTATAATATAATATTAACAATAGAAATAATATCATTTATTTCTACCAATATTTTTGTTAACAACAATATTATATTTGAGGCGATGACACTTCTTTGTATTTATATTTAGTTTCCCTTTTTCCTTATGGCAGTTAGTCAATTTTCTTCCATTGATTCATATTCGATAATACGTACTTTTTATTTTAATATTTTCGTTATTTTATAGAGATAAATTCTATTGATGAAGATATATTGGATATTAATTAATTCAAATATAAGTTGCATTACGAAGATTAAAGACTAAGGATATGGATGTTTTAATACTTTACATTTTGGATATTAATAATAGAGGCAAGTTGCTTTATAAAAGTGTTACTTATCCTTTCAGGCTAATTAGTAATAAAGTGTTCTCATGTTATAATGTTTTACATTATAATATATGTTTTCGATTGTAACTTGTATGTTTCAATTTTAATCTTATCTTTTTATCATCACATAAACAAATTCTATATATTATAGAATTTGTGATATTGAGAAATTACTTTTAAGTTTATTTCCACACTCAAGAAGTAATTTTGTTACAGTAAACATTTCAAAACAAGTAGGATTTTCATATTATATAAAACTATATATACTATAATAATCCTAAAAGTTAAAAAAGAACTAAAAAAATATTACATGTTTCATAGAGTATTTTGGATCCTATAGTCTGTAGATTTTATAGGATACAAGGTGAGTAAAAGCGATACAAGGTAGGTTCCAAGTGGGGTTACAAACGAGCCGAGCTATTCGTGAGCTACTCGAGCTTAGCTCGTTTCAGGCCCAACTCGACTCGGTTCGTTTAGTTAAATGAGTCGAGCCTGAACTTGCCCTCAAGCTCGCGAACGAAGCTCGTGAATAGACTCGTTAAAGGTTCATGAGCCAAGCTCGTGAACATGTTTGATAAGGGCTCATTTAATATATATATATATATATATATAATATTGGCATTATATTATTAATATATGAATATAATATTATATAAAATTAGTTATATTAATTTAATATTATATAAATAATTAAATATACTAAACGAGCTGAAATTAAACTCGTTTAGCTAAACGAGTCGAGCTCGAGCTTGAAAAAGCTTAACAGGCTTAGGCCCAAGCTTGCATATTCCAAGCTCGTTAGAAGCCCAGCTCAGCTCATCTCAAGCCCATTAAAAATTAAACGAGCCAAGCCCAAGCCAATAAAAGCCCAGCTCGGCCGGCTCGCTTGCACCCTGTTTCCAAGTATAAGATTTAATATCCTATATTTTATAAGATAAGGTACGGGTAAGATTTTCACCCTATTCACTTTGTACCCACTCATACCTAAATACTACTCCTAATATTTGATAAAGATGATCTATTCCAGCTTTGCAAAGCTAAGGTGGACAATCACAAAATAATTCTAGAAGTTTGCTCATTAATATTTGGGGGAAAAAATAAGAGTTTAACACAAAATTAATGTTATGAATCCTACTTTGGTTAAACTTAATGGCTAACAAACCCACAAAGTGGAAGCTTGCAAAACATAAATAATGTAATAGATCCCTCAACGAAGCACTTAAGTTTACAACATGTAATCTAACTACTTTTTACTACTTTAAGTTTGTAAATGACATGCTCTATGTCATAACTTTTACTCTAGCTAATAATATAGCTACTACTTTCGCATTAAAAAGAAAAAAGGCAAAAAAAAGAAAAAAGAAAAACACACACACACAAAAGTAATTTTCCTTTTCATTCTTTGCTTTGGCCACAATTACTTTTCTTTCCTACTTTAGGATAAGTGTAGATATAGGATTTCAGTTGACGTTGTTATATGGATGTGTATAAAGCTTGCGCTTCACTATAGGAAATGATAGGAAAGAGAAATAGGAAATTTTAAAAGCACAAGCACACTTGCGACCGGTGAAGAATTAATTGAGTATCAACCTTATTGTTTATAGTTTAGTATGGGTCCGTTTTTCTTTTGAGTGCTATTTGACATTTAAGAGTGGAGAATTAATAGTCTTTGCACCATTGCTTTTAAAATTTCCTAGTATTGAGGCAAGTAGGGATGTGAAAAAAAAAATCGATGAAACCAAATCAAAACCGAAAAACCAATCAGAAAAATATGGTTAACCAATCTGTTGGCTTAGGTTTAGGATAACGGTTTTTATCTTTTTCGGCTTTCGATTTTGGTTTGTAACCATAAAAAACCGACGATTAGCGATACTGTTTTAATATTTATAGATATATTATATATAATTATTTTTTAAATATATATATACATATATAATTTTCATATGTTAATGTTCCTTGGCTTTTTTTTTTTTTTGGTCAACTTTTTTGAATTTTGATTAAAATACTATGTTTTGTCATATGTTTGATGAGAGTTAATATTGTAATTGATTTGGTTTGATTTTATTGCTGATGATACATCCAAAGGCTTATTTTCCTTTTTTCCTTAATTGTATTTTCTTTTTTTTTTTTTTTAGCTCTTGTAATATATGTAATAATTTAAAGAAGAACTCTCTGTTAAAGGCTAAAAAATAAGGTTTGTTGAAATCATCAATTTGATTTATTGAAACTATTTTGTTAAATGGATAAAAACTGAAAACTAAAAAAATTAACCCAAAAAATGGTTAATCATTAAGGTGGTTAACCATTTATAATGGATCGGTTAATGATTAAGATATTAAAAAACCGATCATTACAGTTAGATTTAAAAAATAGGATCACGGACCGGTTAACCGAACCATGAACACCTTTATAGGCAAAGTTGTACTTATATACTCTTGGGCATGACAGTCTTCAATCATGTTGATAATCATGAACAATATTAGGCTTATTTACTTGGAGATATCTAAATAAATATAATATGGGCCAACACTCATGATATTGAGTATGAGTCTATTTGAGAAAGATTAGCAACCAATGGACGAGTTTAATAATTACAATTTTCAGCTCTCTAAGTCAAATCCCTTCGCCCAAATATTTTAGATTTTGTCATCTAGTTTAAAGAGGTAAAGTCCAAATAAATAAAGGGCTTAATCGAATATTTAATATAACAATCTTGACCCCTGTACATTTCATATTCTTATTTTCAATATTATTTGGAAGTTTTTAATGGAGTTATATGATGCTGTTCTTTGACATACAATATCTAATACAATAATTAGATTCATTCGATTCGGCCAAAAAAACAAAAAAGATTCATTTGATTAATGTCTAGAGGGGAAAACTTCTTCTCCTTGTCCATATTAAATAAAGAAAAAAAAAAATCTGAAGATTGGAGTTGGGACTTGGTGAATATGAATCATCGTGCCTATATCTGCTGATTAACAAATTTGAAACTAAAACAAGGTGTTGAGATGTGGTGACCTGAAGTAGAAAAAATTCACGGAATATAGGGATGTTGGATACTTTTATGTAGCCGATACAGCAGTGCTACGGAATCCAATATATGTATATATATTTATATATATTTCATTGTAATGGAAAGAGAGGGGATCAATATCGAAATTAGTGTTATACTAAAGTAGTTCTCTGCTTGGTCTTAATTAATTGCTTTAATAAATTGGGGTTTTAGCGAAAATGATACAATGATGGTGATTTTAATATGATTTTCAAATTTAGTGATTCCATAACTTGAAGGGATGTTGCTTGTTTATAGTCTGATAGTTATTGGAAAGTTCATTTTGCAAGCTAGTTGAAAATTATCAATTTCACCTAAAATTATAGAGATAAAATATTTTATTTTTTAGGTATACTTGCTTAGCTCTCTCTCTCTCTCTCTACATATATATATATATATAGTGTTTACTAGAATTGATATTACTTTAAGATTATAATAATTACAAATTTTTAAGGAATTACAATTATTACAATATTATAATTTTCCAATCACTTGAGGGCGGGCATGAGAATATAACGGCTGGTTCACTTCACTATATAGAATAAAGGGAGGAATTGAATTTCAATTCAGAGTATATATAAAGGAGTTGTAACAGCTATTACTATATTCAGTTGGTATAAAAAGTAAAATAAATAATTATTAAAATGAAAGATGGAGATAATTATAAAATTGGTATTTTCAAAACAAGGATATTTATAATAAAATTGAATATTAAAACATTTAATGGTAATTGATTAGGATGGGGACATGAATTGTAATTCACCATTTTATATAATAACAAATGAATTGTCATTCGTGAACACCATAATAATAGTTTTACGATAAAGAAGGAAGGAATATATAGCTATTCATGTCGAGTGAACATATCGTAAAAATAATTAAAAGATTACAAAATCTTAAGTAATTTATGAAATTAAAAAAAAAACATATTCAGAAAATATAAAAGGCCACCTAAAGTAAAATAAATAATCTTTTTTATTTTAAATTACTTTATCAATTATAAATCAAAAATTAACTTTTGATCAATCAGTCAATAAAACAAACATTAAAGTAAACCGAATGTCATATCCTGAAAGGAAAAGGGAATGAAAGAAGAGTAAACATTTGAAAATACTCTACAAACAGAAAAAATTAATATAGAATTAACATATTTTATGCTCTATTTGCCTTTGCAAAAAATTTGGTGCTTTTGTTCCGGACGAATACAAACGTAAGATACAAAAATAAAACTAATATAGAGTGTATCAATTATATTTTTGTATTTGTAATACATTAGTGTTTCTTATTTGACAGTAATCTTTTTTTTTTTTTTTTTTGGTTATATCAATTGTAACGTTTTTTTTTTTTTTTTATGTTAATTGATTTCCAAACACTTCGACAAAAAGTAAAGTTGTGGCAAGAAATGAAAAGAAAATCATAGATTCAAATACCCTAAAAGGATATATTGAAAGATAATTGATATATCACATTCTAGATATATTTACATCTTAATCTTATATTTAAAAGCTTATCTTTTACGTCAATTGTGAAATTCCGTCATATTTCTTTGAAAGAAACTAAAATTGTGGTGTACGATAGAATTGCCCTAAAACAACCGCTTATTACATTAATTGCCAAATTCGATCACATAATAATATAGAAGTCCGGAAGCTTATATCATTCCATCGACGGGACGTTTCATAATTAATCTAGAATAAAATATTAATTATTTTAGTTATTTATATCGCCGCTTAACGAGATCATATAAAATTTTCTTAGATTTCCTTAAAAAGATATCGAATTTAAGCTGATATAGAATCTCCCCAATATATTTTCATCTTTATCACACATTTGAGAGGTCCTTTAACTGTGCCAATTGCCAAATTGGATTATATTATTTTGATTACGCATCCGAAAGAAAAGGAATGTTGTGGCGAAAAGATTTAAACAAGATAGAGAGATAAGGCATTTAAACGAAAGAAAAGGAAAGTTGCTGATCTTGATTGCATCAAATATATAGACCCACCTTCTCTCATATATTTGTATTTACATAAATTTCTTCTTTGCAGGAAATACTCGAGCACCCAACTCACATTGAGCAATGGCAACCAAGAAAAAGGAGTCATATGCATATTCAGAGTTGCCAGAAGATATCATCCATCACATATTTTCCTTTTTAACAAGAAAAGAAGCTGCTAAAACCAGTCTATTATGCAAATCATGGCGTCAAGCATGGATCTCATACCCCGTTTTGAAGTTCAATGAAAAAGAAATTTTTCCAGAGGTGGATGTTATGAATAGTAGCAAAGTAATCACTAATTCATGTCGAAAATTGTTGATGATTCCATGAAGACATTTGTTTCCAATTCCAATGCTAGTGGTGGTCGTTATAAGCCCGTCATGCAGAAATTTCATCTATTAAAATTTGGAGAACCTATAAAGTACGCCTTGATTAAGAAATGGGTAGACATGGCTTTAAAGAGCGGAGTCCAGGATCTGTACCTTCACAGCAACTGCAATTGCTTCCGAGTCCCTAAGACTTTGTTCTCCGCAAAATCTCTTAGATCTCTGGCTTTAATGGGGGAAGATGTGAGATTACCTATACTCAATATTAGTGGTGTTGATCTATGTTATCTTAGATCGCTTTCGATTTGCACTTATATCATCGATGATCGTAGTCTTCAGTTCATCCTTTTAAGTTGTCCTTTACTTGAAGATCTCCATCTGGACTGTTATAACATTGCGGTTATCACAATTCCGGATTTTCAAAATCTCAGGATCTTGAAAGTCGGTAGATTTAAAACAGTCAAGATTAATGCACTCCCATCCCTTGAATCTTTTTCTATGTGGAACCACTCTTGGAATTTCTCAATTGACACCAAAGATGTTAGACTATATCATGTTAGATCACTTTCAATCGTATCTTGTTTCAATTATCATTACACTCTTCCATCTATCCTTTCAAAGTTTCCTTTCCTTGAGAATCTGCATCTCGATAACCACCCTTGTAACACCAAAATAAAGATATCAGACTGCAGAAATCTCAAAATGTTGGAAGTCCGTGCAGTTAAAGAAGTCAAGATTTCAAAACTGCCATGTCTCAAGTCTCTTTGCATTACATGGTCAAGGTACTATCAAGGTGAAATGTATTTGTCTGTTGACAATGCACGAAAAATAAAGTGCTTGGCATTAGTTAAAGATGGTGATAAGAGTGATATTAGGTTTTTTAAATACAACCCTAAATTTCCCACTCCCTTCTCCTTTGATCTAATATCACTATCATCCACTTCTAATGCCTTTGTGTTAACGATGCATCCAATGGATAATACCCATAAATTTATGATTAGGTACTGGGTATTGCACTTTTTTCCTAATGAATTTCATCAGCATGAGAAATTGAGACAATGTCTCTTCAGCATTCAGCCAAAGTGTAGCTCTCTAACCCTATCTATAATTGAAAATGAGGTAAGCAGTTAGCACCTTGACTTGGCAGTACATAACCCTTTTTCAAAACATCTTAAAGAATGATTATTAACTCTCTTCTCTTTTTGCAGTGGGACAAGAATGAATCCTCGGATTTGTCTGGACCTCCATCTCTTGTTAAGGAATTGAATTTAAATGTGAAGGCTGAGCCATCAAGATATTTAACAATTCTGAGTGATTTGTTTTCAATTTGCCATCCTTTATTTCTATGTTTATGGGCCATCGAAGAAGACAAGAAATTTATTAAGGTACACTTTTATTATTTTCAAAATCAAGAAGTACTTATGAACCTTCATTAAAATTTATCTTTCCTTTTCAGATAATGTGTGAAGGATTTATTGGAAATGGAGATGAGGAATATTTGCAACAACAGTTGATGGATGTTAAGATTAAAGGAATTACCGGAAGAAAAAGAAGTGAAGACTATGGACCAATGGAATTGGATGCCTTGATCAATTTGTTGCCATCCCTTAAGGAGTACCATAAGATATGTTTTCGATTAATATGGATATAATGTGAAGTTAGAATATCATATTGTATTTATATTTTTCATTAATCATTTTATAGACAAGAAATTATGGTTCTTACAAAAATTATTAAATTAGCAATGGGTTCTCTCGTAAGAGTATAGGAAAAATTAGTCTCACAATATGTTTCTTTTGCTTTTTTTTTTTTTTTTTTTTCTCTCCTTAGACTGTGGGTGGGCTTTATATTTACTTCGAGATATTGTTTCAAATCTCTTCTTTGTTAATATATTTCTATTGTTTTATATGTGGTGGTTGATTATACACTAATATATTTTTCTAATTTTTTACAAACCATATAAAGTCTTGGTAGTCAATAATTTAAGACAAAATCTTCTCACTATTTGTAAAATCTATATTATTAATAATACCTTGTATTGAGGTAGGGGAAATATTCATATTCTACAAGCATGTCAAAGGTCAGCTACGCATTGCCCTCCCTCCTTATAAAACATGTTCTTTTTAGTTTTTCCTTCAAGTTTCGTCCACAGATACAAGCTTTTTCAAGTAGACTTTGGTTTCTATTCATTCTAGTTTCATAGTTCTCTTCAACAAAATTTTAAATAACGAGAAAGGCTTCAATAATCAATAAATTAATTAATTAACATTTGGGATTGTTTTGCAATGATTCTCCACATTAGCTTTCGGAAGCCATCATGACCATAGGTTAATGATCTCCCACAAAATTAGAAGATTTATTAAACTAGTCCTGTTGGTAACACCGTAAAAGTTCCGACCAACGCACATTTTAGACAAACATATGCACAAAAAATGAATGCTACATTACACACAGGCACACAAATTGCTTATGTACCTCCCTTACATTTCCTGTAAATGCACGCATATAGGCCCATATTCTTACTTTTTGTATGCACTTTCTAGATGCCCTAGAATTAGCCATCACCACACACAAAAGCCAAGAATTGAGAAGGGACATAGATGTCAACACTATGATAAAAAAAAAAAAAAAAAATGTTGTTTCATTTTCGATGTTACATGGCATGTACAAACTTATCGAAATATCTTAAACATTTACCTAAGTTAGAAATTTAATTTAGATAGTTTAAAATGAACAAAATAAGTAAACAATAGAGAAGGAATAGACAAATTGATATAATTAAATTAGTAAGTAGATCAAGTAGAAATTTGAGATTTTAATATGTTTTTAAAATTGTTTATTTGTTTCAATGATCCTTTTTCAAAGAACCAAAGTATTAATATCTTTTTAATAATTCATTTTCAAAATCTTTTTGTCCGTTTCAATTTCCTAAAATTTTCAAAAATGTAATTTAAATGTTTTGCAAATCTTTAAACCTTTGGATTTTAGTTTAACTTCCATATCCTTAATCTTCATGAATTTTGAATTCATTTACTTGTTTAAAAATATTAGTTTTAAGCTTGAACCTCAAATTAAATATCAATTTTTTTGTAAACTAAACTTCCAAATTGTGTTTCTAAATTAAGTTATTAATTTCTATAATACAGATTCTCAAATTAATTTCTAATTAGTTTTGATATTTAATCTAATTATTTGAAAGGATTAAACCTATAATCTCTATTCAAAAATATCTTTTTTATTTATTTGGCCTTATCCTTTTTCCTTTTCTTTTTCTTTTACCCTGCTGTTTCTTTTTCTTAATTTCCTTTTCACCTTTCATTTCTCTTTCCTCTTCCTTGCTCTTCTTTTTATCTCAAAATCAATCCCAAAAATCTCAACTTCAAAGAAATCTTAGAAGAAATTAAATTAAATAAGAAAATAGGAGATGGAAAACAAGCTTAGGGTAATTTCAACAATAAGAAAAGAAGAGCAAGTAGCTTAGAAATAGCTGAAAAGGGGGGTTAGAATTGGCTAAACATGTAAGTTTAGTTATTTTCTTGTTTTATTTGATTCTCATGCATGAATATTATGTATTAAAGTTGGAAATATGTAGGGTTTTTGTTAAAGTTGATGAAGTAAGGATATACGAACATATATGTTGAAACTTAGGTATATGATCAAACATGCTAGAATTTGGATTTTGATAAAATATAATGTAGAAAGATGTATATAAGTGTTGTGGGTTGTAATTATAGAAGTATAAGTTGAGTTTAAGGTGTTTTTGTTGAAGAAAGATGTAAAATAAGTAGCTAAAGTAGGACAAAATGGACATGCTTTGTTTTCATATATGAGCATGAATGGAACACAGCGGTTCATATTAAATTATGCTTTTCGTTGTTTTTGAAACGTTTATTCATCAGAGGAGAAACATGGCTTGAACATAGCACAACCTATCTAACCGTGCTTCTCTTTAATTTGTTTTACACATACAATTTCCAGAATAGCACGATGTCCCCTATCTTCCTGTGTTTCTTTATGTTCCATTCGTCTTTTATATTTTAAGTGAAACATGATTGATACACAGCTAGATGCATTTGACCATGCTTCTCTTTGATTCATTCATTAAACTTATTTCCATAAAAGCACAATTGAAATATGACAACTCCTCTCTTCTTGTGTTTCTCTCTAATCCTTGAACCCATTGCATGTCAAAAGAAACATGGGAGAAACACGACATAACCTCTCTCACTATGTTTCCCACTGTTCTCTAATCCTTCAGAGCATGATGAGAAGCACGATGACTTGCTTTTGTCATGTTTTCCACCCAAAGAAAACATGAGATAAACACGGCCCGTGTATCTACCCATGTTTATGTACACCACCTTGTGCACGGTTGTGCACTATCCCCTGTTTTGCCCATGTTCTTCATAAAAGTGAAAATAAAACAAAATAAATAAAATGAAATAAATGAATAATGAACAATAGATATAACAAGTTAGTATTTGTATAATTAATAATGAATTAAGTTAAGTTAAACCAAAGAATGAATTGATAGGTTTAGTAATTAATTTGAGTTAACATAGTTTCTAAGTACAAATGAACTTAGTAAATAATCTTAAGTTCAACATAGCTTAATGAACGTTGATGAGTAAAAATGAATTAAACTTAATAAGTTTAATTAACTTAGTTAAGCTAAATTATAATTATACAAATGTAACTTTAAATGAAGAGTAAAATAATAGACTTAAGCTAATGTGAACCTTAAGTATAAAATGAATTAGTTAATTGATCTAAGATCAACTTAACTTAATAATCTTTAGTCAACTAAAATAAATTAGATTGATTAAATACAATCAACTTGACTAAGATTAATGTAATATAGACTTAACTAGAATTAATCTAGATTAATATGTTAAGTTAAACCTTAAGTAATAAAGAGTACGTAATTTCTAAAATATGTTAGACTAAAACTACATTAATTAAAATGATTTAACAGACAATGAAGAACTTTTCATATCTTAGTGGGTCGATCTTCGTAACCATGGCGGGATTCCTATTTTCATGTCTAATCAATTAAAAACCATCAAAAGAATGTTCAATATGAAATTGGTGTAAATTAATAAATAATTGTATTGTATATATAGTTTAATTTTTTTAAGCAGATGTCTGTCTTTGATCAATCCTATGAGGTGACTTCTAAAACACCTTCTGCCTCTGTTTGGATTTTGAAAATAGAAGGTATGCAGTAACTTATATGTTGTATGCTAAGATAAGCATCTAAAATAAATTAAAAACTCAAAGACTACCTTTTATAATTAAGTATTACTTATGTGTGTGTCATTTAATCTAGTCCAGGGAGTGACAACCTTGTTCGGAGTCGGGCACGATCGTTTAGGCACTTAGGCCACCCCTATCATGATGCAATAACAAATACCATGATGCAATAACAAATACCATGATGCAATGGTACGCCACAATGCAATAGCGATTTATAAGTAGCTCAGCAGGTAGCTAATAGGGCAAATAGTATCAGCGTAACATTTGCATAGGCTTGGAATAAAGTAACATGATTTAGTCCACATTTATGAGACCGATTGAATTAAATGATCTTATGAAGCTATTTTCTGTTTTTTGTTTAGATAGAAGAGATATAGGTATCCAAGCTGTCTAGATCAACCCTCTGAGCAACTGCTATTACTCAGGATCCCTAGATTCATAGAGGCTTATTTTGGAGTGTGAGTTTTTTAGTGTTGAATTGTTTCACTTAAATTAAAGATACAAAATTGTTTGGTGTTGCATTGCATTAGATTAAGTTTGTATGACATCCCACTTGTGATTTTGTTACTGTCGTGTGCTGGGCTTTAGCTTATTGTTGTCTTCTTTCCAGGCGTTGATGATGATTGGATGATGATGTTGATTATCTCGAGTTATGGGCGATTCTAGAGCTTTAGGAGGAGGCGTGATGAAGTGGTTTAAGATTGTTGGTTGGTTTTGTTTTATTTATTGATTTGTTTTAAAGATTGGATTATTTTATTGATTTGTTTCATAGATTGGATTTAATCTTCAAAGTTTATATATTCTCTTAGGGCTTAGTTAAGAAGCCTATATTTTGTAATAAACTTAAAGCTTTGTTTTACCATCAAGTAAGGGTATATGAAATATCTGATGGTAAACGTTGTTAATAAAAGTATATTTTGTAAGTTTTAAATCCAGTTGTTTCGGTAATCTAATTGAACGATTTCATAACTTAACAGTGAATAGAAAATATTTGTGATAGACAGATTATATAAGAAAGCCTATGCGTATAATACTTGAAGTATTCTACATGGCTAGGGGACAAGGCATTACCTAAATTTTTAATTTAAGGCATGTCAGGTCCTTACACTTGTAATTGACTTCATAGAAATTATTCATAGTTGATATCATGTTGTAAATAATAATATAATTTTTTTAAAGCTTTATTTTATCATTTGCGAGTAAGTAGTTATCCCGGTGTCGTTCATATATTTTTTATAACTCCCTATTACACTTCATATCACGTATTTCTTTAAACATCTTTACAGCTTGTTGACTTTGCTATGATAGCATTTCTATTACAACCTTATTCTTGCTAAATGGCTATTACGACATTGAATTGATTGCAATAGCAATTTCATAAGGAATATATATTGCAAAAAATATTAAATGGCAATTCCTTTCTAAAATCTATAAATGATAATTCAATGCTAGAATTGTCTTTTAAAAAAAATACTCCGATTTAAACAAAAATTAACAAGAAAAACCCTGTTACATCTCTATTTCATTCTTCACTAATAGGAATTCCTCGGTAATTTTTTCCAATTTGACAAGACATGGGGAAAGTTTTCTCTCCATTATTTTTTTTTAACTATTCCATTTTTCCCTCCATAACAAATTAAGTAAAGTTTTGGAGATGTGAAACATTTTATAAATTAGGTAATTAATTTTTTGGGTTAATAAAAAAGAGAAAGTAATATAACATTAATAAAGAAGGAAAAAAAAACTACTATAATTATATTTAAGATAAGATTAGATATAAAAATTAACCAATAGGAAATAGAGTGTTGAAAGAGAGTGTTGCTACTATTCCTCGAATAGGGTCTGTTTGTATAGTCGGTTTGATTTCGTTTTCAAACTAAACCGATATAAATATAATACCAATGAAAAACTAACAGTTTTACTCATAAATTAACCAAATCGAACCGATATTGATTTGATACTAATAAATTATCGATATAGATCCAACTAGACTAATATTGGTTATTGGAACTAACAATTGGGTTTAAAGCTCAATGGAATTTAATTTAGATCCTAATTAAGCTATTGAACCTTCTAATTTTCTATTTACGCCCATTAAGAGTACTTTAGGGCTTTTGGGCTCATGAGATGAATTTGAATCCAATTAGGTATTTCAATACCCAAAATTGATAATGGACATAAATATTTTAGGAATAGGCCCAATTTGAGCATATAAGGGTATTAGGTCCATTGTCATGAAATTAACGTCCATAAGGCATAGGCTTAGGCATATGCTTTATTTTGTAGGTTTAGGCTCTAATTGACTAAGAAATTCATGATAAGATTCGGCTTGGTCCATTTAGGTATAAATAAACTCAAATTGCTAGAATTAAGGCATTGATCCAAAAGTTATGTTTCTATGCCAATTTTATTTATTTAAGTCCACTTATATTTGCTTAATCAAATTGGACCCTAATTTATTGTCTAAACCCATATTTAATTACCAAGGCCCAAAATAAATATTTACCAGTCAAATTGGTCCTAAAGTATTTCTAAGTTCATTTTAGCTTATATAAATTATATTATACCCATTTAAGTCATTTGGCCCATTGAAGCTATTAACGCCATAAATATCCTATTTTCATTATTTAGGCAAATTTAGGTTATTATAGTCCACTTAGTCTTAAGTAAATTGCAAATTCAATTTTTATAGCCCATTTTATTGATATTCACCTATTTTAAGCCCATTTAGTTAATTGAAACCTCATATAACTCGATTTAACATAATTAATCTAATAAAGTTGACAACCTTCCCTCTCTATTCCTAATGTCTATCATCATCACTTTTTTATTTTATTAATTTTTATTATAAAATCTAAATATAAAAATACTTTATGATGTTAAACATTTAATAATTTTAAATATACACGTGTAATAAAATAATAAGCAGCTGTCTCTCGGTCTCCCCACTTGACTCACCCCGCGCCCCGGCCCGGTCTCTCTCTCTCTCACTCCCACCTACAAACAGAACCCAACCCTACTTCTCAAACCCTGGCCCCCATCCCAATTCAGGCGAGCCTCCAGTTCTCCGATCACAGACCCTGGCTACCCACCGAAACTTTGCAGGTCCAATCGCACCTCCAGAATCAGTCGAGCTTGCAATCATAGACTCCACCACGGCACCAACAGCAGCCCCTCGTGACCTCGACACACAGCAAACATCTCTGCCACACCGCCGTCGCTATCACGCTATAGCCACCATCAGAAACCCTCCTGCGACTATTACCACCAAAAACTGGGTAAACAACTTCTCTTACTCTTCTAATTGCAAAATTTTATTTTAGGTATTCAAATTTAAATTGAATGAGGCAACATGGTATGAACTCACTTATGGCTGGAGTAGAAAGTAGAAAGTAGAAATAGAAACAGAAATATCATATTTAATGTTGTTAGTTGATTTGTACTTAATAGCTGCCAATTAAATATGTCAATTGCCTAATTCTATTATATTATTTTGATTCTGTGCATCCGAGTTGTGACGAGAAGATCCAAACAAGATAGAGGAACTAGGCTGATCTTGATCTCATCAAATATATAGATTCATCTTCTCTCATATGTTTATGTTGACGTTTGTGACCCGTTTTCATTAGCCGTTTTTCGTAGTCAAATGTATAATGAATGAATATTTGACTATACATTTATTATTCATTCATTATACATTTAAGAGTCATAATTTTGGTATTTGTATAATAAATGAATATTTGACTACACATTTATTAGTCATTCATTATATATTTAAGGAATATAAATTTGGCATTTATTATGGCTTGCTGTATACACATATAAATATGTGTTTTGTTAGGGTTTGTATGTGAGTGAGAAAAAGAGAGAGTTTTGATTTGTAATTTGTTACTCTCTCTCTTGTATGAATTCTCTCGCCTTTGCCCGTGGTTTTTTCCGATTTGGGTTTTCCACGTAAATCTTGTTTGTGCTTTATCATTTTTCATTTTTTTGCCATTGTTCGTCATATAACAGTTTATATTTATATTTATATTTATATTTATATAAATTTCTTCTTTGCAGCAAATATCGTAGTTCCAGATTGCACGAGATTAAGTTCAAGCTCAAAGCTTTGCTTTTTTCTCAAGGAGTGAAAAAAGGTATTCTCTTCACCCTAACGTTAGATCAAGTGCTTGAGCGATGTCAACCAGAAAAAGAAAGTCATATGCATATTCAGACTTGAATGAAGATACCATCCATCGCATATTTTCCTTTTTGACAAGAAAAGAAGCTGTTAAAACCAGTTTATTATGCAAATCATGGCGACGGGCATGGATGTCATACCCTGTTTTGAAGTTCGATGAATCCGAATTGTTCCCAGAAAGGGATGATCTTGCAGATAGTAGCGAAGATTTCACTGAATTCATGTCGAGAATTGTTGATGATTCCATGGAGGCATTTGTTTCCAATTCTGATGCTTGTGGTAATCATAATAGCTTGGTCATGCATAAATTTCATCTATCTCTCTTTGGAAGAACACGCATAAAGTACAGGTTGATTAAGAAATGGGTAGATATGGCTTTAAAAAACAGAGTCCAGGATCTATACCTTGGCAGCACCTCTAATAGTGGCTTTTGCGTCCCTAGAACTTTGTTCTTTTCAAAATCTCTTAGATCTTTGGCTTTAATGGGCTCGTACGTGAGAATCCCTCCACTTGAGATAAGGGATCTTGATCTGTGCTCTCTTATATCGCTTTCGATCCACACTAACTGCATTGATGATCACACACTTCGGTCCATCCTTTTAAGTTGTCCTTTACTTGAAGATCTCCACCTCGAATGTTCTAGCGTTACCAAAATCAAAATTCCAGATTTTCGAAATCTCAAGATATTGAAAGTTGGGAGATTTGAAGAAGTTGAGATTAATACACTCCCATGCCTTGAGTCTTTTTTTGTGTTGGAGGACTCTAGCGATTTATCTGTTGACATCAAAGATGGCCTATATTCTGTTAGATCACTTTCAATTGACTCTGACTTCTATGCTGAGCGCAATCTTCAATCTATCCTTTCAAAGTGTCCTTTGCTTGAGGATCTGCATATCAAATATATTTGTAATAATACCAAAACCAAGATATCAGGTTGTACAAATCTCAAATTGTTGGAAATCGGTGCACTTAAAGAAGTCGAGATTACAGCGCTGCCATGTCTCAAGTCTCTTTGCATTATATGGGACTATAACTATGAAATGTATCTGTCCATTGGTAAGGGACAAAAAATCAGGAGTTTGACATTAGTTAAAGATGGTAGAATGAGCGACATCAGGTTTTACAAATACAAGTCCATATTTCCTTTTCCCTTCTTTTTTGATCTAATATCACTACCACTGGCTTCTAAGGTCTTTGTGATAAAGATGGATCCGATGAACAAGAACGAATTTGTGACTAGGTACTGGATATCACACTTTTATTTCGGTGAAACTTATTGGTATCACAAATTGAGAGAACGTCTCTTGACCATGTTATGGAAGCATAGCACTATAACCTTGTCTATAATTGAAAATGAGGTAAGCGCTTAGCACCTTCACTTGCAGTACTTAGATTTGTCTTAAAGAATGATTACTGACTCTCTTCTCTTCTGTTTTTACAGTGGAAGAAGAATGAATTCTTGAATTTGATTGAACATGCATGTGTTGTTGAGAAAATGAATTTGAATGTGATTGTTGATCCATCAAGATATTCAGCAATTCTTCGTGATTTATTTTCAATTTGCCATCCTATAATTTTATGTTTATGGGCTGCTGAAGAAGACAAGGACTTTATTAAGGTACACTTCTACCTCTAACATATATATGTGGTCATGTTGATGTACTTTATATACCACGCTTCTTTAAAAATAAGGAGTACTCATGAGTCATGAACATTCTTTCAATCTTATTTCCATTTTTATGTTTCCCTTCTTTCAGTTAATGTGTGAAGGATTTATTGGAAAAGGAGGAAGGCAATATCGGCAGCAACATTTAAGAGGTGCCAAGATTGAACAAATAACGGGAAGAGAAAGTACCCAAGAGTATGGACCAATGGAATTGAACGCGTTGATCGATTTATTACCATCCCTTAAGGGATACCATAAGATATATTTTCGATTAAGGTGGATGGTGCGAAGTTAATATTTATATTGTCTATTAATCATTGGATAAACCTATGTAATTTCAGATAGAGCTAGTCGTTTTTTTTTTTCTTTTCCCCTTTAAATTGTGGATAAAGAACCAATATAAAATGCTCCAGATCTCTACATCATTAACATAATTTTTGTTGTTTCTAGATATGATGGTTTCACTATGCTAATATATTTTTAAATTTTAATGTTTTCACGTGCTATGTGAAGTCTCCGTATCAATAATTTATTAGGTGATCTTCTCTCTTTCTCTGTGAAATTACTATTATTAATATCATGATCCATGTGTTGTATTGAGTTAGATGGAAAAACGATACAATAGTAGTGACTTAAATATGAGTTATAGGACTACTATTGTCCTTTTTTCTTAAAAAAAAAAAAACCTACATTTAAATAAAAAAAATATGAGTTATAGGACTAGAATTGTCCTTTTTAAAAAAAAAACCTTTATTTAAATAAAAAAATAACAAATAAAAGTCTTATTGCAAATCTATTCTATATTTCAGTATTTGTAATTTCATTATAGTTTTATTTGTTTAGTGGAGTGTATGGGCTGTTATTGTTTTATCTCTAGTGATTGAATTTGGACAGCTTAACAAATGTGTATTTAATTTATTATTATCACAGTCCATTTTAATATTTATTAGTAAGAATATATGTCTAATAAAAAAAAAAAAAAAAACATTAGTTGTCTATAAGATTCTATACAACATTAACAATATGGGGGCAAAAATGGGGCATGTACGATAATCTTGTTCAAAATTTCCTTTTTTTGTCCAATTATATCATTGATCAATTTCTCAAATTTATAACCACTTTAATTTTCCAATTCATTTTAACTTCAAAATCATGAGTGATTTAACTTATTTGATATACCTTATTGAACCATTAATCCTAAATCTAATTTGAAGTAATTGTATTCAAATGGTTCCATGTTAGTTTACTTGGCACCTTTAGTACGATTCAATCTCGAGCTTCTCAAAGTGCAATCTTTGATTCTTTAGATCCCCTTTTACGGCAAGTTGTGTACGATGTAGGTATAGACCTATCTGAACACCTAATCGTGAACTTACCCATATGATCATATATATATAAATATATATATATATATATGATTGCATGATCAAGAATGCGATAAATTTTCGTAGTTTATTAAAATTTTATATAGTTGCGCTGAGATCACTATATAGATATACCATGCACACTCTTTTCCTACCAATAAAATTATTAGGTATGACCAAGTGATCACATTATCTTAAAAAATTCATGTTTCAATGTCATAACAATTTCCTCACCACATCCCAACATCAGCACCAATATTATTGCTTTTAGTTTCAAATTTGTTAGAGAGCAAATGTTGGCAAAATGATTCATATTCACTGAATCTCAACCCTAATCTTCAGATTTCTTTTTGTTAATACAGACAAGGAAGGAAAGATTGTCCCCGGCGGACATTAATCAAATGAATCTAATTACTATATTAGATATCGTATGCCAAAGAACAGCATTATATAGCTCCGTTAAAATCTTCGGAATAATATTGAAAATAAGAATAAGCATTACCTGGACTTCGGCGAATGGCAATAAATTTTGGTAGTCTTTATTTAAGTTTTGTACATGACGATTTATCGAATTTTGTTTTATATGAAATGTAAAGGGGTTAAATTTGTTATATTAAATATTGGATTAAGCCCATTATTTATTTGGACTAGATTCCTTGAATTAGATTACAAAACCAAAAGAATTTGATTTAGAAAAAAATTTGATATAAAAAATATGACTTAGTGAACTAAAAATCGTGATCGTTAAACTGATCCATCTGTTTTTAACCTTTTTTCAATTAGATTCATATCCAATATTACTACCTTTGGGCCCATATCATGTTTATTTAGATATCCTCAAATGAATAAGCTTGGTCCCGTTCCTGATCATTAGCATGATCTAATTAAAACCATAATGCCCAATGGTCTATAAGTACATAACCATGCATCATTATTAGGGATTTTTAGAAGCTTTAGAGGGTAGAGAAATAGTGCAAAGTTTGCGAATTCTCTACTCTCTAAAGTTAAATAGAGCTTTAGAAGAAAAACTAACACAACGAAAAATTTAGAGTTTTATCTCAAACGGTTGATTTGCGCATGAATATCGGAGTACAATCTTTAGTTGCCTGTTGATTATGTGAATAGACAGGTAAATGACATCCAAAATTCGAAAATTATATGTAAGTTCAAAATTCTAAAAAGAAAATGAGCAAAGATGACTCAAATTTATGTATTACTAAAAAATTGAATTCTTTTTGTCCTAGGACATACGTTTATAAGAAAACGCAAAAGCTGCAAAAATTAGAACCTCAAAATTTCCAAAAATAAAAATACCTTAAAACTTACGGACACAAAAGCAAGTGAAATGACAAATAAAATGGCATAAACGACATACAAAATAAAAGTGTTTATAAAAAGTTATAAGAGTATCCCCAACACCGGTACATGTCGTGGAAACATAGGTGGAAAGAACTTTTTTTATGATCTTATAGGGTTGGGATTAGTCCTTGGCAAAAATGAAGTTCCTTTGAAAAGCACCAGTGTTTCAATTCTTCCTTTCCTTTATTTTATTTTTTTCTTAATAAAAACTTGTGGCCTCCACCTGCCGCTTGTTTCTTTTTCTTTTTTTTATTAATCCATTCATTCACTTTTGAAGTTATATGGCTTGCAAATAATTTTTCAATTATTTAATATTGCTATTGCATTTGCAAAATGGCTCATTCCCTATTTTTTAAATTTAATTTGTTCGATTAATTCTAGTGGATGCACATGATCGTTTTGAATTTTCACAACAACAAAATCAAATGAAAATTATTTTTTCGACTATAAATATGTGAACATTTACATTCACTATTCACCAAAAAATTCAGTAAAACATACCTTACAACAAAAGTTTCTTCATAGTTGATACTTGAGCTACATATAAATCACAATAATCCTCAAAAGTAGTCATATTTCGATCAGCTGCAAGACATACAAAAATTTTCAAATACCATCAAAGTCACATAATACTTCTTATTTTCCATATGGTGTATTTTTTTCAAGGTCTTCTGAATTTTCAAAATCATCCAATCCAAATTTCCCAAATACAAGATGTGAAAGGAAAAGCATTAGATAGGAATCAACTTCAAGGTGGTCCCATTAGCAGAGCATGAGCTAAAGAAAAACTAGGATTAGTCCAGCGAGTCCTTAATAAAACTACAACTAATGAGGAAATGCATTTTATTGACAATTATCAAGAGCATACAAGGAATTCAAGTGTGAATGTGATCTAGACTTATAAAAGTGATGCGTCGATCAAGAATTGCCCAAATGAAGAGAAAAAGGAGCAAGACGGAAGCAAAGGCGAAGATACGACTCAAATCGTGCCCATGATCACGGTTGTGACTAGCATATGGGGGAAACTAAGTTCCTTCATAGAAGGTATTACGGCTTACAACTAAGGTTGTGCAAAAAAGCTAACCAAACCTGATCGAACCGAAATTTTGGTTCTCTCTTGAAATTGTTCGATCGGACCGAAAGTTTAATTTATTTTTACATAATTTTACAGATTATTATTTACATTAATATCATTTAAGGAAAAAAAGGCAAATAGTAATACCTTGAGCCATGGAGATGGAGGAGTTTAATGGATTGTCAAGAAAAGAAAAGAAGTCGTGCACATATTCAGAGTTAAATGAAGATAGTATGACTTCTTTGAACTATGACTTTAGAAATGGATAGATTGGCTTTAGAAAGCAGCTATAATCGTAATATCAAGTAGAGGGATTCTCATGATTAAGAAATGGATAGATATGGCTTTAGAAAGCAAATTCCAAGATCTGTACCTAGGCTGTTATTATGATGTAGCCTTCCAAATCCCTAGAACTTCGTTCTCCACAAAATCTCTTAGAAATTTAGCCTTTTTTTTTTTGCTCCAACATGAGAATTTCTCCACTTGCGATACAGATCACTTTCGATCATCACTTATTATATCGATTATGACACTCTCCAATCTATCCTTTCAAATTTCCCTTACTTGAAAAGCTCCATCTCGAATGTCTAAACATTATCAAAATCAAGATTTTAGAGTTTTGAAATCTCATAATATTAAAAGTTTGTAAATTTAAGGAGGTCAAGATTACAACACTCCCATGCCTTGAGTCTCTTTTTGTGTTATGGCAATCTTGGTCTTGTGCTATTGACATGAAAGACGTTACACTACATTCTGTTAGATCACTTTCAATAATTAACGCTTACAACATTGATCATCACACTCATCAATATTTCCCTTCAAAGTCTCCTTTACTTGAGGATCTCCATCTTAACTCATTTTCCTATATCAAAATGAAGACATCGTATTTTCAAAGTCTCAAATTGTTGAAAGTTAGAGGATTTAAAGAAGTTAAGATTACAATACTACCATGTCTTAAGAGTATTTGCATTATTAGTTACTGTAACAATGAAAAGCATATATCAAATAACCCAAATGAATAATAAATAAATAAAGGTAAGTGTGGAATGGATAATCAATATTAAAAGAAAGGGCAATATGGTCTATTACCTTCTTTATTCAAAAGATACATAAGATTGAACAGTAGGAGTTAATTACCTCTCTTCATTCCTTCTTTTCCAGCGTACACTACAAAAACTCCTTCTTCTTCTTCAGATAAGATTAACAATTGCTAAGCATTATTGAATAATCTCTACGGTAACTAAATGTTACTACCTTTCTTAGTCCCTCTCAACAAGATCTTGTAAGGGACAGTAAATTTATAGAATTACATTAATAGAAGCCTTGCATACAAAAACATTGAAAGGGGCTTTCTAAGGAAAACTTCATATAAACGAGAACCAAGAGTTAAAAGAACTATAGATTGGGGAATCTCCAAAAAGGTAATAAGATCTTGATATGTTCTTAATGTTTTGAGTGTTATTCCTTTAGATTTGTGTAGTTAATGATGTATTTTGGTGCAATGGATGTTAATGTGGGTACAAAGGAATTTAAAAACATTTTAGGAGTGATGATATATGTATAAAAAGGGTTCAAAACAAGTTTGAAATGAAAATGGATCAGATCAGGAGAAAGTTCTTGGAAAAGGGCGTTTTCCATAAGTACACAATTGGAGCACGACTCATGTTTCAAGTTGTGCATCTCATTGTGTGTAGAACTCTTTTTTTTTTTTTCCTAAAAACAAAAAACATACAATTGCACAATTACATGTATCCAGTTATGTTTCTCTCTATGTTTTCACAATAGGAGACTGTCAAAAGAACACGACACCATGTTCTTGACAATGTTTCTCTCTGCATCTTTTCGAAACTTTGCTTGTAAAAGAAAACAAGAAGATACATCAAGTCGTTTTCCCCCCATGTATGTCTTGTGTATCTCCCCCCACAGACCTTTTTATGATCTATTTTCTCCACCTAAGTGATACCAAACCTTATACCTACTTGTATAATAGTTTTCATGATTATAATATCCCCCAAATCTCTCTTTTCTAGCGTAAAAATGATCAGATTCGTTAAATTATTTTTTTCACAATCTAAGCATACTTTAAGACTTCAAGACCTAAGTTATAATGGAATAAGGTCAAGAATGATAGGAATATAATAAGAGTTTAGGTGAGACAAATAGAAGATTTTGAACAATTTAATTATTTGTACTCCAGGTAGTGGGTACTGGTTTGGAACGAAACTACTTTCAGGTACGTGTATACCTTGTTTGTTGCTTGTACATGTTTAGGTTAAAATCTTAAATAGATTAATTAACTATCCAGCTATATAAATGTGCTTGATGCTTGTATTTGGCTGCTAGCAATATGTAGAGAACATTCATGCTATTATCGTGGCAACCCTATGATCTATGTGTGATGGTGTCCCGAGTGGAGTTGTGCACGAAAATAATCCGGGTAGATTTAGGTGTTTCGTTTTCGAAAATATTAGGGGGTGCCCAATATTCATGTGTTTGAAGTCTTGAATGTTGGAGAGTACCCAACAGCATAAATATATTTATATTATTATATTTATGTGTAACAGGATATTAAGTTATCCTTATGTTGATTGCATGACTTAAGACAAATATAATAAAACGTAGGTTGTTGCATTAATATTAGGTTTGTGTGTGAATGTGTACATTTTGAATCGTGTGTGTGTGTGTGGTATACAGTACTAGGCTTTGGTTCACTCTTTTTTTTTTTTTTGGCATAGGTGACGAGCACGTAGATTGTTGATCATTAGGTGCTTATGGTTAAGGGGCTAGGAATATCGCTAGAAATGAGGACCCTCCAAATGATGAGTGGAGATGATAGAAAAGTAAAGTAGCTGGCTTGAAGAATAGTAGGTATTTAGTGGTTTACTTTATAATAACTTGTAGAAATAACTTATCATTCTTATTAATTAATAAGGTAAAGGCTAGTTGAACTTTTAAGAAACATAAGTAGATACTTATGTGGTTGGTTATGGATACAAGTATGTGGACTTATGAATTTTGGAGTCATTTATACATGAGTGACTTTGGAGAATGTAATGTGTTTATTATGGTTAATAGTAGGTTTCGAGCCTTTGTGTGTCTATCTGCCATATAAACATGTGACGGGTTGTAAATGATCGTAAATTTAGAACATTATAATTTATCTATAGGAATCTACTAAAAATCAGGTATTTGACATTTGTTTATGATGATGAAATGGGTGGCAATAGGTATTATAACTATAAGTCCAAAATTTCCCTCCCTGTTCCCATTTGATCTAATATCACTACCTCTGACTTCTAAAGCTTTTATGTTAATGATGCATCCTATGGACACTAACAGTGAACTTGTGATTTGTGATTAGGTACCAAATATTCCACTTGTTTTATTATAATAAACAATGTTGGTCCTCCACAATGGGACGATGCCGCTCAACCATTTCACAAAATACATCACTCTAACCTTGTCTATAATTGAAAATGCGGTAAGCGATTAACACTTTGATTTACATTATGTTAACCTTGTCAAAACATTTAAGGAATGATTACCGACACTTTTTTCTTTCTTCTTCTTCTTCTTTTTTTTTTTTTTTTTTTTTTCTCTCTATAGTGGGAGAAGAAAGCCTTGTTTCCTCCTGGACCCGCATTTGTTGTTGAGGAACTGAATTTAAATGTGATGGCTGATCCATCAAGATATTTGACAATTCTCCATGTATTATTTTCTATTTGCCATCCTATAATTTTAAGTTTATGGGCTGCCAAACAAGATAAAAGACTTTATTGAGGTCCACTTCTTCATTATGATGGACTTATTATAATATGCCTCTTAGTTATCAAAATAAAAAAAAAAAAAAAAAAAAAACAACAGAGAGAATAATGATTTATAAGCATAGTTGTTTCCTTATTGCAGATGATGTGTGAAAAATTTACTGAAAAAGGATAGTGAAAAATTTTCACTCTTTGTGAAATTTACTTTATCAATATTGTGGATTCTACTCTGTCAGCTGGACATATTCATGTTGATTTACAAACTTGTTTTTTTTTTTTATTATAGTTTATTGTTGCCTTCATCAATACCTGATAATTAATATCTAAACGATGAAAGAAAGATTCATTATATGAAAATTCTATGGTCTCATTTGTAATTTTGATAGGATATGTCTCATCATTATCAATTGGCTTACATTATAGTCAATCGTGATCGAATCGTTAAAATAGTTAAAATTTCAATTATTATATTTATTTTAACAATTAAATTGTTGACTGACGGTCCCATCAATGAAACCATAGATATATCTATATATATATATATAAGTAACAAAGAATTATTAAAAAAAACACCCCACTCGTATTTTGTAAATATCATTTCGTGTTGAAATATTTAATAATACTTTACGACACACGTGTATATAAATGATCTAGGAACTCAATGAAAGGAAATTTTTCAGAGAGCCTAGCTACGCTTTTTACTCCTTGGAATCTGGATTATTTCTTTTTCCTACCTTCAGGTTTTTGTTGCGATCTGTCCTACAGCAAAAAAGAGACCTCCATTAATGGGAGCTTTCAACAAGTTATTTTGATTGGAGCTTTCAGCAGTTAATCCACATCTTTCCCATAGAAAATGCTTAACGCAAAGTAGATCACATTGCAACAGCAGTGTTTGGGACTATTAATTAGGGATCAGGGATAATCAATGGTACAAAATATCTATTCATATCTTGCTCGATCACAAATAATCTAATTGAGTATTAGGGTTCACAAGATAAAATACATGTAAAGATTTTTCAAAACATGTTTTTATCAAATAACGTATGGGTGTAATTGTGAGTTTTCTACCTTATACCCAATCTTAAACTTATACTATAATATTATATATATAATATAGGACATAGGTTCTAAGATACTAAACACCTATCCTATTAAAAATTGGGAAATAACATTAATAAATAAGAAATAAATAAAAATAATCCATTTTTATTTTACAATCACTTTACTCAAGGTTATTAATTGTAGGCTACTTTTTGAAAATATTTACTTCAAAAAAAAAAAAAAAACTTATGTTGTGTTATTTCTAAAGAACTTTAGTTTTTTGTGCTTAAACCTCTAAACTTTTAAGTTACATAGAAGTACAGTTTATCTTCTGAGGCTAATTAATATAGAAGTGGCTCTAAAGTTTTTAGTTTTGGAATTTGTATAAGAGTTATAATTTTGTTTGATATCACACAAATACTTTTATAGTTATTTGTTATATGTTTCAACTTTTACACATTAACGAATTCTAGATAATAATGTAGAACATGCGATGTTAAGAAATTACTTTCAATTTTCTTTTCACAATTAACTTATGATGAATGTATGAAAATAACGTAGTTTTGCATTTTACATGAAACAATATATGTTATTATAACTCTAAAATAAAGAAAGGGAAAAAATTATAGGTCCTATTTAAATAATTTATAGGTTGTACAAAGTACCCCATCTACAAATTTTAAAGAGTATTGAGTGGGCATAAAATTATACAGGATAGGCTGTGTACAAGATTTAGTACCATAACTTTATATGGTACCCACTTACGATATTAAGAAATTATTTTTTAAATTTCTTTTTACGATTGCTTTACATAGTACACTTTGGCATATTACATGAAGCCATATATATTACTTTAATAGAATAATTTAGTAATGTGGGATTGCAGTATTTCTCTAAAAGAGATTATTAAAAAAAAAGGAAGTCCCACATTGTACAAAATTAGGATTGCTCTCTTAGTAAAACTCTATGTAAAGTAATCAAACATATTTTTTCAATTGTATTTTATTTTGTATGTTGTTATCAATAATGTATTAAATATTACGAATAGATAATAAGCTATTTCTATTTAGATAGAAGATAATCTCAACATTAAATGTTATTTATATATTTTTACTTTTGTTGATTACTTTATATTTTATATTTATTTAATTTTTATTCTTAATAATAAATAATTCATATATTATTATATATATTTACCTGCATGGACTAGACAAATTCATGAGTCCAACTTATTAAATTAGCTAGGTATAGGCGTGGTTTGGTTAACTAATCCATGACCCATTTTATTGAAATGAACCAAAATAATTGGTTTTTTCAAATCTCAAACATAAATTGTTCCATTATTAATAGTTAATTGGCTTAACAGTTAATCATTTTTTTATCAATATTTTTTCTTTTGGTTTTTAACCATTTAACATAATGATTAACCAAAAATTATGGTTAACCATATTTTTACTTGGTCCATATAAACTTAAACCCTTTTGTTCCATAATTATATTCAAAAATTGCAAATTAACAAAGTTAAATATCACAAATAAATTAAAAAATTGTAAATCAACAAGTTAAATGACTATAAAACCAACAACAAATTAGGAATATAACTTTAACACAACATTACACAAATCAAAGCTTCATATTTTTCTCCTTTTTTTCAAATTGCAACACAATAACAATATAATAATTAAAATATAAATGTTCAAATTATCAATTTGTTAACAGGTAACTGTTAACCATCGGTTTCTTATGATTATAAAATGATTGACTAATTAATTATATTTTTTGAATTTGTTTTTTGGTTTCCATTCGGCTTTTTGGTTTTATTAGTTTTTTTCCCGCTCTTAGAATTAGCTAAAACCCTTGGGCTTGTATGGGTCCACGTAGATCATTCTGGTCCAGCAGACCGAGTCTGGATTGTGACCCGTCAGGTCGAGTCCGGCCCGGCCCATTGGGTTGTTTATGTTCAACCACGGTGCGGTTTCACTTGCGATCATTGGAGGTGAAATTCCACAAAAATGCTCATTTTCCTTCCTGTTCTGTTCGGCCCAATTTTCTTTAAGGCTTTCCGTGGTGTCATTAAAAATATCAACATCGTTTCCCAATTAAGAAGAATGGACTCGATCATAAAGATGCAACTCTTCTATGCCATCGTGTATATTAGCACATGTACCTACCTACATGGTACACTCAAATCATCAAACAATATAAGAATGATAGAAATCATTTTGATTCTATTTAGTTTATTAAAATGGAATCACTAATGGAATTTAAAAATATTATAGAAATAATATTTCCTTATTTGGTTCCCGAAAAACTATAACATTATTATTATTTTTTTCACTTATATAATATGTGATAAATAAGAAATTTTATTCTTTAGTTTTACAAGAAAATTTGTTATTTCTGGTGAAATGTAATTTTTATTCCAAAATTGAAAATCAATGAAATTGATAACTATTTTCCAGCCTTAAGCTATTCTTTTATGTCATGGTTGGTATACCGAAATGATTTGGAATTGTGAATGGTTTAGAATGGATTGGAATGAAACAGGTTCCAGAATGACAAATCTATTCTTATGTTTGGAAGTGTATATAGAATGGAATAGCCATAGGATGGTTTTGTTGGAAATTTTCCTAACAATAAATGCAAGTTATGAATATACAATAAAATAAATAAGTAATTATATTACATGCAATAGAATCGCAATTCTGTCTCCTCAAAGCCGAATCAAATTCCCTTCCAAAGCCGAAATCATTGATTACAACGAATCGCTATTCCGGTTTCTAAAAGTGCATCCAAACATGGAAAAAGGAATGGAATCGAAATCATAATTTCACTCTAGATCCATTCTTGCGTACCAAACATGACATTAATTCAAATGCAACATTAATGTTGATATTTCTCATTAAAAAAAAAATGTTTTCAAAGTTTCCTTCTTCTTTTCTTTTTTTTCAATCATGTTTATCCAATTCATCATAGCAACACAACATTAGAATCTATGTAATAACATTAGTAATATATTCACATAATCATCCATGTGTTTCACATTAATTAATCAGATGATTATGTATAATCATCTGATTAATTGTCTATACATGTACACCGACAAGCACTTCCATGGGTCTGTCTTAAATAATCACTTTCGCTCCCTAACTTTGATAACAACATATGGATAGGTTGCTTTTTAGTATCATTAAGGCATGAAACTCCTCTCACAATGTGTATGTCAATCTTAAGTTTAAAGATTTATTACATCATTAATGCATCATCACAACATTCACAAAACAAGAATCGTATCTAGTAACCAGTTAGCTCAGATCTACACACACACGTATATTTATATTGAACCCAGCATCTCCATTGACGACCACAAATTAATATATGCAAAATCTTATAATTATGTTTCTTCTAAACACTCATTTAATCATAAACTTTTTTGGTATTAATTCGACATATGTAAACCGTCTTTAATGAACAACTACACATTGAGCACCAATATTCTATGTCAATGTCTTGTGTCTTTGTTGGACCACCCAAAAAAAGAAAAAAAAAGGTCTTGTCTCATTGTTGCAACTTGTAAGTATAGACCGGCGCCGCTCTGGAACAGAACTAAACTGAAGCCGAAATCGCTGGTTCAAGATCTTGAAAATGAGGGACCGAAACTGGAATCATCTCCAAAGATTCCGGTCTGGTTCTATGGAACCGGCGGTTCCCGGTTTCCGTTTTGAAGCCATGAAACCGTCTTTTTTTAAAGTAAAAAAATGAATTTTATAGTTTAATAAAATAAATTTTAGATTCGAATTAATTTTTAGATTTGAAAGTGTTAAATTATTTAGCTAAAATTAAAAAAAAAAATTGTTTAGAATGTGTATTTATTTAAATACAAACACAACTAATATCAATTATAATTAGTAATATGATATTGTAAAATACTACAGAGGATAATAAAAAAATTATAATACAAAAAGTACTCTCATCTTATTAATGAATGAATTTTGTTTTAAGAGAAGTTTATATAAACTAAATTTTATATAATTTTAAACTATAATTAATATTGTAAATAGATAATAAATTTTACTATTTATACGAAATAGTGTAAACATTAAAAATTTTATATTTAATATAATTTTTAAAATTTTTTATTTAATTAATTTTTTTCAAGAGAACTGTTGGAACTGTTGATTCCAACCGGTTTTAGGCTATAAAAATGCCTAGAAATAGAAAAATCAGTAGTTTCTTAGCCGCTTTTAGAATCAGCCAACGGATCTGATTCTTATTCTAGAATCGTTAGTGACGATATTATACCTATGTTTAGTTGCGAGTCAGCATCAACACAAAATTAAAGGATCTAATATAAGATAATGATGGTAATTTTCGCTATACAAGCACTCTTCTCACCCCAGATAAAAGGATTTATTTATAAATGTATGATTGGATAACTAACTATAGATTTACGAAATTAGAAGGATATAATAGAAAATGAAAGGAAAGAAAAGGATTTTTTTTTTTCCAACTTCTTTCATGTTCTGAGTCATTATGCCCCTAAATACAATATGAAAATTACAATTTTTTCATTTTCCTTCATTTTAAATCGAATTCACTTCTTTTAAGAATCGTCAAACATAACATAAAACTTAACAAAGACTTCATGAAAATAAAATATGAATGGATTGACTATAAGAGTTGGGACAAAGACACAAAAAAAAACTTAAAACCAATCAGCTAACACGGGAACATGGGGGCTTGTAGATGATGACGGATAACCAAACACCCCTTTTTTTTTTTTGCCCTTTTTCCAATTTTCTTCATTCAAAAAAGAGGTTAGTGACCAGATACAAAGGACCAATTGAAATGAACCCAGAGAACTAGTAACTAGCATTGACTGAGGTGGAAAAATTGATTAAAGGACGAAGTGCTGAAAAGATTGATTAAGAAACCATTGTGGAATCACTAGAAGAACTTTATTTGCATGTGTTTATTTCTTTTTCCCCTTAGGTTTAGTCTAAAGTTTTGAGTTTGCTTGTTCTTGAGCTCAAAACAGCTTCGTATGTAAAAACATGCAAATTTTACTTATAAGCATATCAAAAAATCAAATACGAATAAGATATAGTTATAAATTAAATACAATTATTGATATAGATCAGACAATCTAAACAGATTCATAATAGTATATAAAAATTTAATTGACTTTCACAAATAGTGAATGTATTTACTTTGATAAATAAAAACTCAATTGATTTCATATTTTATAATTCTAATTGCTAAGATTTTGATAAATAAAAGTGTGATTATATATATTATTCAATAATTTTACCTTCAAATGTAAATTGAAATATATACACATACATATATAGAAAGTTCAGTCACGAATTTAATATTATGCAAACAAAATTGTTGAAACTTATGATGATAATTTTGAGTGGCCATGATATTGAGATATATATATATATATATATTATTTTGGTTCGAAGAACAAGCAATAAAATTCAAATATATTTTTGCTTATCTATACTATAATTCAAAAGAAAGTATCTAGTGACTTATCACTCTATGAACAATTAACATATTTATGCAGCTTCAAAAATTAGTGTGGCAGTTATTATTTATCAAATGTCTAACTACTGTCGTTTCTTTCACCAAAATAAAAAAAGTTGACTTATATTTTCTTTTTTCGACATTATCACTTGACTTTTATGTTGGGTATATTTGCCATTAAATCTTGAAGAGAAGAACATTTTGGCATAATAATTGATTCTTATGAAGAAAGGATTCCACTATCCAATCTACAATATTAAAATACATCAGCAATCCTAAATGGTCACAAAGCAACTATTTCAATACCTAACTAATTAAATAGACATTATTAGCATCTCTCTTAAATTTCTTTTTTGTAACAACACATAAAGAAGCCCATATTTTGGTCACCTATCTCTAAATCAATTGGTAAAAACTTTTGTGTTGAGGATAATTGTAAATTACCCCTTTAAACCTTGGTCTTTATGTAGGTTCAACACTTAAACTTTCAGAGTCCACTTTTAGACTCTCTAAACTTTCAACATTTGATACAGTTAAGAACGATTAATATTTTTTATGTGCACTTTAAAAGTTTAGAGAGTAAACTCGCATATATGTGAAAGTTTGATGGATAAATATGCAAATATGCAAATAGGCGAAAGTTTAATGGGATAATTTGTAATTCCCTTTAATGGAAAATGTCCATTATCCTTAACCATGCTAATTTTTAAAAATTTAAGGGGTTTAAAAGTGTATTTTAAAAGTTTAAGAGGTTTAAAAGTGTACTTTAAAGATTTATGAGATGAATTTGCACCTAGGTGAAAGTTTAGAGGTCAATTTGCAATGTTGCCTTATTATTGTTCAATATAATTTAGGTGAGTAGATATAAAGATTACAAAATAAAATATTCTACTCATACTCTATCCTATAAGGTAGAGGTTCTTAAATTTCAAACTTAGAGCCAACGTTAAATATTGTAGCCTCTTAAAATCACCTTGAAACTTATACCGCATAAAACTTATTATGTACAAAGCTATTTGTGAAACTTGCAGATTTTTTATTTTTTTATTTTTATTTTTCTATTTTATCTAATTTCAAGTTTATGTAGTATTAGAAAAGTTATATATGTGTGTGCAAAATAGGTGGATATCCTATATAGGATAGTTACCCACTTATCCTCACCATAAGTAATAGTGGTCTCCTCATTGACGAATAAAAATAGCATCACAATTTTTTTCTTTTCCATGATTCAAATTATTCAATAGTTTTGTTTCATTTATAAAAAGATAGACTGCACTAAAAGATATCAATATTATATGTAAGTTTATTTTAATATATCAAAGTTTTGAATAGTTAAAAAAAAAAGAATTAGTATTTTCTAAAGTAAATTAAATAAGGTATTTGTAACGAATTGTTGAGGAATGTTAATGAAAATTATTTTTAAAAATCCAAAAATTGATACATTAAATGAATTTTGCAAAACATTGAATCGTTGTTAATTATTTTACAAAATATTAATTCATTTTTCTAACCACTCAAAATATTAATATCTTAAAAGAAACTACCTCAAATATAAATACATTTCTATGCAATTTTTCGGTATATTATTTTGTCATCTTTTAGTTGGATTTTTCCAATAAGAGTTATAGGTCTTATTGCGTGATTGTGGAAGATTTTCTTTAAGTTAATATCATACAATTTTTTATAAGAGATGTATCTATTTTCAGTTTAGGTAAATTTTATTTGTCCCGATTTTTTTTTTTTTTTTACTTGTTTTATCAACACTATGTATTTTAATATGCTTTGTTGAAAACATTTACATACGCTTTATTAACAATAAATAAATAAGTAAACTTTGGAATGGTTTCCATGTTAGTTGAACCAAGCTGTAATAAATAAAACGGTAAGTTTTCTTCTTAATTCTATACGACTTTAAGGAACCTAGTGGACCGTCATGGTCCATAGGTCGAGTAGGTCAATCTGGTCAAGATTTGAGGAATCGGATTCTCCAAAGGCTCAAATCCACTTTTTATGGAAAGGTTCGGCCTTGACCTACGGGCCTGATTGAATCTGATACCAAATCAAACTAAGCTCAGAGAGATGCCTAAGGTATTCTATGATAGTTTTTAACATATTTTTATGTTCCCACATGAGTTTTTAAACCAATTGTAAAAAATAGCTATCACTCCTCTATTTTATTACTTTACGATTACAATTTATTTTAATTTTATTATTTTCCTTGATTATATTAAGTTCCACCCACTAAAGTAAAACTATATCAGTAAAATTTAAGAGACATGCTTTTTTTTTTTTTTTTCAATTTAAAGAAAGACGCATTTAAAAGTGAATTATGAGTTCCTACTAAGCGAAATTGAAAAAATAAAAGGGCTAATCAATTGGGTGGATTCCTTCTACTTAACATAACAGAAAAATAATTTTCCGTCATGAGGACATGGAAGTCAAATTATGAAATGCTACAAGTAAATTCTTTTAATTGTTTATTTGAATTTGATTAATTGAAAAAAGGGGAAAGTTTTTCTAATATATGTGTTGGTTACTTTTCCTTTTAATTTGTTGTTTTCTTTGTATGGGATTACATTATCCTTATATGGAATTTAGTATACAGGCTGATCGGAGGAGTTTTATTTATTTAAGAGAAATTATATAAAAATTTAATTTAGTATCTAAACTTTGAAGTGGTCAATTTGATACATAATCAAACTTTTTGTAGATATTTTTACTATCTCATTAATACCGTTTGCTTTGTTTCCTGATATGAAAGAAGCAACCTGTCAGTATTAGGTAATGTTAGGAGAAGTAGTAATAATTCAATTACAAGCTATCTTTTTCACGTTTACAAATAGAGCAAATGGTATCAAGGATGTAATAAAAATAGCAACAATAAGTTAATTGAATGTTAAATTAGTTACATTAAAGATTATGTATAAGATTAAATTTTTATGCAAAGTTCAGGTTTCAAATTTGACATTTAACCAAAATTATAATATCAATTGTTTGGTACAGATTGATTTTTAAAGAAATATAGCAGATTATCTAATTGGTTTCATACCTCTAACTTTTCATGGATTTGAATAAATTCCATGCTTACAGAGGGAAAAACAAAAAGAAAAAAAGAAAGAAAAAAGAAAATATAATATAGGTTTTGAAATGCGGTTGACTTCGCACATGATTTTGTCCTACAGGATCGTCAATATGTGTTGAAAACTCAGTCAAGATAATAGTATTCAAGAATCAAGATATTATTTTTTAGTATACTCATCAAATCGTAAAAGTGCTTTGGTTCAAATAATGAAATTGATATGATAGACAGTGGCCATGGATGGATATGTATTTAAATTAGCAAGTTCGATTAGTGGAGTGTTAGGTGTGTATTTCTAATTTTCTCCTTCTTATGAAATTTAATAAATAAATAGGTTGGAAGCTGTGTTGGCTTCATTTAGACTTCTGTAGTAAGTATTGAAGGTTGATTTTTCACCGATTCCTCAATAAGATGGTTCCTATTTTGTTTACTTTCTGAAAGAACATCCGAATGTGTAAAGAAAGCATAGAGAAGAATTAAAAAAAAAAAAAAAATTCCTTTTCGTGGAGGTACACCAAGGCCATACGCAAATTCTATCACTGAAATAGCCTAAAATTTAAACTATTAAATTAATTTGTGTGTTTATATATACATATATTTGTTTGTTGATTTCATGATTTTAATTGATATAGTTAAGTTATAATAATTTGATTTGATGACAGGGCAATTTATTAGTATTTCAATGTGTAAAGAACTAAATCATATGTGTTGAATTGAATTAAATCATGTTATAAGATATGTGTATTATTTGATGCAATGAAATCAACATTCCTTTTCTTTAACTATAGCTTAAAGCCCGTTTTAATTAGCAAACCAAGCCCATACACACATGGCCCAAAGCCCATATTCAAACACCTTCTATAGACTTTTAAAATGCCTCGAAAGTCAAAGAAGAAATAAAAATATCAACATTTCAAAACAGTTCCAAACCATCATATCTCTCTCTCCCACTCCATCATCTTTCCAAATACAAACAAGCTCAAATTTATCCCCTTAATCTCTTCTAAACTTTATCCCCACAAGATTCTAAGTAAAGAATCAAGATAAGGAACAAGTAAGAGTAAGATTTTAGCCAAGGAAGTAGAAAAGAGAAGCTTAATTGATCCTAGAAGTTATAAAGGTAAGTAAAGTGGATTTCTTACATGTTTTATTTAATTATAGTTTTTAGTTGATGTTGATTTTAACCATGAGTAGAACTTTGATGCTTTAGACAAATTAATGGTATGTTAACATGTATGTTGATCTAGATATGTAAATAGACATACGTACTATAGGTGTTTGAAGAAATGAATTTTGAGTTTATGATGAATCGATGTGTGCATTGATGTTGTTAGTAATAAATGAGTAGGACTTTACCAATTAGGTTGATAATAGAGTTCAACAAGCATGAATGATGAATTTATGCTTCTAGGTTAAGATTGTTGTACATATATGTAAAATGAACATATAAGTACAAGTAACCTTGATGATATTTGATATTGTGTTTATAAGTTAGTCCTAACATGTTTTTATAAATAAATAAGATCTTAATAAGGAGTTAGAAGATATAAGACTTCAAAAATTTTGAATTAAGTATCAAATGATCAATATCCTATTCATCACGAGCGTGTTTGAGCCTGTTACATCAAACCATATTTTCCTGATGCATACAGTGGTGTTGTGGCCTGTGATCTCCTCTAAGTGGTTTCTAAAATGTGAAACAGCCTTGATCATGGAAGTTATAAAAGCCGTTATCTCCTCTATATGGGTTTTAAAGCTTGATACGACCATTAAATAGGGTATGATATCTTCAGGAACTTTTTAGAAATTTTTTAACAAGACAAATTATAGGCATATTCATTAAAACGGATTACATTATGGCCGTGATAGGAGGCATTATATCCTATTACGGGCGTGACAAGCCTAATACTATGCATCATGGCCCTTGTCTTGAGCGTGACAAATCCTTTAGTACTATTCATATAAAAAATATATAAATAAATAAATGAACAATAAAAATAGATGAATGAATAGTGGAATGTGGTGTGTACATTTGTATCTATATGAAGATGAGACAATGAGGTGATGTGAAATTTACTCAAATTTAATGAATGTCTAATCACTTAATATTTCATTGTGGATTGACATGTTTCATATGAAATGATTTTCTTTGACAGATTCTTATACCTAGTTAGGTTTGAATACAGGTTTTTTATCTGATAAATCCAATTATACAGGTATACAGTAACTTGTTTGTTGAATGCGAGGTTAGCATTATCTAATCAATTTTATTAAAGATTGACTTAAAGACTTGTTTGAATTGTTTGTACGTGTGCGGTCGAATCCAGTTTAGGGAGCGACAACCTTGTTAACAAGGTTGACATTGTATTTTAGGCACTTAGTCTTCCCCTGTCATGATGTAATAACTTTTATAAGTGGCTTAGTGGGTAATTGATAGCAGGAACAATATTGGTGTAACATTTACTTATTCTTAAGAGAAAATAGTATGATTTAGTTTACGTTTACGAGGACGATTGAACTAGGTAATGTTATGGATTAAGTTAAGTAAAGTTGAGTAACGACTATGAATCCTAGATGAGATTATTATTTATAAAGTTGTGTTAGAAATATAAGTATTCGGGCTACTTATATCAACCTCCTAAGCAGCTAATGTTAGTCAGGACCCTAGATCCCTAAAGATTGCGATTAGAGTTTGAATACTTTAGTGTTGAAATGTTTTGCTTAAACAAAGATAAATAATTCTATTGTTTCTTGCATCCCATTAGTTAGGATTGTGTGTCATCTTGTATTTTTTTGTATTGTTGTTTACTGGGCCTCTAGCTTACTTTTCCCTCTACAAACTATAAGTGATAACGATGATCAATACTATGATGACTTAGGTTATTGTACGAATTGGGAGGCTTTTCTTGATGAATGAGATGATTAGGATGTCGGACTACTCCATAATGGTTTTTTTTTGGAAGAAGAAGAAGAAGACTTGTATATGACTTTATTTGTGAAGTGTAATAGTATAGACTACAAATTTTTCATAAGCCTATGTTTTGTCATGTAAAATACCTAAGTTTTTCCTATTATGTACATTATGAGTTTGGTTTGTATAATGATACTATTTTAAATGTTTATATAAAGTTATCTACTCTTAAATGAGTAGTGTTTGTAAAGTTTTGTGTAATGACAGGTTGATCAACCAATGAGCATAAACTCCTCCTTTTCGGACAATCTTACATATAATATTTTCATTTATTATACGTGGTTAGGGACTTGGCATGTAAAGTTTTAATATAGTACATATCAGGTCTTTACAATGACATACATATCCAAAATTATATAAGTGGTATTAGTTAATATATATTAGAATCATTTATAAATATACATATTATTTTTTAATAGAATTATATTGCGTTTTATATATATGAAATATACCCATGAATTTGTCTAAAACTTAAATTGGTGGGAGAATTCTTCGTGATCTTATTTCATGATTGTTTTATTGGCAAAGCTAAAAAAAATGTATATATCATTTTAATATAAGTTATTAATAATTAATCATTGAAACTTGAATAAGCCACAATAATTTTTATAACAATTCCTACTCATTCTTTGTGCAATAAGATAGAAATTATTGTAATATGGACAGTGCAATTAATGTTTATGAAGCACTAAAAAATCAATTTATGGCAATTTATTTCGTTAAATATATATTATTACAATAGATGATCTAATGTTATTAGTTATTATGAAAAAAAAACTTAAAAGAAAAAACTAAATGTCCCTCAAATAATAAATACATCATGAAGGAATATCCACCATGACTTGGGTGGATTACTTCTAGTTAAGATACCAAAAAAAATATAAAAAAAATCTGTTACGAGGACAAGGATTCAATTTCAAAACCAAGTAAAGTTTTATAATTATTTTTCTAATTTTATGTTTGCTAATTTTCCTTTTCCTTTTGTTGTCCTCAATATCATTTAATATCCTTTTCCTTTTGAATACTCACCAATTGGTTGAATTTTGTCCATTTAAGAGAAATTCAAGTATCAATTGTATCGGACAAATTGACTTCTAAAAAAGATATTGACCTAACTAATTGGTTTTACGCATCTAACTTTTCATTCGATTCAATGAAATCCATTTTTACAGAGGGAAAATTGAAAGGAAAAAGAAAATGTATTGTGGATTTTGAAAATGTTCGAGACATTTCTTTAGCATCCCCGATAGATCCTAAATAAAAGTGCTTTGGTCCAAATCAATGAAAGTGATGTGATTGAACGTGGACGTGGATGGATATGTATTTAATTTTTTGTTGGGAAAGTGGAGTGTTAAGTGCTCAATTGTAAATTTCCATTTCTCTTCCCTATGGAATTTAATACATGTATAGGTTAAAAAGCTGTTGACTCGTTTTGACTTCCGACTCCTCCGTTAGACAATCCCATTGATCTTTCCTGGCAATTTGGCAGATGACTCATAAGTCGGACAAGGATGACATGACTATAAAAAAATCTGACAAGTAAGAGTTCACACTCACATCACTAATAATGTTAAATCTGTTTTATTCCATTCATAGATGTGTTTAATTTCACATCCACCACTCAAATCATAAATATATTTTGATCTGTTAGTTTACATAAATAATTATTTATTTCTTATTATTTTATATAAAATTATTTTAAAGTATTTATTTAAAAAGAATAGTAATTTATAGTAAATTACTATTATATAAAACGATGAATAATAATTCTGATATTCATACTCATATATCATCACTAAATCTTTAAAATATTAACTTAAAATTATCTTTTCTCTATAATAAAAATAAGGCATATTATAAATATTTATTTTTGTTATAGTAATTATTTTTTTATTTTTTACATTAAGTGAATATTATAGTAATTACCATCTTATTATATTCATGTTGAATTGGAATTCAACTTCTCTCGCGAAATCTTATTGGTATAAAATTATTAATTTAATAGCAAAATAATCAAATAAATTAATAAAAAAAAATATAAAATCAAAAAACGCAAAAAAGAAGAAGGTAAAAGAATTAAACCCAAAGGCTGGTAGCTGGTGAACGCGTGAAGAGGTGTTGAAGAAGATGAGAGGTGACACAAACCTCTCCATTGGCCAGGTCAAATAAACAAGACCAGAACCCCTCTCTCCTATCACATAAACATACAAAAACACTAATTGCTTGTGTAAATTTGATGTTCTGTTTTCATATATAGTATCGCATGTAGTTTCATAATCCTATTTGGCACACTTTCGATGTTATTGCAAAAAATGAATTTTCCTTATTTTTATATCTCCTCTCGATGCATCTACGGTGACAAATTTAAAAAAAAAAAAAAAAAAGGCTTTATAAAGATATATTTTCTTTGTTTGATGTTAATCGCAAATCTCCTTGGCTGTTCCCAATCCCCCATATCTAATGCACAAGAATTCTAGGGAGGGTGTACTTGGAGTTTGGACCATCATTTAGTGAGTATGATGTTGAGTAAATCGAACATCGTCTGGATCAAAGATTCTACTTAAAAGAAGACATCAATAAATGATGTCACAAGTTATTCGAACTTTTTTTTAATGATTTTTTTAATTTTGTTTTCAAACTTATATTTATATATTAATTTATTTGATTATTTTGTTGGTAAATTAATAATTTTAGACCAATAAGATTTCACTCAAAAGTTAATAAAAAAATTAACGGGATTAATAAATCCAATTTTATTAACTTTTGAAAACCTAGGAACTTAAACAAAAAAAAATTAGGTTTAGAACTCAAATAGATTAACATTTTTTTTTTTTTTTTACTAACATTGAAACTTTGAGAACTAAAAATATACATTTTTTTCCAATAAACTTTAATATGTTTGAGATGACAAGGATAGTCTATGAGGGCCATTTCATCTTTTGGGGGCTATTTAATAATTTATAAAAGTTTAATAAGGCAATATGCAACATTTAAAAATATAGAGGAGGTTATTCATATGAAAATCAAAATTTATGAGAGTAACTTGCATTTTGTCCTTAAGTTTATATCCCACTATGAACTTACTCACTCTCTTTCTCTTCTCCAACCCATTATTGCCACTCTTCCTAAGATCTTGCTAATTGTTAGTGTTCTTTCTCTAATTATTGTCATAGTCCACTTTGACTTGAGTTCCAATTAGAGTAGTACTTACATTCGTTAATTTCCTCATACATTCTAATTTTAGATATGCAAAAAGATGTGTGTGTGTGTTTGAGAGAGAGGGAGAGAATAGGGGTGTATGTTTGCGGGTGCGCACATGTGTGTTGTGAGAGATTGTGAGTGTGTGTGGAAGCAATTTCACTTTATTTTTGTATAGTAACTCCATTGTGAAAATATTTATACAAGCATTTTACATTTATAAAACCATTAATATTGTTTATAATACCCAATTAGATGCATAAATTGACTTCCAAGATGGGTAACCACATGAGAAGCAGCTAGATCAAAAACAAAACATGAGGCACATCAAGCTAAATCAGACTATGCCTTAATGTGCAAGATTTAGTCATCACAAATGGTGGGTATGGCAAGGAAATGAAAGCCATATATGGCAAAGTGCCATGGGTTGCATGGAGCATCTTGTAACCCTATGAAGAAGCACCTCTTTTAGTGTACTTTGAATAAATGTAATAAGGGATAATAACAAAAACGCTATATGAGCTTTCATAAAAAGAACAACTAGGTACTTGAAGTTGAGTTTAATCAATTGGTATCTAAACAAAGTTTTTGTTGATTTTTTTCATAATTAATGTTTGGTTTTAACAATTTCAGTACATGAACAAACTTTTCATAGATTCTTTTCATACTTCATTTCTTGTTTCAAGTATAAAAAAGAAGTCAATAAAAACTTTATTCAAGTACCAAATTATTCAAAACCAAACTTTAAGTACTTAATTTTCTTTTTGTAAAAGTTCAGGTACCATTTTCATCATTAACTCAATGTAATAATATTGATAAGGACACTACTGCTTATATAAAATGTATGGGAACTATGAATTCTAAGACATCTTTTAGTATAATAACTTAGAGTTCATAACTTTGATTGGAGGAGAACATTTTCAAGATAAGTAAACAAATGTGAAACAACTGAATCAGTAACAAAGCCATAAGGTATACCATGTCAAAATAGAAAATTCCTTCGTTTGCAGAGTTTTTATCATTTAAAACAATCCAACTTGTAACCATCAAAATTAAGTCCATGTGTTAGCAGAATTTTGGAGTTTCACAGTTTTGGGTTATATTACTGTGTGCACATTAAATTTGTCATAACTTTGCTTGTCTTTGTTGGAATAACACTTTATGATTAATTGATTATGGATGGTAATCCAAGTACTAAGCTTTCTGGACTAAACATTTAATATAATTTTAAGAAGTTGATGAATAATGGATCACTAATTAACTATACCTTATCTGTAGCTGGAAGAAACTAAGAAACGACTTGCTTGAGCTTTTTGTCTTTCTATTGATGGAGCCCAATAAGTCATATGCTCTCCAGCTAATTAGTTGTAGTAACGGCATATGCATACTTTGATTTTAAAAAACTCCAGTATTTCTATCTTTCTAGATGGCAATGAAATGTTTAGAAATAAATATGATTTCAAAAATTGTATTGTATCATTAATTGAAATGGGATAAGGGTGTTTGAATTTAATATTTTTCATTTGAGAGAGTAAATCTAATACCATTAAACCACAAGACCATTGACTTCAAGATATCAATTATGAGTATGAATATTGTAACAAAATTCTATAATGTCATCTTTGCTTGCAGGTAGAGGAAGCAAAGAAGATCTTATCTTTTGCACCCCCAACTTCAATTAAATATCTCTAAATTAAGGATGAATATTGCTATCTCGATAATTGTGTCTCTATCTTATCGCACTAAATGAACATTTATCATATATTAAATAAATTTAATAAAATAAAAAACCCTTACGATGAAACAAATAATTATTATCATTTTATAAATATATGGCAAGTGTTTATTTACCGGAATATGATAGAACCAGTACTTATGGGACAACAAATTTCCATTTCCGAATCAAAAACCAGATGTATGGTCATATTAGGGAACATAAAGTTCCCGCAATTGTGTAGTAGGTGAAGGTTTTGGTCTACTAACTTTATATATTCCCGGATTAATGGGATAAAAAAAATTAATGTATCCTGTAATACCTTAATCTATAAAAAGAATCATAAAACCACTCACACTCTCTCTTTATCTTTGGTCTTTTTCTTGGGAAAGTTATCGATATTCAACGATGATCATGGAATGCCTCCAAGATATTAAGAGTTATATATGTTCCGGTTTCAAATTTAGAAAACATATGCTCAGTTGAGAGCGTGTAAAATTAGATTTCTTACTTTATTCTCTCCATCCTCTATCTAGTCAAGAATTTATGCAGGAATGCACTCGGCTGAGTGGATTCTCAACTCGTTCGTCTTACTAAAAACTCAATAAGATAATGGGTTGGATTTGAGTAATAATATTATCATCTTATAGAATTTCGGAGTAGGTCACGGGTCATAATAATGACTTGATAGAAAACCTGACTCATCAAATCTAATATAAGTTAAAATAAAATAACAAAGTAAAATTTTAATTTTATAAAAAAAAAAATTATACAGACATGTATGTGTGTGTATAAGTGGTTCTTTCGTTTATTTATTTATTTTTATAAAGTTTTTGTGGTTGGTTCAGTCATCACTGATGAAGATCAACTTTCATTAATAATATTAGACACCAATTAACATTTTTCGACTGTGGTTCACTCTGCTTTGAACAATCCAGAACCTAATCAAAAGCATTATGGAATTTAAAGAACGTTACATCACAACCTAATTAGATATTTTATAGGAAAAAAAATTAGAGTCTTATATGACCCGTTTCAAACTCATTGACTCCAGCCCTAGATATAGCATAGTATATACATTAGAACTTCCTTGTCTTCATTTTAATCAGAAAGGATTTTTGATGTTTTTGAATCTGTTATAATAGAATCTCTTTCACACTCCACCTAAAGAATCTTAAAGTTCGAGATTATTTGTAAGAAATTCCAGCTCTTTGTATGCGTCAATGAAAATTTAATTAGACGCATAATGAAGAAACGAAATTAATAATATGATTCTGCCTTGAAGTTTAATTCCTTAAGCCATTATTATCCCCAGAAATTGAGAGCTGTAAAATTGCATTCTTTACTCATGCAAAAATTAACCTTCTAAGAATATATCTTAAGCTTGTAAATAATATAAATAACTCTCATAATTTTCAATAAATTAATAATAACTTGAAAATATTATATCTAACTTCCTTCACTTTAATCTTAATTCCATAACATCCCTTAAGACTTATCAAAATGTACTTTAATATTTAATATAATTGGATCTCAATCCTTTTTTTAGCTGAAAAAACAAACTTTCTTTATATTACCATCTCTCAAAATTTGCAGGTTTACTAGCTATATTTAAAAGTTGAAGATCCTATTATATTAAAGTTATTTGTAATTTTTGTCCATCTTTGTTCTTGTAATCCTATTACATATTTTTGTTAACATTTATAATAAATTAGACTGAATAGAATTCTTAACTATGGAAATAACAAAACCTCATGATAATATTCATTCGAAGTCATGTGATGGTCATCACTATTATTGTCGTGAGGCAACTATATGCTTTAGGCAGACAAGGTTTCTATTTTATCATAGTTTGTCGTTTCTTCATCAATATTCAATAATTAATTATATCTACATTAATTTCTTGGCAATTAATCATATCTACATTTTTTTTCTTGTTGGGGATCTAATCATATCTACATTTACACCATGCCGGCACTCGCTTAATTTATTAGAAGATCAAAATGAAACAAACATTTCAAAAGAGGGCATGTTTTTTGGTCCAGGAATCTTTATTAATTTTCTTTTGACTATCATTTTGTTGCCTTCTGTCCAAAGTAAATAATGGAGGCGTACGTTACGCAAGAAAATAAAATCGTCAGGCTACGTGCTCATGACATAAGGGGGAAAAAATACAAGTAGTTTTATTTCGATAGATAAAGGGGGATGAAAGTGGTAAAAGGGTTGGTAATATCGATACATATACGAAGGGTTGTTAAAATCATAATTTTATTGTATGTACTGAAATATATAAAATTTAATAAAATCATATAAAATTATATAAAATAGATAAAATTATAAATATATAGAATCGTATATTTAAATTTATAATTTTATCAATTATCTAATTAAGTAATTTTGCATTTATATTCATTAAAAATATATATAAATTCATAAACTTATAGAATCATAAATTTATCTCCTGATTTTGATAACAATACATAGAGATATATATTTAATTTATTTAAATACCATACTTAAGGATAAGATAGTAATTTTATTTAAGATTTCTCTCATTTCCCTCCCAATTGGAAAGAGAGACTTTCATCGAAATGCTTTCTCGCTTAATTCTATATGTACACCCATGAGATTGCTTGGGAAAATAAATTAAAATTTTGCGGTAATTACCAAGCAATAAGCTATACATACATATATATACGCCATCCAAAAGTTATTTTGTTTCATTCCGCTTGCTACAACACGTTTTTCTATAGTTAATTTTCAATTTATTTAAATAATATGCGTATATTAAATCATTTAAAACATTAGAATTATCTTGCATTTAAACATTATAGATGTAGGGGGAACCAGGTAATCAAGCATGTGTAAGGATTAAAAAATTAAAATGATTTCTGCCGGCTATATTTTTTAATCTCCATATTATCTCCCCACTAAAATTATTCAAATAAAAAAAAATAAATAAAGTAGGTAACGCGGCAAGAGCATAATTTCTATGGGTGGGGAGCGGGCATTCAAGGGATGGGATTGGACTTCCCTTGATGAAACCACACCCACCAAATTATACGGATAAAGCTTAACGTAAAGTTGATCACTAGCTTTCGATAATGGCCGCACAGTGTAGTGTTGCTTCTTCATTTCCTTTTTTTTTTTTATTTTTGGCCCTTTTGATTTGAATAGTTGCTTACTTAGAAATCTTGATTATTCAATGGAGACATTATGATTAGTATTTTTTTTTTCCTCTTTCCGAAATGGACACGCTGTTGAAACTTAAAATGTGTGTCTTTAATTTACATGATATTCAAGTGTTGGAGCTGATATGAATAATAAAAAATAAAAAAAGGCATACACTGATGATAACCTTCTCGCATAGATTTTATTCTAATTTTAAGTTATTTGGCGATATATGATTTTATTATCATCCTTTATTTTATTAGATTGAGTTTCTTAGGTTTTTAAGATAACAAATCTTTTATTTTCAAATTTCCTTAATACTTTATTCTTTAAAAAAAATATTCTATAACCATATAGATAAGGTACCGTAGGGCTTTCTTTTCACTATCATCCATATATTTTCCAAAGAAATTTGGTACGCTACACTACCCTGACAAGCCTTTATATGTACCAACAACCAACACTTGTCAAGTTCTCTCTATCACTTAGGTTGATGAGCCCTCAACATTGACTGAAGTGCTCACGTCACTCTATAAACTTGACCCTATTCCTTCATTGCATTACCGGTGACTCTACCACTCAAATATGAGAGAAAGGTAGAGTATTGTCTGAGCTCGACATCATTGAAATCTTAGGCAGGCAGAGATACTAAAAATGGTGCTAAAGACCTAAGATGACAATTCTCTTAATGAAGTATGGAATTGCTATAGAAAAGTCTCTATGAAGCATTGATATTTACAAAGGAGTGAGGGGAGACGTGAAGACCCAAATCCCTCAGGACGTCTAAGCAAACCTCAAGACTCTAACATCACAACCAACAATCGCAGCCTTCAAATCCCTACGGTTAATAATTATTGAGACCTTTCAAATTATCAATGCCTTTTGAGAAAACCACACGATTTCAGCTATAGTGAAACATGCTAAGTAAGATATGTCAAGAAAACCTAGCAAAAAGTTAAATGGTCCCCACCAAGCACTTGTGACATAAGGGATGTAGCTCGAATGAAAAAAGCAGCTCGCCCAAAATGAGCAACAACCACCTCGAGCCATCGACCTCGTAGACTATGCACTCTCTTTGCTCTTCCATAATGAGAGTAAGCGGACAAATGTTGATAGTGGAATGTAGTTGTCAATCTACTTGACCCAATTGGGCTTCAAAGCACAAAAATGCTAACGGGCCCAAAGAGAGGTTGTTGCCAATGACACCCTCACCTCTCTAAATAGCAAGAAGACCTAGTGTCCCATTGGGAGAGATAATGCGAGGTCACCTTAGGGATCCTCACCTCAAAAAGGCTAGCTGAGCTTACTAGTTCAGCTAACTTGCAAGCTCAACCTTACGATCTCATAATCTTTGAACAAAGAGAGTGCTCTAGTTACACTCTGTAATGGGGGTAGGGACACAATCAATTCGGCCACACTCCGAGAAGCACAACTCCTCAACTTGAGTATCCCTGTCACCTAGAGTACGAGGTCAGCTATTGAGAAGAAACCTATCTTGATATTACCCTAAACACTATAAAGACCTCTTTTGCCTTAGAGGAAAGGGAGGACATTTTCTTATCATGTCAAAAACATATTACTCTTACCTAAAGACTGGCTTAAGTATCGGAGTGATCGCGCCGAGCAACCCCCGGCACACTCTTTAATCACTTTTTCTATGTTTGCAAGAATCATCTCTATGGGCGGAAATTAGCTCTTGCAACACCTATTATTCCATACAATGAAGTAAAAAAGTCATAAATGTATGCTTGTAAGTCTATTAAAATTTAGGATACTTATTCCTTATTCAAAATATAATAATGCCAATTTAAGCAATCATATACTTCATTAGTGGACTTTCTTCTACCTCTATCAACACTAATAAGTGTTAATCTACTAATCTTGTCCTCTCTGTATCGTATAATCATGCGGGTTATATGGGTTAGCTTAATAGATAAAGATTAAAAGATACCTATAAGATTATAATAAAAATTTCTTATTTATCATTAATGTTTCACTTTCTTATTCTTTTACTTTAGTTTTTTTTTCCCTAGTACATTACTTATATAATTATGTACTATTACTATTTTTTTTAACTTTCATGAGTTCTACTCGCATTTCTTTTTCTTTTTTAAGAAAAATCCTATCAACCAACCCGATCTGCAACAAATGGCTTTAAATTTTTAGCATAAATCATCATTTTCTTTTTGGGACTAAACTAGTTAGCCTACATGATCCATTTTGCTTATATAGTTTTAACCACCACTATCCTATTGCAGTACACTTTTAATAGTGTTATGGTGGCAGCGATATCGATATAGTGGTGCAACCATTGTGGATAGTAATAAATGAAAAAATATATAACTAAAATAAATTTATAATAACATTAAAAATTTTATAGTAGTATATAATTATATATAACAAAAAATATAACATTTTTCATAAAAGATTTTATAATGTATTGGGCAGTCAGCACATCAAAACATTACATAAAATTTCTATTACAATAGTGCATATTTCGTTATTTATTATTATTTTTAATTAATTAATTAATATTTTTTATACATAACAAGTGCCTTTTTAGGCGGACCGTTATGGACATGCGTATGCTTTGTTTGGAACACCCGAAATCATGGGAAAGGAAAAGAATTAGAGAAAAATGAGATGAAATGTTTGTATTTGAGTATGTTCAGTCAATGAAAAACGAAGTGATTCGAAGAGAAATCAAAGGAAAAATAGGTTGTGTATATTTTTTTCTAAGAATGAGATGAAAGAAAGAGAAATTAAGAAAAAATGATAAAAATGACTTAAATATTTTTATTTTTTTTCTTTAATTAATATTTTATAAAATTAATTTTATTAATAACTAACTTTATTTTTCTTTTTTTTTTCTTTTATCATTTACCAAATATGAGCCAAATATTTTACTTATTTTTACTTCCTTTGATTTCCTATCTAGAAAGCTAGCGAAACACGGTAGTAAACTTGCCGTGGTTCATTCAAGCCTGTGAAGCTGAGTTTATTGACAAATATTATTCCATCCAAATAGCTAGGGCCAAGGGGAAGACGAGTAAGGACAAGTACGACTGCACAGCATGGATGGGACATCAAGGGTCAGCATTTATTTAATTTTTCCACCCGGATAATAAATGCCGTGTGTTCTGGTCATCGATGAATAGACTTTACAATTGATGTTAATTTTAATTTAGTTTTTTAAAAGAAGAAGAAGACATGCACAGTACAGTATCATAAATAACGCATAAAATGATACTGAACAGAATAAATTTAGGTTATCAACAAAATGGTAGCTGAAATTTTATAAAAAGAATAATTAAGTATTTAAAATTTGATTTAAATATATTTAAACAAATTTTTATTAATTTTTATATTTGAAATTTGATTTTTGATATCATCAAATATAATGAATAAAATTTAAATTTTTATTTACTCCTATAAAGAGAGTTTTGTCTAATCTTAAATATATTTTGAAAATCATAGTATAATAATCTTTGTACAATCTAATATCATAAAAAAATTATGTGGTCAAATGCTACCTATATATTTTTCAAGTTTATTTATATCTGAAGATATATGTGTATAATTGCGTAATTTTTAAATATACTTCATTATATTTATATTTACTCGGCGTACCTAATAGGAGACTTATCCAACCACGTAGTTTGGACTTTTAGAATATAGCACCCTAGAGTTAGGATTTTTATATCGACCATCTGGGGTATTATTTTTTGCATTTTTAGTTTAAGTCCTAACATTTTACCATTTTTTTATTCATAAAAAAGAGAAATTAATAAAAATAAAAAGGAGAAATACATCAAATAAGAAGAAATGACTCGCATATTTTATTTATTAGGTTTGAATATTTTGTTATACTTGTCTTTTTATCTTTTTTTTTTTTTTAAATTTTTATATTTTATGACATTTCTAAAGAACAAAATGCAGTCATACAAGGACATGAAAAGCAATTATGGTTTAAATGCTTATTTTCAATAAATAGAGAAGCTAAGAGTATGTTAAGTAAAAATAAACTTATGTATTTATTATTTATCCATATATTTATTTATTTATTTTTAATGAGTGAATATGGCTATTTTCTCATCATTTTTTTTTTCAATCATGAAGCTTTTTATATATGCGTTAAATTCCTAAACCTTTTGGCACTAAAATGAGTCTCCAACCTTTTTAAGAGTACCCTTAAATTCTAAACTGTTTTAAAGAACGTAAATAACTTAATAATTAAAAGAGAAAAAAAAACCATTTTCAAAACTCATTAAAGAGTTTACGGCTTTATTTTTTAAAGCATTTTTCATATCAGCGAATAGCCTTATTTTTTAATAAGCATTGCTACTAGATTTATAGCCTAAAAGCATTAGTTTTTGAGGTTGATTCACTCATATTCAAATATGTTCAACGTTGTAATAATAAAAAAAAGGAAAAAAAAAGAAAAAAGGGTTTTTGAGATTCAATTCAAGTATGCTTTTATAAAAAAATTTATAGCGATTGATAAAATTTAACATTTTAGTGTTTCGTTGGATTCAAAAAAAGTTTCTTATAACAAAAAAAAAAACAAAAGAATTCCTCGCAAAATTTTCTCAACAGTTTAGGATCTGTTTTAATGCTCTATTAATTTAATTTGTGTGTATAATCTACATATTAAAATAGATATAAAACTAACGTGAACGAACGAACCAGCCTTAATGCATAAATCCCTCGACAAAAGCTTCGCGAAACAAAGCTAGCTCTGTCGTACTGTCCCCACCTTTTCTATTAGTTGGTGGCCTACATTACACAAATAATGTTACATTAACATAAATATGTAAATACCCTTAAGTTAAATCCATTGACTTTGACTGTACTTTACGGATACCATATCAACAAGTTTCGAAAATGATAATGGGGAAGACAATCCGGACATGGTAAATGGCGCGGTTGAAAATAACCTTCTTGTTATCAGTGCCAACATGATTACACCAATCCAACGGAGAACTGATTTATTTAACAAATATTTTTAATTCAAATTTAAATAATATTTATTTTCAAATTTGATTTGAATCAAATTAATATTTATACTTGATTTGAGCTTAAGAGCTCGATAAAATTATGAAACTAGAGCTTGACTTGATTAACCACTGGAGTAGATTGAACTCGAGCTCGATTCAATTATTTTCAAATTGAACTCGGATAAACATTGAACCAAGCTAAGCTCAAGTGGTTTATAAATTGTTTTGGTTCATTTGCATCCTTAGTTGCGACTAAGTTATTTCAACATCTTAATTTGAATTACTTGTAAATTTCATTAAGTGTGAAATAAATATTATGTTTGATATCTAAATTTTACTCACTCCCACAATTAATTACATGACATTTAAAATTATTACTACCTAAAAATTATTATTATTTTTATCATTAATTACTTGAATTTTACCATTTTTTTAATTAACTACTCATATTGAATTAATTTTTTTTTTTGGCTAAATAATTTAACCTAGTCAATCTCAGACTCAATTAAATAACATGTTGAATTATTTTTAAATTTAAGCTAGTAAACATTTGAAAAGATTAATAAATTGGGATATTAGTTATTTTGGCAAAATCATTTCTGACCAAAAAAATGAATTAATAAGATTTGCCGTTTTCAAATCTTAAAATTTAGGGTATGTTTGGATGATCTGTATTTTATCTGTATTTATATTTTTTTAAAATTAATATGTGTAAATATGTTTGATTTGTATCTATATTTTATCTATACTTGATCTATTAAATCTTTTGATGCGAATTATTAATTTTTTTATTTATATCTATTTTTTGATAAATATTTTATTAAAAAATTTTAAAAAATATTTATATCTATAAAAAAAAGTTAAACAAACAGATGATAAGTATTGATAGAAGGACGAAGGTGGAGCAATTTGATAGGAAGTAATAAAAAGTTACTTCTCCTAACATGAATAATAATTGAAACACACCACGTGAATAAACTTTTAATCAATTCTTGTCTGCTTTGACTTTACTAAACCTTTTTAAGTCTGCTCTGTAATTTGAGTCTCCCCAGCACTCTTCCTCTCAGAGACTAAACTTCCCCTTCTCTCTCTCTCTCTCTCTCTTTCTTTCTATGGAGAAAGATGCTACCTGTATGTTCTTATTCACTACCCCTTTGAGTTTCATGTAGTCGACCCCAAAAGAATCCATTTTTGTCCATGCAGTTGAGATTTTCACATCTTCAACAGTAAAGGTCAGTCATTTTGAGTTAACTTGCACTTCCTTTTGCTGTCCTCTTTCTTTTCTAGCTTCCATTAGAGACCTAGAGTGCTAAGCCTAGCAAGCTCAGTCCTTTGATTGTCCATCAAAATCTTCTTGTAGAGAGAAAGAGTGATTTTTAGGTTGTCTGTTGTTTCATTTCAATTGTACATTGATTTAATGAAGGATTGTTACTTGTAGTAATTTAGTACTAGGATGTAGGATTTGTAGAAAAGGAAGAAAAAACGATCCTTAATGCTCGAAAAACACGAAATTCTCAACCGTGGATCAAACTTATATTGCGAAAACTCAGGTTTTTGAGAACATTTGAACCAAAATTTTTGCTTACTGGTCATTTTATTCGGTCTAGACATTAAGTTTCTCTTTGTTCTTTATCCTTTTCCCAAAAAAGAATGGAAATTTCAATCTAAAGAACACCAAAACATACAATTTTCCACTCCAGATCGTTTTCGGGTAGCAAAATTTAGGTTCTGGCAACTGTAGAAGCTAAATTGTTGTCCACTGGCCATTTTCAATTCGTATAGATTTAAGGGTATCTTTGATTTTGGTACTAGAATGGAGATTAATCACCTGTTGCCAGTTGTTAGAAACTTCTGTCTGTCCCTTCTTGCTCTTTCCATCGCTTGCTTGGCTAGTTCTCCACATATTGGCGAAATTCGACCTGGATTCCAGGCTTCTCAGACGCAATTTGTTGATCACAGCGGGCGGTTCTTGGTATCGAACAATTCGGCTTTTTCTCTAGGATTCTACACCGGGGTAGATGTCACAACTTTTGTTCTGAATATAATTCATGTCAATAGTACAAAAGCAGTTTGGACTGCTAATCGGAACCACTTAGTTGAGGATTCTGATAAGTTTACATTTGGAAGTGATGGGAATGTGTACTTGGAGTATGGGAATCAAGTTGTTTGGTCAACAAATACGTCGGGGAAATCAGTTACTGCATTGGAGCTTCAAAATTCAGGAAATTTGGTACTACTTGGGGACAATAAGGATGTTCTCTGGCAAAGCTTTTCTAGTCCAACAGATACACTTTTGTCCGGCCAAGAATTCGTCCAAGGAATGCAACTCAAAAGCTTTCCTAAGAATAATATCTCTATGTGCCTTGAAATCAAGTCTGGCGATTTGGTACTACATGCCGGTTACGAGACTCCTCAAATTTATTGGTCTGCTTCCACAGATGGCCGTTTTGATAATACCACAGTTATTAGTGGGAGGGTTCACTCTGTCTCCCTGGTATCCAATTCGTGGAGCATCTATGATGAAAGTAAGGCCTTAATTGGGCAGTTTAACTTCTCTGAAAATTCTGATCCAGATGCATTATGGGCTGCGATTTTAGGATCCGACGGAACTATCAAATTCGCTAATCTTCAGAAGGGAAAATATGCAACTACAGAGGCCGTTGTGATACCACAAAACCCGTGCAGCGTCCCTGAGCCCTGTGACCCATATAAAATTTGCTATTTCTCAAGCTGGTGCCAGTGTCCCCCACGTCTCGAATCTTATTTCAATTGCTGGCCTCCTACTGAATTACAATGTCATGGATCTCATAGTTCAAGTGAGCTTTTATATGTTGGTGAAAATCTTGATTATTTTGCTCTTCGGTTTGTTGCTCCCTCTTTGAAGTCCAACTTAAATGCTTGCATGGACGCTTGTCAAAACAACTGCTCTTGCAAGGTGGTCTTCTTTAATGGAAGTTCGGGGAATTGCTTCATGTTTGACCAAATAGGAAGCTTTTCACGGTCTGATCAGGGTACTGTTGGTTATGTTTCATACATGAAGGTATCAAGTCTTGTGAGCAACAAGAGAAAAGGCTCAGAGAAGCATACCATATTGATTGTTTTCATCGTGGTTGCAACATTTGGAGTCTTGGTTGGTCTAATTTATGGGGGATTGTGGTACCACCGGAAGAAGAGCAAAATGCTAGACTATTCTCAAGAGACTCTAGAGGAGGATAATTTCTTAGACAGCCTTTCGGGTACGCCTGTTCGCTTCAGCTATAATGATCTATGTAGGGCTACTAAAAACTTCTCTTCGAAACTAGGTCAGGGAGGATTTGGCTCAGTATACCAAGGTGTACTTCCTGATGGTACTCAATTGGCTGTCAAGAAATTGGAGGGAATTGGACAGGGAAAGAAGGAATTTCGAGCTGAAGTTAGTATAATAGGAAGCATCCACCATGTTCATTTAGTCAGGTTAAAAGGATTCTGCTCTGAGGGTGCCCATAGGCTTCTCGTTTATGAGTTCATGGGGAAGGGCTCTCTAGACAAGTGGATTTTCAGGAAAATCCAGGGTGAACGTCAGTTGGATTGGGATACCAGATACAATATTGCAGTAGGTACTGCTAAGGGGTTGGCTTATCTCCATGAAGAGTGTGAGGTCAAGATAGTCCACTGTGATATCAAACCCGAAAATGTTCTTTTGGATGACAACTTTATAGCGAAAGTGTCAGATTTTGGTCTTGCTAAGCTCATGAGTAGGGAAGAGAGCCTTGTTTACACAACCTTGAGGGGTACTAGGGGTTACCTTGCACCAGAATGGATCACGAACAATCCTATATCGGAGAAGAGTGATGTGTTCAGCTATGGCATGGTATTGCTTGAGATCGTTGGGGGCAGGAAAAATTACGATCCTAATGAAATTCCTGAAAAGGCTCATTTTCCTTCCTATGCATTTAAGAAGTTGGCAGAAGAGAAGATCAAAGAGATAGTGGATCCGAGATTGGAAATCAATGAAAATGATGAGAGGGTTGCTATTGCGATTAAAGTCGCACTCTGGTGCATACAAGACGAAATGCATTTAAGACCGCCAATGACTAAAGTGGTTCAAATGCTTGAAGGCCTTTGTATGGTCCCGGATCCTCCAACTTCATTTCACCTTAGTTCCCAGTCTAACCTAAGCTTTTTGAAATGGAGCAGCGAAGATGGTAGCTCAACTGGACAGGTGGATTGGAATAGTGAAGCTCTCCTGTCTGGCGTACAATTATCAGGGCCAAGGTGAAACAGCTAGATGTACTGGCAAAAGATGACCGAGGATTCCCAATTTGTGTAAAAAGGTGTCATATAAAATCTTGTGTGACTGATTGCTTAAGGATCTCAATTGTGATTCTTTGTGTATTTGTTCACTTGTGCTTGCAAGTTCAAATAGTGCTGAGTTTCTACAGACTTTCTCACTTCCTTCACAGCTTACTAAGTTTCTGTTAAAGTTTTCACTGCAAAAACCTTTATGCCATGTTAAGGTTCAATGATTGTGCTAAAGAATCTAAACCTGGTTAGCTAATATGACATGGTTATATTGTTAGCTCTTAATGAAGTGCTGTAAAACTAGCCAATTACCTTGTGGTTCATCCGCTGATATTGAGCCATGTTATGGTTTCGAGCAGCTAAACAAGTATTGAACTTACAGCATAAGACCTTAAGATTCACTCCTGGATTGTTCATTCATCAATGTCTCATGCATGATGGAGAAAAAAATGGAAAAAAAAATGCTAATTCATATTAATCTTTAAGCTGGCATGCACAATGCTACTTCTACTTGATTGAGGCATATAAATTTCTTGTTTTCATAGTTGCTTCTAGCCTATTTGTATCATCTTTAAACTATGGTTTAGGTGGCTGTTCTGGTGAGTAGATGGCAGTGATTCTTGAGTTGGTGGCTGAGGACTGTGGGCTGCAATGTTGGCGGCTGCGGTCTGTGGGCTGCAATGTTGGCGGCAGACGCCAATGTGATTATGGAGTGTATTTTCTTAAGATACCGATTTCATGAATCAAACATTGTTTTTAACTGCAGAGACCTTAGAATTAAAGTTTATTGCAATGGTCTTATAACTAGTAGCATCTCTCCTCTCGTGGTCTCAAGTGAGGTATAGGTACAAATATCCTCTCCGTTGTAATAAGAGTAGGATTTAAAAAAATAAATAAAAGGGGAAAAGTTCATTCTTGCTTATTTCCATCCTCACTTTGTTGCATAGTCACTTCATTAAATTTAATCTAAAACATCTTTCAATCTACTTGTTGGATATGGCTAGTCAAAGGTTATCGAATTTGATCAATTGAGTTTAAAATTTTGAACTATAATTCCACCGGAAGTGGTATTTGACAAGTTTGAATTTGACTTAATTAAATTAATTTTAGGAAAATAACTAAATAAATAAATTTTTACCAACTAAAATAATAATTATACCCAATTAGGATTGGGATATTGATTGGCATTTAAATTCAACTTTATAAACTAACTGAGTAGTTCAAACATAAACTTGATTCAATCTAATAATTATTTAGTCGAACTTGAATAACTCGTAAATAGTTTGATGTAATTACAATTTCAATAGCTTGTCTAATTGATTTTATAAGGATGAAATAGAATAACTGATTGGTTTTCTTTCGGTCGATTGGCCGAATAAATATCTTATGGAATTGCAATTTTTTTTTTAAAAGCTAAAGAATCAACAATTGTTTAGTCTTCATTGGCATACTTCTATATGTAACCATGAGAATTCAAAAACACTATAAATGAGGATCTTCAGCCTAATCTAAAGGTCCGACCTTATGAAATGGCATTAAAGAAATGGAATGATTGTTTCCGGGGTTTAAGAATAAATTTATGGTGTTACCAGATTTTTCTTCTACAGCTTCGTACCCAACCATGCTATAAAAAACGACCAAAGCTTAGCTGTCACTAACTTGAATGCCGACTAAATGAAATTATTTGACGTGCCATGTTGTCGGTGACGAGAAAAGAGAGACGACAACGAGTGTTTCCATCCCACAAAACGATCTGATTGTAAATTATTTTAATAAGATTACTCCGAAAATCAACCTCATAGCATTGTGCAGCAAGTTGATCCACACAAAAAAAAAAAAAAAAAGGTTATGGTGTACACCTGAATTTTTAAATTATCAATGTATTTATTAAATTAAATATTTAGTTTTTATCATTTATATTTCATCTTTTTTTACTTAGTATTGATGGTATAGATTTTTTTAGTTACATGGAAATATGACTTGTGTCAATATATAATAGAAAATAAAATATTATAAGTACATGGCAATATAACTTGTATCGGTATATAATTTAAAATAAAACATTATAAGTGTTGCATTGTGACAAGCTATCTGTAATGATAAAAATAACAATAATTAATTGAAAGAGACGAAGTATAAAGGATAGCAACTAAACATCTTAATTAGGTGTATAAATTGATAATTTAATACTCTAGGAACATAAAATTAAGGTCTAAACCATAACATTGACCCAAAAATTAATACATGTTAATTTACTTGTATGTTGTTTTTAACCTAATATACTCGAAACTATTGCACAAAAGCACCTGTTGTATTGATTGAGTGTAAAATTGTGGTATGTAAATAGTTTTATAAAAATTATATATCATTAAATCATTTACTTGAAAAATATTGATTCCTACTATTTATCCAAACATATAAAATACCAATACCCATAAATCTTTATTTTGTCTATAAATATCTCTTAAAGTAATAGCAAATCATGTGGAGCAAATTGTGAATGCACCATCAAATGTTATATAAATAAAACCCTCTAAACTTTTAAAGGTGTCTAGATATTTTTTTTCTTTTAATTTTGGCCACTAAAGGTGTCTAGATTATATAATGCAAAAATATAAATATATTCCTAAATTATTGTTAAAATCCAAAAGTAATCACTATTTATTGGTGGTTTTATTTGTAATTTTATAGTTTTACCAATGCTTTACAAGGTAGGTATGAGGTGAACACCTGCAATTCAGATTTTAGGCACCTATAAAATCTAGGTTTAATTACAAAAAAAATAACCTGAGTTATAACATTTTTGTATAATTAATTAACTTGTGTTTTATTTTTTGACAAACAATTTACCTATGTTATACTTAGTTATATCCCATCCAAAATCATTGTTATGTGGTCACATGCGACTTATGTGCTTCATTAAAAAAAAAAAAAAAAAGGTCAATCATGTACTGTATTTCTTTTAATCCACTAAGACATGAATATTCAACCATCATCACGCACAAGCTTTAAGAATCCATGGCAAATGAAACATGTTTGTTTTAGAACCATGGGATGATAGGTTAAAACAAGTTGGTGGTTTTCATACTGGAAGGTGATGATAGGAGTAGTGGAATTGAGATTTTAGAGAGTGCATTACATGCTAGTCTAAAATGGCACCTGGAACAAAGGTAGGAGAAGCCTTCATGCTCAATTCTGCATTCATTGCAGATGAATCCTTCTCCTAACTATGGGCTATTATAGTAAGGAGAAGTAGATGTTTAGGATGGTCAGGGTGTTGGATCCCTCATTGTAGATAAGTATAGTACTCATGAAGGTAAAACGTGCATTTTTCACAACTATAAATCAATGCTATACAACTAAAACTTGACGAGAGTAGTACTCATGAAGGGGATTTGGGGGTTAGGTTTTTGCTATGATTTGACCTAATACGTGACAATGGTTAATTTTTCATGTTTTAGTGGATTAGAAGGAATACATTATGTGATTGGACCTCTATTTTAGGATAAATTACACCAGAAGATCACGATGTTTAGGAGTAAGTTCATTTTAGGTCATAATATTTCGAAAAGTTCAAAAGTGGTCACAACATTTAGTAAGTAAGTTCATTTTAGGTCTCAATATTTTTTAGTAGGTCACAACTTTAGAGAAGTAGATGAATTACGGTCATTATTGACATATGTTAATAGGAGAAATTTTTATTAAAACTTAAAAAATCTTATTTTTTAAGGCATGTTGATATGTATCGATAGGAGAAATATTTAACTAAATCTCAAAAGGCACTTTTCCAAATGTTATGCCCTCTTTTGAACTTTTTAAAACGTCTGTAACCTAAAATGAACTTATCTCCAAATATTGTAACCTCCCGGTGTAATTTATCCTTCTTTTATGGAGTACATAAGCGGCATGTGACCACATAATGGCTATTTCGGACAAGACATGATTGAGTGTAACACGGGTAAGTTGTTTATCAAAGGTCAATTAATTGCAAAAATGCTATAACAAGTCTTTTTTTTTTTTATAATTAAACTTAAAATCTAATAGATGGCGATAGGATGCATAGGCAATCATATCCTCATTAAACTAAGACTTGTCAATGGTATGTCGTCTTTTCGGTTCAAATTGTTAATCAAGAACAAGATACAAATAAAAAAAACCAAAAACTTTTACTGATAAATTGATCAAACAGACTAGATACGTATTATATACAAATAAGATATAGATGCAAATTGGATATAAATACAAATAAAAATCAGACATCCAAACAGATAATTATTCTAAGTTACAGGTGTGCTTGAATCTTATTAGGTTAAGCTCTTAAATAACCTTTAGGTGGCAACATGTATATTTCTTCATATAAATAACCATGTGAAAAGGTATAGTTAATATCAATTTAATGTACAAGCCAATTAGATGTTGCTGCTACAACAAGTAAGATACGAGTTGTACTCCATTTTACCACTAGAGAAAAAGGTATCATAGTAGTCTTATCCTTCGACTTGTTTAGGTCTCTTTGCTACAAGTCTAGCTTTGTGTCTTGCTACCATTAAACCTATATTTTATATTCTGCTCACATCTTATAGCCTTCTTACCCTTTAGAACTATAATTAACTCCCAAGTCTCATTGGATTCCAAAGCATCTAACGCTTTTTGCATAGTATCTACCTATACTTTTTGTGAAGCTACTTGTGAGTAATTATACGGTTTTTGGGTAGGTTATAGATTGGCTAGTGATACTAAATAATCATGAAGAAATTAGGTAAAATGATTGAGATCAAAGAGTGAATAAGATGTATTAGGTGACTAAGGGTAATCTGAAGTATGCGATGCGATAGCTAAAGTCATGTTAGAATGTACGTTCACTTCGCTGAATGAATAAGATTGTAATGGAATTCCCATTATAAAGGAATGGAATAGAGCTGTAATAGGATTTTTTTTTATTGATTTTTTTATTTAAATGGTGGTATTTTGAAAAAAAAATTACAGCATTGAATTGTTATTCATAAGTTTAAATAAAGAATGTCTATTTAATATTCTGTGTACTAGAAATTCATTGTGGAATCACTATTCATAAACTAAACGCCATAATAACTATTTGTAAGAAATAAGATTGTAATGGAATTGCAATTACAGTGAAGTGAACAGGCAATAAGTGTACAAAATCTTGAAGCTAAGCTAGAGTTTTATGAATTATAGCTAAGTTGTACAAACTTGGATAGAAGAAGAGGACACTGGAACAAAATGGTCATTACTAGATAATAAAAAACTATCGGCTAAGAATTGGTATTCAAAATAGTATTTTTCTAGAAATGAACCAATGGGACAAAATGACAAGGATGACTCAATTGGAAATGATTCAGGCGAAATGGGTGAAAAGTGTATGTGACTTGGTAGAAGAAGAAGCATTTGAAAACATTACATTCATCTGTATGGAAAGATGTTCTCACAAAAGACAACATCTCTACTAATTAGGGCACTTTTTCTAAATAAGACCATACACTTTATATCAATTTTTTTTTTAATTTATGTACATGCCCTAGGAGAATAAATTTAACATCTCTTTATTTGAATTTATCTCTACTACAAGGGTGTTTAGCAACATGCATAAACAATCTGTTGCTCGTAATGATCATAGCTTGGTGGTGTTCCAGAGAACTTCTCATGTGGTGCTTTCTAGTTTGGGCGCAGTCATTAGCAACCTATCGATGAGATATGCGGCTGTTAATAAAATTTAACCCTAAAGCTCCTTTGGTAAATTTGCCAATAACCAAAATGATCTTGATGTATTAAGTAAATGTCTATGTTTTCTCTCCAATTTTTCGTTTTGTTGTGGCATAAACACCATGATCTTTGATGTTTTATAGCTAAACTATGTAAACATGGACAGATAAGTACTTGACAAAACTACAATATGCAACATTTCAAAAGGATAATGTGACATTTGTGTACTTCTAGGAAAAGGAAGCCTATGAAATTTAGTTTCAAGACAAGTATTACAAACAAAATCCTCAAAATCACAATATTTACATGCCTAATTGTTGTAATTTGGAAATAGAAATATGACCTAAATGAGCCCGAATGTAATAAGAAAATGATTATTTTCACTTGAATGAACATGTAAGAAATGTTTACTCATTGTCGAGCTTGGATTTTTCATTTTTAGTTCTATTTCTTTAACTTTGATCCATATCAACTAGGAATTGAAAGAAATATTTAATTTTATAAAACTTTTAAGAAGTCGCCACTCGATCATGGTCAGGAAAAATTACAAATTAAAATCAATGAGTTGATTGATTCTAACTAAGCCACTGATCTATGATAAAAACCAATTTTGAAATCATTTTTCAATTTACCATAAATTCTAGATTCAAGGACTATCCTATTGAAGCCATATGGTTACCACTTTAAAATTCTTTAATTGAAGTTTACTCTTTAAATGCTTAAACGTTCATCAATATTACAAAGCACGGTATTTACAAGTTGATAACAAATTATTTCAATATTTATAAGAAAACACAAATTAGTTCAATAGCTACAAAAAAAAACTTCTCATGAAAGAAAAACTTTTTCGGATTTTAAGTTGCCTCGGAAGTGCCTATATACCTGCTAGTCGGGATCAAATAATACGTAGTTCTTTTATAAAAACTTTAGTGGATTAGTTACTTTTCGCTTTCGAACTCTTTCACTTTAAGTGTATTGATTTTATCACTTTGCTAGAAGAACGAATTTGTAGATGTTATAGATCCTATAAACCATCAATTCCATTATTTTTATTTAGAAAATAGAATTTTCTAAGTGTAAACACAATCCTTATCACATAGATTTACATTATTTGTTTAGTACTCTTCTTTCTAACACATATATTTACATTTTTCTTTCATTTTCCTTTTATTTATTTATTTTTATTATTAACGTTTTAACATTTGTACATCCTATTTACCAAAAACATTAATTTTATTCTATGATTTTATTGTTCACATTTGTCATTTCCAATATTTTTCTATTTCTTCTTTTTTCTTTTTCTTTTTTTAAGTTAATTAATTAAAATAAATAAAAAAGAAGACACAAAAATCGACTTATCAGGATGCAGGGGGCACGCTGGTTGATTCACAGAGCAGGTTCGAGTTCGGGTTGCGGTAGAGGAGCAGCGGGCGCGTAGTTAATCCGCTGTTTTCTGGTGGTTATTAGTCGCAATAGGTTGGTCGGACAGGGTAGAAAGAGACATCAATCAATCAGTCCTGTTGCGCTAGATTTGATCAAGAGCCACCTTTTGGCGAATGGCGATGAAAATGCCGTCGGCGGTGAATGACAAAGATGATTTTGGTAGTGTCGAATAGCTTCCAAGCCACCAATCGAAAGCCCTTGAACTAAGAAAGCTCCCAACACCAACGAATTCGCTTGGATATACCCGCAAAAAAGCGATTTGAAAAAAGAAACTTGAAACCTTAACGCTATGTTTAGTAATACTAAATTCGGCCGAAAACGAAAGAATTCGGCGGAAAGTTTGCATTTAATTTCTTAAAATGAAGCAGAAAGCAACGGAAATCGGTAGAAATCCATACAAATTGTCTTCTGAGTTCCCTACTGATTTATTTTCCTCCATGACAGATGTGTCTCTTTATAGGCTTCGACCTCCTTCGATAATTTGGTGTCGATGCTTCTCATATTATCATGTTATGGGAAGAGAAAATGTTGTAAATCTGGGATTGGTAAATTAAGTAATTTTCTTCTGGTGGTGGAATGGTTGCATAAGCTCTCCAGTTCTTCACCTGTAATTCTATCGGTTTTTCACATGTTTTTAATTTTTGTGTAAATTTGTATGCTCCGTTCATTATTATGTTGTGACTGGCAGCTTAAATCATAAAAAAGCCATTCTGAGGAATGCTGTCAATTTTCATTATAATCTGTAATGTCTTGTTTTTTTCACAACCGTCCATTTGGCCTTTGATTATACAAACCTCTTTTAATGATGATTCAAATTCGAAATCCAAGAATTTTTCATGTTGTCCATAGACAAAGTACAGTAATCCATAGTCAAGGAGAGTCTGTCAGTAAGTTCACATCCTTTTTCAATGAACAGAGGGTCAAGATGTCTAGACAAATATTCATGTTGTAAATGATGTAATCTAGTTCTCCCTTGTGGTTGTAATGGTAGTCACATGTAAATCTGTAATCATCTTTTACAATTTTTGTATATTCTTGAAATTTTAAAAAAGGACTCCAAAAATTTTTACAAGCGGAAAAACAGTTTAAAGTTCTAGCTCTTTTTGGTAATTTTTCAACAAAATTCATTCTTTTAAAGGAAAGACTACTTCTTGTTTTTTCATTTATTTCTTCTTTATCTAAATTATAATGTAAACAATATCTAGGATTAAGTTGTCTGTAAGTCTTCCATTTTTCTACTTTCTCATTTTTTACTTTATAATTCAGTGTCTCTTGCTGTTTTAATTTGAAGTAAACAAGGTTTAACTCCAAAATCACTATGTCCAAGTTCAGTTTCTAGTAACTCAATGATGTTGTAGGGACAAACATCCTCGCCAAACTAGTCCAATGAAATTCTCAATTTGAGCTTTTGTATAGGCCCAAGTTTTATAAATTTCAAAATTGAATCCTCTTAATAATCATAACAGTAATAATTTACATATTTATTTCTTATCATGTGCACATGTGGTCCAGTATGTAATTTGGTATTTATATTCTCCATGTAATTCAGTAATGCCAAGCACACTCTTACCTTGTTTTTATCCGAGGCTTGTAATCCCCATACAGCATCTATCAATATCTTTTGTTCAACAGTAATTCTTATATCATTAACCTTAGCATGCTTAAAAGTTTGTGTGTTTTCTAGGTTTTGGTCAAGTACAAGTAATTCAATATCTCCAAACATCATTTTTTCAATTGGAGGAAAGTAATTCTTCATTAACTCATTTCTAGTAGGTCTTATTTTCTTTTGAAAAGGTGCAAGCATGGTAGGAAAAGATGGTCTGTAAGGGAAAGAAAGATTTTCTGGTGAGAATTGAGATGTTTGTGATAAGAACTCAGAGGATAAGTCCATATGAGAGGATTGGCTAATTTGAAGTTTGTGTAACTCTTTTTCTTGTTGTAAATCTTTGACAGTCTTATATCTATTATCCATTGATGTACCTGCTCAAGAGATCAGGCAGATCATTATCTTTTCCTTTTATGTGTTCAAAATTAACATTGTATCCCCTGTTAACTAGTAAATCACTAAATTTAATCTATATTTTGTGACATGCTTTTTTCATTTTTCTTTTTATAAAATTTAACTATAGCCTCGCAGTCTGTCTTAACCAGTATTTCTTTTTTATTCAATAAAAACATTCTGAAAGAATTTAAACCATAAATTACTACCATTAATTCCATATCTATACTACTCTTAAGTCCTTTTTCTTTGAATTTACCACTGTTATATCTACAGATTTCCTATCCTTTTTTAGAGAATATTTGTGGGGTTTTCTAATTAAAACAGCTCCCCATCCATTTTCACAACCATCTGTTTCTACAATTAGAAAATATATCTAAAGGTAGTTTTAATTCTGGTAATTTTTTAACTAGTAACTTTATTTCTTCTATTAATTGTAATTCTGTTTTGTCTAATTTTGCAAAAGTATGTGTCTTTTTATAAAGTAACTTAGTATGCTTTCCTAGATTTCTAATGAAAGGCCTGGCCTAGTTAACAAGTCCTAAAAGTTGTTGTAAATTTTTTTTATCAGTTATTTCTGTAAATTCTAATTCAGGATCGATTGGATAACAAGATTAACAAGATAACAAAGTTTCAATTTTAACAGTGTAAGACATGCAAATGGACACAATACTTTTCCCTTTCGCTTGGTCCCGAAAGGTACTTTAAGTAAACTTAAAAATATAATAACAAGTAAGATAAAGAGCAGGACTGAAGCTTACAAAATTTCTTAGCTTTATTGATCCAAAGAGGGAGAAGAATACAAGAGTAAGTGAGTAAGAAAGTAAGCTAGTGAGTGAGTGTGTGTTTTTTCCTCTGAAATTTTTATGTCCTAATAAGGATGAATGATTGCCTATTTATAGAATAACTAAATGGCAGGGCATTTCTCTATTCCAGTCTTTTGGTTAACCTACTTTTCAAGGGTAGAAAGGTATACACAAATTGTAAGAAAGGGCAAAAAAGGAAAGTCACATTCCTTTTCATCTCTTTTCCTTTCTTTTCTTTTATTTTCTACTCAAATTATCTTCCTTTCCGCTTATTTCCATGGTGAAGTGGATTACTAAACATAGCATAAGTTTAGAACAAAGCTCGATCTGATATGCATGAGTGATTTTTGTTAATTGTTTGATTCTTAATGTGATGTTTAAGCTCTTACTTATAGGATTAGAGCTCAAACAAGTATAGAAAGGGATTAATTTTCCTTAATTAAATTCATAAAATTAACGCTTTTAAACTTAATTAATCTAAATTTCATGATTCCTTACTGTCAAAATGAATGCTTTGGGTATATTCCATGACTTGATCCATCCATGAAGCTTTATATTAGTCCAAATTTGATTAAATCTCCATTAAATGTTGATGGACCTTCATGTGAGAATTCCATTTTCACTAAATTTCGTGGCTCAACTTGACCACTTTAAAATATGAATCAATACCACTTTTTGGTCTTGATTCATAGTATTACATATCTAATTAAAGAAAGCCAAAATTGGCAAAAAAAAAAAAAAAAAGGCCTTTCAGCCTTATATGCGTGCATATTAGACAATGGCTAGAGGTAGGAGATGCTGACATGGCACTCTTTACCGACGCAGACCAATCCATAATCATCACGTGTCACATATGTGGATGAAGAAATAAAAAACAATTATGCCTCCGCTGATGTTTGAACCCAAAACCTCTTATTTGTATGCTAATGACTTTTCTATATAGGTTGTTGACCTGTACTTTGTTTGGGTTTGCACTGAAATAACTTTTAAGGCTTTAGATTAGACTCAATTAAATAGGTCAAACCATTATGGGCTATCTAATTGAGTCTAATAATTTATATAATTAAAACTTATATTATATTAAGCCTAAACTATTTATTTAAAGTCTATGATATTAATCTTTTATAACTTTTATTTTATTTAATTTTTTTAAATTGCACGTTTTAAGCTTAATATTGGTAAAGGACCTAAATGGTACCTAAACTTTGCAAAAATGAGCAATTAACTACTCAAACTTTCAATTTGATCAATTTCATATCTACTGACCACTTTTCAGATACTTCGTTAGTACTTTCGCTAACATCGTTAAATCCTTTGCACACATAGCCCGTTTATCCAATTCCCTCTTGCCAACTATGATGAACTTATTGTATAAAAATAAGTTGTATCCCATGTGGAAATTAAACATACAAAAATTCTTGATTATCAAAGGAAAATAATTACTAGAACTAAAAAAAGAAGAAGATAAAGATAATCAAATCCCTAAAATACCTAACTTTGGTTCACTTAGAGCTTATTATGTTCTACAAATGAAACCCTAGCCTCCACTAGTAGAAGTAAGAACATTGCAAAAAAGACATCTAAAGAAAAAAAGAGGTTATAGTTGAGAGAGTCAATTAAGGGAGGGAAATTTCTTACACAATTTCGTATGAAACTCACTGTCTTGAACCCTTGTTTGATTTTGTCGCAATCGGTGTGCTTAAACCCAATTTTTTGTCGTGCATGTATGTCCAAGCCCCCAATGCCCATAATGTTTTGTGTTGTTGTGTTGTTATTTTGCAATATTGAGTAGATGCTTCCTAGCGTATTAACTTTGTAGAACCCTACTTCGTGAAATTGGAAGTGGTGTATCTTCCATAATCTGTTGTTTGCTAAGATATTTCCTTTTGCGATATTGTACTTTAGAAGTGGCTGTGTGTTCCATAATCTGCTATTTGTTGTGTATCCAATGTGTTCTAAAATTAAACGTACAAAATGTGGACTTTTCCTTTTAATTCAAAATTTAAGGTACTTTATTGTTGTCTTGCTTCCTATTGCTGGAGGTTCAAAAGTTTATACAATGTAGCATATTTCATTTTTTTCCCTGACCTGCACAATTTACAATTATGTTTCCTTTATATTTCTTCAGTACATAAATTAACGATTCATCGACCCCATTTTTTGCGTACCTTCCTCCTTCGAATATTACTTCCACAACTTCATCATTGTCTTATTGAATGTTTTGTCTATTGTAATTCTATTTTCTATTTATCTAGTATGACAAAGTCAGCTGAAGCGGCATTAGCCTCATCGAGGAGGTCTATCAATAGTGCGTACATAAACTCCACATCCACTTCAAATCCTTCCATCCAATATGTGTCATTGTTTGCAAGGAAAGTTTTCTTCTTCTTTCTCATGGCTAGCACCTCATTGCCATCATCATCTGATAAACACTTCAACCACTTCATCCTCTTTAGACTCTTCTCTTTGTTCTATTTTATAAACTACGTCAACCCCTTCATGTGTCACCATGCTTGGTGCATGCTCAATGAAGATGTGCACACTTCCATTAACTGAAATCATGGCTAGCATTGCGTTATATGAAACATCATCGCTTGATCCCGAAAATAGCAACCTATACAACATGCTTTTCCCTGAAATAAAGAACATCCTTGTGATATTCACAAACCCAAAGTCTCCAAGGGAAAACAACAATGCAAATTCGTTAATTTCAGCCTAGTAGACAATCCATCCTAATTGTACTCCTAAACATATTGTCAGTTTGAACCATCTCCTTCAAATCTTCCACCAACATGTAGATCATATTTACCCTACAAATGCACAATAGATTAGTCAATAACTCTTTAAATGAGTGCAGGTAAATGATAAAGCAAGGAGTATTGTGGCCTTGTAACAAACGCCACTTAAAGTAGGCTATGATTTAGGACAATGAACCATCAACAACCTTACTTGACTTGGTAACAATACTACCTCGAATAACATCAACATATACACGATGATATTCCTTATACATGACCAACAAAAATGATGGCAATGGCAATATATTTAATAATGCCAGTTTATGCATGATCAGATGAACATTAAAAGTACACAAAAGATAGAACAATACACTTCGGGTAGTCACACGGGATTACAATAGCACAACAATGTACATTAATGCAAATTTACCTAAATATTCAATGAGTATATAAAGAAATCTTAACTGTAAATAACAAATGTGCATACTTAAGGAATAAAATTACTGAAATAGCCTTGAAATGCACATGAAAGTAGGGAAAAGTGTACCTTTGAGAATGGCTTGGGCCCAACATGTCCATAGTGAATCTGAAACTCATTGACCTTGTCCTCTCTCTGTAATAGATTCCCTCATGAAACTTGGTTAAGGGACTACCTTCTATCTCTTATAACCTTGAAACGCACATGAAATACACACATGGGATCTATCTACCACGCTCCCTTTTGACTCAAGCAACACCATGGAATGTTGATATGTGTTTCAATCACGTGCAAGAACAATGAAGGTGATACCTTTTTTGAAAAACAATGACGATTGTACAACTTAGGGTTTCAAGTCCATTTGAGTTGTTGGGAGGATATTAAATTTCCTTTTTGTGTTGTAGAGTAAAAAGTGACGATGAAATATGTCTTCTTCCTACTTAACTAAGTCGAACCTAACCATGGTTACTGTAACGGTTTAATTGGATTATTTGTTTTCTTTTTTTGTCAGTCGAAAATTGAAATGATCATTACTATCATTACACAGGCGGATTTTCTTATTTCATATGAGGTGGACACATGTCATTTATTCAATAGAAAACTCTCCACCTATACTAATGACTATCAAGAAATTGATAGAAGTACTAACGAAGTACCCGAAAAGTGAACAGTGGGTGCGAACTCGATCAAATTAAAAGTTTGGATAGCTGATAGCTCATTTTTGCAAAGTTCAGGTATCATTTGGGTCATTTACCCTATAATATTTGTCTTCATTATATATTAAAGACTTAATAGGGAAAAATAGGGTGTTTACACTTATGTTAGCTAAAGTAACAAAACTTCTAAGATCTTCATGATGTAGTACATAAAATTCATTGCATGCTTAGCTATTGCAATTATTTTCTTAGTCTTTTGGTCCTGAGGAGTACAAGTGAAGGACTCAAAAGTACTAGTATAACAATTTTTAGATACTAAGCGATGATGAAACAGAAGGTTATGTATGGCTTGTGGAACAATAAAAACATTATATATAGTAAGATGAGTATTAAGTTTAAAAAATCAGACTTTATCAACCTTCAATACTCGACCATTGGGTAATTTAATTTTAATAGGAATAGGTAATTTATGTTTATCTTGAAGTGATAAGTCTTTTAGACTCTATTCAATTTATAAGAATTTATGCTTTGGTTGATCCATTATTAGATAAATTCCTATAAATTCGTGCTATTATTGTGTAAATATTGTTTTTCAACTCCTAAGATTAAGAAAAAAAGAAACAAAATGATTTGAACCAGATTTAGAGCAAAACAACAATAACTTTTGAAGATAAAAACAAACTGTGCCTTTAGAGGATGAACCAAGGGTAAGAAACAAGGTAAAATGCCAAATCGAGCCCTAAGTCATGCTCACTATTCTGGCCGCGATACCAAATGAAGACAAACTGCAACTCTGATGACTTGAACACAACTTCTACCGTAGCTAAACTTCTAGCCCACGGTCCTACCTGAGGAAAGTGACCCTGCCTTGCTGTCACATGGATAGGGATATGTATAAAATTCGTTAAAAAGAATCTACCACATCAACGAACAAAATCTTTACGATTTCTATGCCTTGACACCTATAAATAAACTTACACAGATGTTGTAATAATATTGTACCATATGTAACAAATTTCTAACATAGAATAGAGTAGAGTGAGAATTTCTAGTGAGATAAACTTTTCTTTTGCAAGAAATTGAAGTTTTTTGGGTAAATTCATTTTAACCAAACGTGTGTTCTTGCAAGATTTTTATGCTTAATTAGTAATATTCATTTCTATTTTGTATTGTTTCTATAAATTTCTATATAATGTTCACATCCATGGAAAAATGATCATTTTACCTTAAGGTTTGTGAATCCAAGAGCTGATTCATATGATTTTAATGTGTTTTAATTGAATATTGACTACGTACTTGTAATTAGTAGCTCAAACCTTAATTTATAAGTTTATGTTAGTGCATTATGTAGATTCATCTCTAATTTAAATTGAAAAGATTAAGAAATCGTTTTTTTTTTAATAGATCTATGCTGCTAATGAAGTTACTCTTAATCACCTAAGGTTAGAGATGGTGAGACTTTTTTGTCACTTGATTTTTAATTCATTAAAATGTGGTTTTTAATCAAAGGACTCTTAATCTTTACGTGGATCTAGGTTGTTGATAGCTTGTGAAGGGATTTCGGTGATCTAATCTAAATCTAGAGTTTGACTTTGAGAGAGGTTTTAACTTACCTTAGTGAATCCAACATTACAAGCATACCCAGTAAACAACTTGATGAGTTTGTTAAGAAATCACATGATAAGGACTTGGCAAAGCAGATCCTAAGCTCTTTCTTGTATTAACAGACTTATCTCACGATTATGCCTTGAAAACATGTATATATTTGTAATTAACCTTAACTTAGTGTTTTTCTATCTATAATGTTTTGTTGAGTTTTTCTTCGGCTAGATTATAGATTAAAGTGAGCATGGTAGATGCTAACAATCCCTAAGTAATACGACTTAATATTTCTATACTAATTCGGTAGATGCACTTGCCTATGTTAATAATTGTGATCAAAGTTGATCAAAACTTATTGGCAATCTTTATAAATTTTTTAAAATGACTTTGTTGTTTGCATTTGAGCTTTTAAGTGAACACGAAAACCAACCAAGTCATGAAGCAAATAAAAAAAATGATATCATATGATTTGCATTGCCTATGTTAACTATTAAAGAGAACATGTTATTACTCAAAGTACTAAAATAAAAGTTAGAGTTAGAAATACCAGCAAATTGGACAGCATTAGTAACCTTGTTTTTTGAGATCCTTTGCCTTTCATCATTTATAGACATACACTAAATAAATTGCTATTCTGCATACAAAGAATTAGCAACACTAGAATCTTCATTAGAAGCTACTATTAAATTATCAAAGGGAGTTGATAAAACAATATATGATTGACACTCTAAGAATGATGCCTTTTCCTTTAATTAGTAATTACGATTTTCTCCTTGGTAACTCTCTTTCTTTTATACCAATCAAGATGTCCAACAATCTGAAAACAATTCTCTATAGAATGTCCCTCGTTTTGAAAATGCTTGCAAAATAGTTTACATTTAACATGCCCCGTTATCCCCTTGTATTCTACTATTATTTGATATATTAAAAGAAAAGGCTTAAGAATTCAAGTCTGAAGGCAGATGTAAGATCGATTATTTTTGTTTCTCAACTTATCGCACAAGATAAAAAACTTTATTCACATTTGGCAAGAATTTGATTCTGTACTCATTTAAACACCTTATCCAATCCTGTTAAAGCTTGCACCAATCTACTCTCTTATCTTTTCTCTCAAGGCACATGTACAACGATCTATCCTATCTCAAGTGCACATTGGATAGCCATGTAATTCTTGTTAATTATCTCAACATCTTTTTCAGTTCACTGCAATAGATAGTTACAATTTGATTACTCTATTCCAAGCTGCAAATTTCATGTTGGAGTTGAAATATTAAAGGACCATTTGCAACATCACACTGTATGGTGATTTTAACCCATGATTTAAATGTAGATCAAGTGTATATAAAATTATGAGACAAATATAATGTCATGGAATTTAAAATCCTACATTACACCATGTAGTCTCACCTCAGTCATTCAAGCAAATCAACAGAATTCCCTCCTTTGTGTTTAACAATGGTAACATCAATGAACCTTAATTCACATCTAGCTCCTAGTCCCATTTTAACAGATTTACTCCAACCTAAGTATTTATTGCCAAATAACATTAGAAATTGTGTTTCCAATTGACATTCCAGGAATGTCGACTCACAATTTCCAATTAAGATTAGTCTGAATTTCCATGCTGTATTGTTGCATCAATCACGAACTAGAATGGAAGAAGAAAACCACACTGCAAATTGATTCAAACTCCATTGAAGAGCTTAATTCTATATTGTATATTACAGACCGAGAATGTAACAGTAGCTGTACAAAATGAAGTGGAATGTGAAAAGTCCTGTTTATATTTCCCTTCTAGAACTAAATATCTATAGTTAACTTCTAACTAAATACAATACACGTGGACCATCTAAAGACTGACACTTGGCACAAATAATATAAGACACGTGTACAAATAATATAGCTAATCCACATCATCTTTGCAACGACATGGTATGCCCATGCAATTCCATATGTACCGTAAACTCCCTGTCATGAGCAAATCTATTAAAATCCTTAAAATATCCACTTTTAACAATTTCATTGAAACTATAAAACTAAAATAGAGATCATATAAAAAGATAGCAAATTATCAGTTACATACAATTTTTGTTGAAAGTAGGTTAGAATTTAGGTCGCAAAGTTAGAAAAACTATTAATCTTGGTCTTGAGCGGATCACTGGTGTTTAAAATGAGAGAGCTTTTATAGTCTCGTTGACAGAACCGTCTGATCAACCATCTAACCATTAAAATAAATATAATAATTAAAATATATTACTGTTTTAATGATTCGATCATGATTAAATATTATGAGCTATTCGATAATAATAAGCTCATTCTAAAAGAGTTTTTATAATACAAATATATTCATATTCATATTATATATATTCAGCGGATTGTGTACCTAATCGTGAATCCAGCGTGAAGTATGATTTAGATAACTAGTTGAAACCACGTTCTAATGTACGGACCAGATTGTATCAATTAAGCAGCCTAACCTGAAATCACCATTAAAGAAATGGAGTGGTTCCATGGTTCTTCTAGATTTCTGTCATGTACCCAACTATGCTATAGAAAACGACTAAAGATTATCACTAAAATGCCAATTAAATGAAACCATGTGATGTGACATGTTGTTAGATGGTGACATGAAAAAAGACAAACCAGGTTTAAGGTTTACATCCCACAATTCGAATTATCAAATAATCCACAAATTTTTTAATAGGCAAATAAACAACCTCGTAACATCGTGCAATAGTGAAACCCCACACTCAAAAGTTGACATCCGTCAATTTATTTTCATGTTGCTTTTAACTTCAGCATACTAAAAACTATCTTATCCAACACTTCCCAGGTTCTTAAATTGAGTTGTTTTAGACACAAAATTTCACAACGAAACATAGATAAAAAAATTATATTTTTACAATTAAAATCTATGGCGATGATATTTACGATAAAATTTACATTTAAAAACAAAATTTAATTTTAAAATCTAATTTCTTATAGTGAGAATAAATATCATATTTAGTATTTAAACTTTACTTGTATTTATAATTAATTACTTAAAAGTTTAAAGTGTTAATATTACACCCGAACATTTTTTAGTTTTATAATTAAGTACCTACACTTAATCTATTTTTACAATTAGTCGTTTGAATTTTGCTCTTTTTCTTTTTCTTTTTCAATTGACTACCTAATTTTGCTATCATAGATAATCTTGAAATTTATAGTTTATAAATTAACACTTTTAAAATTTAGATAGATAGTTAGATAATTAATCAAATTTTAGGTACCAAAATTTAACCAATTGCAAATGCATTATCCCAATAAAGTCTCAAGGTGTAGTTCTTAAAAATATGAATATGTCCCTCAATTATGATTAAAATTCTAAAATCATCGTTACTTATTACAGTTTATCAGCATTTTCATAGCCATAGCAATACCTTGAGAGGTAAAGATAATTTTAGAAGCAATGAAAAGGTGAAAGCACGCAACTAATGCAAATCGGACCAATATTATTGAGATTGGATACTCTATTAGATCCTAATACATATTTATCGTTCTGATCACAATGGCAGATATTTTATATTAACAAACCCATTTTTCCTCTGGCCCAATATGTATATATCTATATAATATACATTGACAAACCAAAATTATTACAAGAAAAGAAAGTCATTATCTAAGCTTGTCATTTCAGAACCAAGGTACAAAGACCGGATATGTTGAGCAGCAATTACGAGGAAGCCGCCGTCAAGGGTTGGTTTGAAGATCCTCGAAAGAAATTAGGTGGGGAAACATTGCTGCTTCGCCCTTCACTTTGCCTCTTCATACCGGCGTTGCTGTTGTCGTCGCGGTCATCTTCTTCTTCTTCTTCAGTATCCCAGAGAAATTTAGCATATGAGGCAAGAACATAGCTGCATATGATCCAAAAAGAGCACATTTAAGTGGATATGTTTGCCAGAAAAATAAAATAAAATAAAATCAATTTAAAATTTAAATAATCAATAAATCCCTAAAAGTTAAAGACTTATTTACGGTTTAATTTATTTATTTTTATAAAAATATCAATAATAAAGTTTTTCTTTTCCAATGTATAAAATATTATTTAAATCTTTTCACTTAAAAGTACCCGCTTTCTCGCATTTCAATTTTCACACATTAATTACCACATTTATCATAATTGTGATATAGAAACTCATAAAATATAGATAAAATAGATTTTTAAACATGAAATTTAAGCAAATTTAAATTAAATAAAAAATAAATACATATTAGACATAAATAAGATTAAAAAAAACCCAAGGTAGTTTTAATTTTAATTACATGATCCACGATTTATATTAGAACTTTGCCTTTTGGCCGTGAAATTGAGATAAAGAATTAATATTTCACTATTTACCTTTCCACGATGACAGACTTTTACCAAGGAGAAAATTTTGAGGATATTCGGTCCTTAATTAATGCTTGTTTAGCTACTAGGTTCCAAGTCATAATTTTTTTTTTTTTTTTTTTGTGTCCTCCTTGAGATACTATTTTATATCGTATACGTATTAATTTTAATGAGATCTACATAAATCAAGTTCATATTGAATTTTCTATAGACTGACAAAGAGGAGTTTGAACTCCAAAAATATCTCTATCAATGCTTTGGTCTTCAAGACAGACTGTTTCAACTGATCGATCATGGATCATGATTTCATGTAAAATCATGATACACGTAAGATTCCACAATGTGTAGGACACCAAGGTACACAATTCATTAATGAGCAAACTTAATAAATAAATGACGTTAGGTCTTCTTTTTGAAAAACACTTCAAATTTTTCAAATTCTGATCTATTATGTATACTAATCTTATGCTGGTTTTAAGTTGTGCTAATTATGGATGCTAGAAAATGGACTTAGATTGGGATCCACCCATATCTACTTTTTTTCATTATTTGATTTTCATACGTATCTACTTATAAGATCTGTTTGGATATTATGTTTTTATTTGTATCTATATCTAAACGATATGTGTAAATATATCCGATTTACATCTATATTTTATCTATATTTAATTTATTTAATCTTTTAATGAAAACCGTCAATTTTTTTTATTCATATCCATTTTTTTTATAAACAATTTGTTAGGAAAAAAGTTTTAAAAAAGTATGTATTTGTAATCTGCCAACAAACAAACAGATCCTATATCTAATTTGTATCTGTATCTTAACAATTTGATATGTTTATGAGTTAACATATTTGTTTTTTATCTATATCTGTTTTTGACAAACAATACGTCATAAAACAACAAAAATAAGATGTCAAAACGACTTGAAAACGATAAACAAATTTGTTTAGTTCATCTTATTTTGATCATTTTGGCATCTTATTTTGTCATTTTTAAAACAAATTATTTGTTAAGAAAATAGACACAGATGAAAAACAAATATTTTTACTCATAAACAAACCAAACTAATTAACCGCAGATCCAATGTAAATATAGATAAGATACAAATAAAATATAAATAAGAAACAAATAAGATATAGATAAAAATCAAACAATCCGAATAGATACACATGTTGAATAGTGTTGTTTGTAGGATGTAAGAAAATACATCAACTTGGGTCTTACCAATCATCCGGGGCTGCTTTAACCGCTTGATCAAAGTAAAATTCAGCTCTTTGAGTGTCCTTATGTGCTTGCCAAATCAAATCAGCATAGACTGATAATACATTCGCATCGTATGGATTTTCGAGAATTGCTCTGCAACAATACTCCTCTGCTTTGGCAAGATCTCCTTGAACCTACTTTGTATTATAAGATTCAGTTATATATATATACATATACTCACACATGTATTTCATTAACCAAAAAAATATAGGACGGAAAAAATCTCATCAAGTAGTTAGGTGCTAATATTTGAATACAAACACCAAAATAAACAGACGACTCACCTTTGGCGAAAATGGGTTTTATCATAACCCATATTAAAATTTTAGTTTGCCTTAAGTTGACATGCAATTATATATAATTCATTTTTATGTCATCAATTCATCGTTTGATTTGGCTTGTATTAACCACTGATATATAAAACCAACTAAGAAAATTTCTAAATCAGATGATGAATCAGTTTAAAAAGAACAATTATAGACATGGAAGAAATTTGCATTATCAACATTTTTCATAAGGGTGCAAGCACTCTATTTGGAAAAGCCCAGGATATGATTGTAATCCTGTTAAATCATTTTAACATGTTATTATTATTATTTTTAAATAAACTATTCATCAAACTTATAAATATAACTAAATACGAATAATATACAAATTAGATCAAACATAAATAAAATACAATGGAAATCCACAGGCATACTAAGTGAAGATCAAAAGATGGTGGTTACACATTGATACCTCTTTTAAGAACTTGGCATAATTTCCAAGTAGAAGAGCGTTGCTTGGATTGGCCTGAATCATATTTTGATAATATGCGTGAGTACCTTCACTCCCAAAGTTATTACCATTATTCCCATCAAACCCGAAAATCTCACCACCACCACCACCACCATTACCGTCTTTTCCATCACCTCCACATATCCGGCCGGCTCCGCTACTTCCCATTCCCCCACCCATCACCAAGGTTTGCATCCCATCATCTTCCTTCACCACTTCACTTCTCCCTTCTTCAAAAATCGCCGCCTTTCCTAGCCCCGAGGTTGAAAGCAACCTTTGTCTATCTTCTTGTTCTTGTATTAGTTCATGACCCTGTTTTTGTTTGTTTGTTGTTATTGTTGCTGTTGTCATATTTTGGTTGTTGTGGGCTATATTGTTGTTGATTTTCTTCTTATTCTGCCTCCTTTTTGGAGGGTCTTGGAGTCTAGGTTCTACCAGGGTTTGGTTTGGAATTAACTTCCTGTTGATGATGTGTTCATCATTTGGTGGTGAGGTTAAGGAAACCGATTTTGTTCTTTGGAGGACATGGAGGTCATGTTCTGGTGAGGAGTCCCAAGGGTGAGGTAACCGTGAGTTTGTTATTGGTGTAGATGAGCTTCTTAGAAGCATTGTGTTTGATTTTAACAGAGAAGATAGTAGACGGAAAGTGATAGGAAATACACATCCATGGATGATTGTAGAGAGTTTGTGTAGAAAAAGCGAAGAGGGTGTTCTATTTATTTGATGCCGCCACTTGTGAAGCATCTACCGCTCTATGGACGAGATCTTTCAGCCAATCTTTAACCGTTGAACAAATATAATAATTAAAATATTAATTATTTTAAATATTTTAGCACGATTAGATATAGTATAACCCATTAAATAACTAATCGAACTTGTTTTATCAAAATTAATAAAGAAATAAAATCCATCATTGCATCAACAGTTTCATCAGTAAAATCTCAATTTAAGATTCGATGGTCTTAATAAATAATTAATTTTCCTATTAAGAAAACTCAAAACAAAAGAGTAAATAACATTAAATATTATTATAAATTTCAAATTTATATATTTATCGTAATTTTTTAATTTTATTCTTGTATTTCTCCAATATTAACCCTATTTTAACGAGTTATTCATACAAGTATAAAAATAATTCAAAAGAGTGTGTGTACTTTCGAATCTTGTTAGTACTAACAGAAGGTAAATATTAGTAATACCAAGGTTGTGAGGCAGAAAATCATTCCTTTTCTTCTTTTTTTTCTTTTTCATTTTTACCCATTTTCAATAATAACCTTAATCATGGCCATCCGAGTATTACTAACCATGTTACAACCTTCATAAAGTCTTAATTAAAATATTTTCCTTTTTTTATATTTTCTCAAAACGATTCAAATTGATTTGAAAAACTATTTGAAGTCAATTTAACTCTTATTTGAGCCAGACTTTTATAGGAGCAAAATCCTAAGTTTGGATAAGATGTATAACATTGTTATTTATTTTTAGCGTATATTTTAACCAACTTTTATCAAGTTTTTCTCCTTTACAAGTTTAGTTCGAGGTAAAATAAATTTAAAAGATAAAAAGGGTTTAAACAAGATTAAATTTTAGAAAATAGTAACCATGAGCTTGAGCTTAATATTGATCTTCTCAAACTTGACGAAGACTCCCAAATGCTTTACCATTTTATTATTCATCTTTATTTAAATTACTCATCAAGTACAATCTCTTATTAGAAAAAAAAAATGTGAAAAATGATTATTTATCATGTTTATCTTTCAAGAGATGTGATTATGTATTCTTTCTTGCAATGCTTACAACTTAATAAAAGCCATATTTAAGGAATTTTTTTTTTTTTTTTTTTGCTCACATGATTTAGAATAAGTAATCCTTTTTGGGGATTTCATAAAATCTTCTTTTTTTTTTTTTTTGCCGAAAAATCTTTTTTTACTCATTTGTAAAAATATATGCATAAAGACATGAAACATTACTATGAGAATCGACCCAATAATGTGTACTGTGCTGGTTTCACCACCCTAGTACCTTCGTCAATACAAGTACAATAATAAACCCTCTTTTGTCTCTTGTCTGTTGAACCAATAAGTATCAAACACATCACGTGAGTCTCACGTGAAGTTGGGAGGAGGGGTCCCCGTTTCATCAGAAGTCCCATGACTTTTAGTTCTAGCTAGGGTTGTGATGGACGGTCCATATAAAGAGAAGGGTCTGGTATTGTCTTTTACTTTGCACTTTTGCTCCTTTTTTCATGTCAGAACCATACCGATTACGACACCTGCGTTAACGATAAATCATCCTGGATAATGACCTTAGTGGATTTTTCCTCCATGTTTATGTTGCTGTTTGTTTGATAGCTGTCAACGATCTCATTTCCTCCCTGCCTTTCTCCTTGCGCCGTTTTCATAGCATCCTCTGGTGCACTTTTTTTTTTTTTTTCCCCCAATGGCATATAATCCACTATACTCAATCTCACCGTTGATTTATACTTCAAACTTTCACGTATCATAAATAATTCTTCTAAATTTTAGTGAATCGGCCATATAAAAAACATACTAAAATTAAAGTTTAGAAAGATGTTAAAATGCTGTTTAATAAGTTCAAAGGGATGTTTCCTTCACGAGATTAAAGTTCTGAAAATTAGTTGCAATGTTTTGATTATTTGCTAATTTAACAACATTAAAGTAATAATTTATAACATTTAAAAGTTTAGAAATATATCATACTATAGCCAAAAGTCGAAAAAGTTGCCACTCCAATTCTATTATTGATTTTCCAAACGACAGAAGCTTTAGCTAATATAGTATAAACAAAGACCTAAACTTTTGTTGGTAGCAGAGAACAAAGAAAGAAAAAAAAAAAAAAACAGTGAGTTAAGCTCTGGCATATCACTTTAATGGGAATTTCTACGGTTTGTTGACAAGATCATCTCGCTATTAATTTAATCGTTAAAAACATATAATAAATTGAATATTGAATATTTTAGTGAATAGATCACGATTAGATATTGTGTGATCTATTGATCCTATCAAAATTAACGATAAGTTTTCATTTTAATTAAAGAAGTAAAAATGTATATAGCGCACATTCAAAAATAATAATTCTTTATCCAAAGGTTACTCTTAACATAGGTATCAAATTTAGCTGATCTTCATCTAAGTCAGTGTCATGATTTGTCATCATAATTATCATTAAGTGCTAAAATTCTTATTGCTTGTATGACGTGAACATCGAATGATGGATGAAATTGATTCAGATTACGAAGTTAAGGTTCCGCATTTGATGTACATTAAACATAATTATCATTAAGTGTTCGCAGAAAATATTTTGCTTAGAACCAAAAAGATCTAATACCTCTTTCAGGTAGAAATAATGTGCTTCCCCGTTTTAAGATAATAGATATGTCTCAATAAATACCCCATGTTCGGTAGCAAGGATTAACCCTCTATGGCAACTTATTGAAAGTTGTGCCTTGGCTTATCAAGTTCTTATCCATTCTTTCAACTAAACAAAGAAAATTTCCTGTTACGGAACTTCTACAGGCCTATTAACGAGACGATATGTTCAATTATCTAATCAGTATTAAGTATTTTAATTATACAATCATAATTAAATATGATGTTAAATAATTGATAAAACTAATCCTATTAGAAAACATTACGAAACCATAAATTTTTTTTTTAATATAGAAGCATTTGAAAATTTTTTGAACATCCAATTTTTCCCATTATTGAAGATAACCATTGTAGTAACCAGTAACTTTCAATGGTGGATGAAAGAGATGGATAAAATAGCAATAAATGCCTCTTTCAACAGTAGCCTCCTATTATCTCTCGACTGGTGGACTCCCGTCCATTTTTTATTTTATTTGGGCCGGAGGTGGACTCCTGTTATTGATTCATACCACTGCTAAGGATATGGATAAGTTTAATCTAATTATGAGATATCATGTTCAGCCTGCTAAATTATTGATTTTAACTTGGTAATATGCACCAATAGTATTATAGCCTGCTAGTATCTTCCTAATTTCTCAAGTGAAAACTATCAAGTTTAAATCCCTCTCTCCTGCCGTAAAAAAAAAAATAAAATAAAATTAAAAATAAAAACTACTGATAATATGGATCAAAAGTTTAAGCTGAAACTATACCATTCGAATAGTTCATCCTATTAGATTTAAATTTCATGGTTTTTAGATCCATTAACTTATCAATTCAATCAAAGCTCAAATCAAACTTAAATGGTAATCTACCTTCAAGTATACCTTGGCTTTAACATTTCTTCAAGTAAATTTTCAATTGAAAAAGTTAAGCGTTTTTTTCAGAAATATAAAGTTCCAACAAGTTTAATCAAATTGAACTTATAAAATGCAACTTTAAATGAGCATCCACTAATTATTAAAATCGCAATGTACTATTTACTTGAATGTAAAATTCGATAAATCATATAAAATCGTACAATATTGATAAAATTGTAAACGTATAAAATCATATATTTAAATTCATAATTTTATCTAAAATTGCATTTAAATAATTTTTCATTTATTTTAATTAAAAAACATATAAAATCATAAACTTAAAAATCATATATTTAACTCGTAAGTTTGATAACTATGGAACATTCACTCCAATAGGATAGTAACTGTCAAGTCAAAACAGTACAGTATTTAACTCAAACCCAACCTCAAAATTCAAAGCTCAACCTCAACATAATGCAATATTTGACAAGTTTAAACTTAATTCAATTAGACTCAATTTATCTAAAATAAATTTTTTTATTCAAATTAAAATAATATTAATATGTGGACCCACCTTATATATTAACTAAATCCAAACTTGATTAAGCTTGGAAGCTACTCGAGTTAAGCATTATAAAGCTCAAGCTCAACTTGACAATTTACTCAAATAGTTTAAGCTCAACCTCCACCTCGACTCTTGAATCATTACCTTGCGTTGCTCACAAGTAGTTTGATTTGTTCATACCCTAAGCTTGAATCCAAAATTCTGAACACAACTTAGTTCAAATTGGGTTTAAATTTCTTAAATAAGCACTGCCATTTTGATTTGCTTCGGTTACAATCCTACCTACTACTAAAAACTACTTGTAAGCATAACTAATCTTGACAGCTACACTGATATTGCACGAATGTAAACATTGGATTCCATGCACCCTAAGGTTGTAATTGTAAACAATTCTAGCCACCCTACCTATACCCTTCGCAAGGCCGACTGTTGAGCCCCAAAACAAGTGCCATACAGAAGAAACCTCCAACTTATTACATGGAAGAAGAAGAAGAGGTAACACAATGAACTCAAGTAGCCATGAACTTCCACTTGCACCATGGCACTTCTTCGAAGCCTCATTCCATGCCCTCAAAGAGCATACAAACTTCACTAGGAGCAGATATGTAATAAGCAAAAGAGCATGGACTCGGAATCTACATTGAATAAAAGAAAATCTTATTTCATCTTCTACTTCTTTTCCCCGATTTTTAGTGATGATGCTACTTTCTCCTTTTTCTTTCAATTCATAGTACAACTTCACTTTACAAGTATTAGACAGCGTGATTTTGTGTGCGCGCATAAAGCATATATACTCCCTGTACAGAAGAAACTAACCAAGTTATCTTCTGAACCTTGATCCTTTGTTTGGTGGTCTATTGTTTTTATCCCAAGCCGAAGCCCAGAAGAACAAAGACATCCAGAAAAGAACAGCTAGAAATATCTGTACTGTGTCTCGGAGTTTAGAGAAGGACTCTGCAATCCCTGTTCAACATGCAAACCACATATAAGAATAAACACAGATTTAATAAACTCTCAAGCAATTTGGTCACAACATGGGGTATAGTGATGACAAAAGGAAATTTTCTCATGTAAAGATTAACAATGTACTACTCAATAAAAATCACTCTCTCTGTTATCAGAAAATGCTTAGATGTTTTTCATTTATTGAATCATCAGCTAACAAATGATGCTTCCTAATTCTAAGATGTTTATCCAAGAAAAGAAGTGTGAAATGTCCTGGACTAGGTAGCTACATATGGGCATCCAGAAATCAAGGGGAGGTTGGTTAAGAGCTGAGGCAATGAGATTCAGCAAATATTACTTGGACTTCGGATGAAAATTATTTATATGGCAGCAGACTTCTTGTTCTCAGTAACACATTATCGATATACTAATTGGGACTATAATCTCTTTATAGGACTGCAAGTGAAAAGACTTGCAAATAGGTAAGGTTCGAACCCAAAAGGAAATCAAGCACTTAGTTCGGCTTAATCTGGCCACACTGAGCATTGGTTTGATATGTAAAAGCTGACATGACTATCGATGCATGATCTACATCATCACAAAATCAATATTTATTTATTTATTTTTTGGGTAACTACAAATCAAAGTTGGCTCTTTCTCAAGTAGATAAAAATAGCAATCATCACTGAATTCTACAGACATAATACACCTTTGCTCATGGGATTAATATCCACGTTTAAAAATAAAACAAAACAAGCAGTCTATAATTCATCGTGCAAAAACAAAACCAACTAATTCAGGACCTAGATGATTCAACATGAGTAAGACTGCAAACCTGGAACACTTCACAAACCTACTAAGAATTCTGGCAATGGTGGTAGGTCTATTAGTACATAGTACAAGTACACTTGTCTGTATCACTCTTTAAGCAACCAATCCAAAACTCAAGTTTATAGATCAGTGTGGGTTTTAATATTGTATAATCTAACACTATCTCTATTTTTTTTGGTTAAGAATTCAAACTAAAGCATTTGATGAAATAGGTGGATCCAAACATAGATCTTTTAATCTAATACCATATCAATTTAGCTTCGCAACCAACTGATAGAAAAATTAAAACCAATTGATGCATGTGTCCTTCAATGTTTTGTAACTTTGACAACTGACTACCTTGTATCTCTCTCCCTTAAGAATATGGAAATCTGAAAATATTTGGTTACCTCCTTTAAGTCTTTTTAGTTATATATGAATAAGAATCATCTATGTCAAGGAAGCTTCGTAAACTTCTCCAGAAGATTTGATCCCTTCAAAAATGATACAAGAAATATTCCATTGCAAGTCAAGACATATATATTATCATTTTGTTGAATGCATATACAATTACAAAATAAGCCACACAATGCCCGAGAATTTTGAATCTGAAGGGGAATGTCCATGCTCAATTTAATTCCACCATTTTGACTCTTCTTTGGCATCAGATTAAATATCCTAACTCAATTCCTAACCACGTAGAGAGAATGCCATTCCTTACTCGTTGGATTCTGTAAAAGGCTTTCTTTATATATCGATTTCTTGCAACAAGGTCACTCAGAAATGCAATGGTGTAGGTATCTAAGGGAGGCATTCTATTTTTAGCTTGCACGTTGCATTACCAAATGCATGACTACAATGTCATAGAATCTTAAATTCCGTGCCGAGGTGAAACAAAGAGGGCATACAGCAGAAGAAAAATTTCTCTAGGGAATTGATGCTCTCATACTTCACCAGACAGGGTTGCATCAACCTAGAATTCACTCCTACCTTTTAGCCAAACTTTATCCACCTGTAATCTCCTAATACTATTACACAAAATCAATCTCCAATTCATTCCTTATAAATAGGCATCTTTACAGCACAAGCAGGAGGTAGTAATCACTATTCACTACCCTAACACAACACAAATCAAACCAAACTCAAACCAACTTAACAGCACCGCTACCGCAACAAAAACCGAACTTCACACGTCGCATGCAACCCAAATTGAATATGAATTTACATAGTTTTATGTGCTAGGAGGTGGCTGTTCCAATGAAGATAGAATTTGGCTCTCAGAGTACATCCGTCAATAATAAAAATAGCAACAATCCATCTCATTGCTAACCCAAAATTAATAAAAGCAACATGAAGAACTTGGGTCATTCGACGGGACCGTCCGGTCTAACGCCTGACGGGACAGTAGAAGTCCCAAGAACTGAGAACTTCTAAACACAAAATCTCATAAAAATTAAACAAGCACCCAACGATACAGTTTAAATTTCCTACCTTTAGAGCGGGTGGGACCGGGTTCGGGTGGGCGTGGCGGGCCAGGGCTAGCAGCTAGACGAAAGTGGCGATGATGGGTCAGGAACGGACGGCGGAGATGCGTCGGAGAAGAGACCAAGAAATAAGAACGGGTGTAGGGAATTGAAATCGTTGAGGAGGAGGAGGAGGAAGACAAGAAGAAGGAAGGTGGTTTTGGATTAGGGGATGTTTGGGGAGGAGAGAGAATAATTGCCATGTTTCGGGCGGAAGGAAGAGTTTTAAGCGAGGCACCAAACAGGGCACAAGAAAACAAGACTTGTTAAATGCTAAGTGCAGGTGATGGCTTAGGAAGTGTGTGGAGTTGCAACGGAACTCAATTCCAAGTTGTATTTTTCAAGTATGCAGGCTGGGCTCAAGATAGCTTTTTTCTTTTTCTTTTTCCCTTTTTTTAAAACAGAAAATTCATTCATTCAACCGTCACATAAATTTGGCCCAAAAAACACTGTCACATCTAGGGATGCAACCGGGGCGGGTCATTATAGGGTACCCGCCCCGCCCGAACCGTTAAAAACCCTATAGGGTCTGACCCTATATGGTCACGGGACGGGTTTGGAAAACTACTTGCTGACCCTATAGGGTTTCGGGGCGGGTTCGGGTCATTAAAAAAAACCGATGGGTAACCCGAACCCGTCATAATATAAATAATTTAAAAAAAAATCTGAAATTTTTAAAATCACAATTATGTAATATATTTTTATTATTTCTTGACTTTTAACATCTTGATCTGCATC